>OZ030019.1:16200000-16232500 GCA_964023405.1 Apodemus agrarius
CTGGGAAGATGTAAGCTTTCTATGTGCTCTGCCTGCCTAACACAAAACCCGAGAGCCCAGGGAGTAAAATCCTGACAGTTCTTATTAAGGTAAAAATGAGGTTACAGAATTCATTTTCAAAGTTTCTTCTCACTTTTCTTTCCTTCTTTCTTTTTTCTTTTTTTCTTTTTTTTTTTTCAAATTAAATTGGCACTACCAAATTTAATGACAGGGCTACCCTGCTGAGTACAGAGCCCAGAGAGCGGCTCCTCTCCTTGGTCTGCGGAGCCTTGTCTGCTCTAATGTCTCTTGTAATGTGACTAATAAGCAGCCATCAGCATATATACCACCCTCTCGTCGCCGCCGCGTACCCAGCAATCAGCGGAGCAGCCGTTCTGACGGATGAACCTGCATAATCACTTCCTTTGTTACATCCCACAGTGTGGAGATGGCTTCCACTCAGCACGTCACCGAAAACACAAACAAGTGCTCTGCAGCCTTCGCCAGCCCAGCTCTCCTCATTGTTGTCATCCAAAGCCCATGCCCCGCCCCCTTAAGGCCACCCTTCATCCTCCCGGGGAAAGTGAAGTGCCCAGGGCCCTGGATCTCTGAGCTCCGGGCCTTTGATGGCCGCCTCCCACCGTCCTTCTGCCAACCTTATCTTAGAAAGAGATGGGCACACAGACAGCAAAGGATAAAAAGCCGAGGAACGGTTCAGACTTCCCCATGCCGGTTTCCTTCAGAGAAAAATAATAATAAGCTCATTAAAATCCAGTTGAGTCTGACATTTTCCCTTTTTACCTTTTCAATCTTTTTATAGTCTCAAATCATCAACTATCAGCATGAAGCTAAAAGGTAGATCTAGCCATCTATGAAACGCTGACACATTTGACAATAATACTTTTGAGGAGCCTGTCACGTTCTCTCCCCCAAACAAGTCTCATTAATGCTCCAACCACTCCGACTGTCTGTATTTTCTCTCTGCTTCTTTTCTCCTGGCTTCTCTCTAATTAGCTTAGGGTTTTTTGTTTTTTTTTTCTTTTCTTTTCAGGCTCCCTTGTTCCACAGTTTGAGTTTAAAAGAAACAAAAGGAGGTAGATGTCATTTCCATGAACCCCAAGGCCGAGTTAATCAGCAGAATTAATGACTCTGTTACCCATTAGACTGGGGGGCTAGTCATCTCCAACCACCCTGTGTTCACGATCCGCCATGCTTCCCCCTTCTTCTGCTCCCACAACTGTAAACTTTTGCTCTTTCCAAGCAAATCCTGAGGTTCCACCTCTTTGTACTGCCTTTCCTTTTTGGCTCCAGGGTGTGAATCAGGAGGTGAGGTGGGAGGGGTGGCCGCCTCTGCCTGCAGTGTCCGCGCTGAGAACAGATCATGCAGCTAAATGAGGAGAGATGAAAGGAAGTCCCAGGCAAGCCTGAGGAAGAAACCTGACCCAGATGTCCCTGGTGACTCGCCATAATCAATGCTTCCTTCAGAAACGTCAGAGGCATGGCATCAGACACACACACAACAAAAACACCTCTCTGGTTTTTCAGAATCCTGCTGTAGAAATAAAAACCGTATGGAAACTTAACGCCAGCCGAGAGTGGAGTTGGCCAAATTTTAACACTATCATGCCTAAGAAATGAATAGCTTTTGAAAATGTACTTTCAGTATGTAAGAGTGTAGAATTCTAACACAATAGTTGCTTCTTCTTGTGCAAAGCCGAAGGAATATCGTTCTTTTACCCACAAGGTCAATGCCAACAAGATCACTGGAGCATTTAGAATATACCCAAAATGTTTCTACCTGGAGCCCCGCAGCAGATTAGGAGGGTTTTCAACCTCTCATAATTCAGCAACATAACATCACCAATAAAAATCTGGTGCTTAATTTTTAATGGTATAGCTATCAATGTAAAGAAAAAAGGATGGATACTGATTTTTTTTTTCTGGTCTCTAAAATAGACTTACAAAGAATATAAATACCATGGTGTTGCAGAGAAAATATTTTCCTTCATTTTTTCCTTCATTGTCCCTCGTTTCTCTTCCAGTTTAAAAGGAGAGGAGGTCGAAGAGATGGAGAAGGGGTGAGTGCACCTCCCGCTCTTCCACAGGACTTGAGTTCCTAACACCCATCAGGCAGCTCGCATCCACCTCTGACACCATCTCCTGCTCTGTTTTGAACTCCATAGATACCAACCCAAAAGTACATACACACATATATAAATATATATATGTATATATAATAATAATTTAATATGTTTTTGTCTCACTTGGTAGATGACCTTTGATCCAAAAGAATATCATTAAAAAAAAAAATAAAACAAATTTTAAAAAAACAAAAAAACAAAATAAAACTTCTTTTTGGGTGAAAAATCTTAATTGGATTTGAAATATTCCTGAGCCAAAAAAATTAATGCACATGCTCATTACCTTCAGCATTTCCTAGTTTTAACTCACATTTTACTTTACACAGCACACCTGAAATATTATTGACAAGAACCTTCATCCTAGCACTGTGTGAAATGGTATGGCGGGTATGACATGAGAACGGGGACTTGCTTGGAAGAGGAAGTGGGTAAATGGTAGGGAAACAAGATCTGACTAGTGGAGAGAGGATAGGATTACAATACATTATGAAGGGCATGTGTGCAGGGCATGTGTGAAAATGTCCTAACAAAACCTAGTGTTATGTAGTTTATGTTCATTGAAAATTCCAAATGAATACTAGCGATAATAAAAAAGTAGATGGGGGGTAGGGTGCTGGAGAGATGACTCAGCGGTTAAGAGCACTGACTGCTCTTCCAAAGGTCCGGAGTTCAAATCCCAGTAACCACATGGTGGCTTGCAACCATTTGTAATGACATCTGATGCCCTCTTCTGGTGTGTCTGAAGACAGCTACAGTGTACTTACATGTAATAATAAATAAATCTTTAATTAAAACAAAGAGAAAAGCAAGTAGATAGGGGACTGGTTGGAAAGAGGGGGAGAAGGAGCAGGAGAGGGAGAAGGAGAGGGTAAGGGAAGACAGACACATGTAGGAAAATACCATATCTAAATACATTTCTGTTAAGTTTTAGTTGTATGTGCATGTGTGTGCATGTGTGCTGTGGCATACATGAAGAGGAGAGAGAACAACTTTTAGGAGTCAGTTCTTTCCTTCTGCCACATGGGTCCAGAGATCAAATTCAGGGCATCAGGCTTGGTTAGTCCTGACTGCTGGACCATCTCTCTGGCTCACCTACTAATGTTTTAATAGGGAAAAAAAAAAAAGAATATGCTCAATTCTGAGCACAGATTATAGTCACCAGGGTACTTTGAAACTTACTGTTCAGGTTCTTCTCCAGTGATCCCAGTTGCACTGGCCCAAGGGCCCCTGGGTACTACTAATCACACATGGAGCCAGAGTGGAGAGCACATGACTCAAAGAGGAGGGTGAGCGGAAGTTTTTGTCAGGGTTCTCCATGAAGACTCTCAGGTGGCAGGGCAGAGGCAGCGCCTGGTGAATGTCCTATCCCAGTGCTTACGAGAGGGATGGGTTCTCCAGGTTTTGATTTGCAACCTAAATTCTACAACTAGGAAATCTATAGATTTATCATTAAAAATGTCTACTATATTTAGGTATTTGTCTATTTGTGTGTGTGTGTGTGTGTGTGTGTGTGTGTACACGTAAACTCATACAGTACAAGTGTGAAGGTCAGAGAACAACTTTGTGAGTTCTCTTCTACAGCGTGGGAGCCAGGAATCAAATTTTGGCCATCATGCCTTGGCAGCCCTAAAATTCTCATCTTTAATGTTGGTTTCATGTTAATATCAATTGAAACGTTTCCTAGAAATGAATTATCTGGTGGAACGTGGGACCAAAACGCCACTATCTTTATAAAATTAGAAGCTGTGTTTTATCAAACTTTTCAAGTGATGCTTGGGGCTCAGCTGAGGAATAGTGGTTAGGTTTTCATAGACAAAAGCAAGAAAATGTCAAAACTGTACAGAAATAGGTACTTCCATCTGAAAAGACTTTCTGTGCTATATCCAAAGGGCTTTGGATTCTGACGTGTCTATATTTGAATTCAAAGTTCATCACTGCATTGTATGACCATAGGCAAGTTACTCAAAACCTCTGGGTACCTTGGAAAGTAAGGATGAAACATTGTATCCTTAATGGGGCTCCTGTGACCTGCCTAGAAGTGAGGGCATTTCTGTAGGTATCAACCCCTCTTCCTTCTCTCTTCCTTCTTCCCACTGTAAAAATACAAATGTAATACTAAGAGAGGCTGACATCTGATAAAATATATACCTAAGATATCAAGACCATAAGGATCATTTCACTTAAATCTAAATAACTTCCAATAACTGGAGGGGAAGAATTTCAATGCAAAAGTGCTCTGGGTTTCAAAAATATCATTTCAGTGATTTTCTGAAATCCATTGCTCGACTCCCAGCATAACGATGTTTCGTTGATTTTTGTAAATGGCTTGGAAGCAACTCGGAAACTAAATATGACTCATGACAAATTCATAAAGGAAAAAAATCAGATTCCATTTGATATTGCAGGTGCTGATCAAAATGTGCAGTTTGTGCTGATTAAAACAACAAAGGACACAGCGAAACCAGGTCCCTCTACCTTTCCATTCTCCAGGTGGATTCTGCCTCTCAAATGTGAGAACTTAGCTTCTATTTCCTTATTTATTTATCAGTAATTTTGTGATTCAACAGCCCTACAGAACATGGATCTACCATATGACCAGCAGCTCTCTCACCTCTGGCATGTGCTCAAAGCACTCTAGATCCTGCTACAGAGATGCCCACTCAGCTGCATTCTTCACCAAGCTATTTATAATAGACACCCATTTACAAAAACACTGGCTAGGTGTTCAGACATTCAGAGCATGAGGCCCAGTAACCTGTTTTCACAAGTCTACTGAGTGATTCCAAAAAATACTACATCTTCATAACCTGCTTCACCAGAGAGGAAAAGCCCAGAGATGAAACTTCGATGTTATAAAGAGGTTTTACCCAGGGTTTCCAGGTGCCTGGATTCTCCTCTTAGAGGCTCATGCACACTCTACACTTTAATTGAATGGGGTAGCAGGATTGTGTCCTATTCTATCTACATAGGTTTCATTTAACCCAGAGCAAATATCTCAGGAAGAAAATGAACTAACAGTAACATGGGCCAAAGTAACAAGGTATGCAAAAGGATGTAAATCACACTGAAAAAGAAATAAATCATCTCATGTAACAAATTCCATCACATGCAAAAAGAATTAGGACAGAAGAAGCAGGAACTTAAAAGTTAGCTGAGTTGTTATAATAAATAAGATAAAGAAAAATCTTAGCAAGACGGCATGTGAATAAGAAAATGTTGAGGGAAAACTACTTATTAATACTAATGTTTACAAAAATGTTAAAGAACAGATATATTAAGAAATAAGTCATTGAATTGAGATAAGCTAGGGGGTAGTGTAAGTACTCTAAGGAAAATAAAGGTTTAAAATTATTAAAGAAATAACTACAGGTGAAAACTGCACATCTAACAAGACTGGAATGCATGACAGAATGGAATCACAGAAGGAAACATTGGTGAACCTGGATCCACAGACAATGGAATCACAGACGAAATCGTTGGTGAACCTGGATCCACAGACAATGGAATCACAGACGAAATCGTTGGTGAACCTGGGTCCACAGACAATGGAATCACAGACGAAATCGTTGGTGAACCTGGATCCACAGACAATGAAATCACAGACGAAATCGTTGGTGAACTTGGGTCCACAGACAATGGATATCACAGAAGAAAACATTGGTGAACCTGGATCCACAGACAGAGAAATGACCCAGAGTCAAACGGTGGAATAAAAAGATGGAAAGCTCCTGAGAACATGGGAATTGTGACTCAACTTAATGGAGCCAATCCGTGTTTGAATGGAGTCCCAAAAGGACAGAAGAGAGAAGAGGAAACCTGAGGACTGAAAGAACAAGCTGCAAAGTGGTGGACACTACGAACTCACAGTTTTAAGAATCTCCACAAACTCCAAGCACAAGGAAACGGAGGACAGCACTCGGGCTCACTGAAAGCTAATTGCTTTTAAAAGAATGCAAAACTGTAAAAACGTGCAAAAGTAGGAAGGGAGAAGACTAACAGCGGACTTACAGATCCCAGTGCCCACCAGATCCCAACGCCCTACAGAACACAGTGGCATGACTTTAGGAGACTGAGGGGAAACACCTGCTGCCAAACTGTGTCCATCCAGAGGACTCTGAAAATAAAGACATCCTACTGTACAAAACCTGGAGGAACAAACCGTTGTCTCACCAGCATCGTAAGGAGTGTGAGGTCTCTCAAGCAAGGAAAAACAATGCATAAGGAAATTACACCAGAGCAACAGAGTGAGGAGCAGCAGAAATTGTAAACATGTGATTGTATTTCGCACGTTGAGAGACCAAGCAAGGATAGGGAAGAAAGGATGTGGTTGCATGGATCTGGAGGGTCTTTTGTATAAAATGGCATAATGGTGCTGTTTATGCGGAAATAAAATGTCCTGAGAAAATGTAGAAGAAAAAGAAAGAGGACTTACATTACCTCATTTCAAGATAGTATGATGTGGCATTTAAAAAAAGTGCGTACAATCCAACAGAGGAGCCCCCCCCCCAAGCACCTGCTCATAGGTCATCCGTTGGGATAAGACTAGTGAATGGGGAAGGGATTATCCCTTCAGCAGTTGGTGCCAGAGTCAATTAGACAGCTGTGTGGGAAAAAATTAATGAATTTGTCTTAGTAATACACCCTGTAATCCCAGCACTCTGGAGGTGGAAGCGGGTGTGAATGCGTATGTGCATGTGTGTGCAGGTGTGTGACTGTGTGCGTACACACGCATCTGGAGGCAGAGGTCAAAGTCACTCTCCACCTTAATTTTTTGATGTAGAGTCACTTTAGCAACTCTCCTAGACCTGCTGGCCTGAAGGCATAGGGGTCTCCTGTCTCTGTCCCCCATTGCTGGGATTACAGCTATGCACAAATGCCTAGTTTTTCACCTGGGTACTGGAGATCCAAACATCTTGGGCAGCAAACACTTTACCACCTGGATATCTCCCCAGCCCTAACTGCTTATGTATTTAATAGGACTCAGTAGCATCAATAGCATGAAAATACAGTTTAGGAAAGAAATGGGTTAATTAGACTTTAAGAACAAGATTTTGCTCTTCAAAGACTAGTATGATAAAGGTATCAGGGCCACCATGCACAGGATGGGGGCTATCAACCCAATGAAGTACTTGACCCTACGACATATTCTATCACACAGCTGAGTACCAAGTTGACCAGAAACCTAAGAAAAACGTTGCAAAATATTTGACAAATGTTTCACTAAAGAAGCTATACAGGTGGAAAAAATATATAGAAAAGCTACTACCTAATGTGATTATTCATTAGAGACTGGCAAACTATGGCCACATGGGGCACCAGACGATGGCACTCACTAGAGTGTCCAAAGCTTCAAGATCCGAGCATGCCACAATCAGTAATAACTTTATCATTAAAAAGTAGGGAACATTAAACGAAACAACTGATAAATTAGGCATATAAAATTAAACACTTCTTCATGAGGGAGAAGTCAAAACATTATAAAATAACAAAAAATGAAGATTTGAAGTGTTAATGGGTAATGGACAATGGGCTGCTTCATCTTGACGGATTAAGAATTCCTACAAACTATTTTAGCTCAAAAGGAAAAAGGCCACAAAGAAAAAATGCTCACAATAGTATGAAATATGCCCTTCTTCCTGTGTTACCAAGGAGAGAAAAAGCAAGTACATCATGTTCGTGAGTTGGCAAAATTCTGACAATCCTATACCGCCACTAAAAAATATCACTGAATTAAAATGCAAATAAGTAAGTGTTGTTTTGAATGGAACTGTATAAAATATGCATCCCCCCAAATTAATTCTTAGCTTGAACACCATTAAAACATTGTAGACATTTATTCAAATGCCCACTCTGAATTCTTAGTAATATTTAAATTCAGCATGATGAGGTGTGAAAATCATTCTATTAATTTAATGTTCAGTCTAGTGGGTAGTAAGTTGGTCATTTTCCAAAAATAAATAAATAAATATTTCCAGTTGTCAAAAGTATATGCTACTAATTCAGAGGCATAACTGATAATCCTGGGACACTTCACTTATTTAAAGAGTAAAATTAAACTATAAAGTTACCAGTTGAAATCTGAATGAAGTTGTTTGTTTAATTACACACTGGGGAAATCATTAGATATACTTTTTTTTTTTTTAAAGAAAGAACTCCTAGAAATAAAACAAAGGCATTGAAAAATGTCACGTTTAATTACAATCAGTGTGAGGAAAACAAAGAAAACTGAATGTAATTTAAGTAAAAAAACAAAATGGGAAATTACATTTGTAAGGCATGTGTCAGAGGGAGAACTGCTGGACTTAATACCTAAGAAGCTAAAACACATTATTTGGGATTAGGCAAAAAAAAAAAGTGATATAATTAGAACCCCAAAGAAAAGTGGCCAGCAATCACTAAACAATAATTTTTCTGACAAGATCAAAGAAATGTAAATACAAGTAATGACACTGATAGGGAAATACGATCAAAATCTGTAACGAGAATGATCGATTGTTTATGATTGACAACAGACATCTCAGGTTGTCGGCTCTAACTAGAGATCATGTGTGCAGGCAGACAGGAATGACAGGGAAGAAACATGAAGGAATGAAAGAGAAAGAAAAGAAAGAAAGAGAGAAAGAAAGAAAGAAAGAAAGAAAGAAAGAAAGAAGGGAGGGAGGGAGGGAGGGAGGGAGGCAGGGAGGGAGGGAGGAAGGAAGGAAGGAAGGAAGGAAGGAAGGAAGGAAGGAAGGAAGGAAAGAAGGGGAACATAGAAATCAGCATTATTTTCCTAAAACAGTATTTAAGAAAGAAATGGACTAAAAGGGCAATAAACAATAGCCTTTATATTTGAATATTTAAAAGAGTAATATTTAGAAGCAGTAAATACGAACACTGAGGTAACGTTAATATGTTATCAGTGTGTGTTTCAAATTCCACCAGCATCCAAGCAAAGTATTAGTTGTAACATGAAAAATAAGGTGGCCAGAGAGATCTCTCCACTGAGAACATTTCCACAGCATCCAAACAAAGAGCACTGGCTTCTCCTCCAGAGGACCCAGGTTTGATTCCCAGCTCCCACATGGTGCCTCAAAAATGTGTAACTCCGTGGGCACCTCAGATACATAGCATACATACCTGCATGCAGTCAAAACATCCAAACACATAAAATAAAAATAATAAAATATTTTATGAAAAGAAAGGGACAGACCACAGCAAGGCAATAAGCCTCATCGCAAATGGATGAAATGAAAAACCATGAGAGTCTTAAAGTAGGGAAAAAAGAAAATTCAAAATTAAATATTGCACTATAGGACAGTTCAAGGGGCACGCCAAAGCAGGGTTTCAATAAATCCAGTATTCATTCATTCATCCTTTTGGTCCAAATCCAGTCAGATATTATCTCCAGGTGCAGCATTTGGCACTGAGGTAAACATTAAAACTAAACGTTTATTGGTGCCTTAATTCTATCAGAGCTGTGTTCCAACTCTGATCCTGGTTTGTGTCTATCAGGAAGCACCAAGCCATTCTGAATTGTCATCTCCCCAAGATTCAAGAAATGTCATCAAAGAGATGGAAGCGGCCAGCAACTGGTCACATGGATCTTGACATAAGCACACTCCAACTATTAAAGGGAAGGATTTTAAGTTTCAGGTAGGTTTAACCAGTATGGCAGGAAATGACTAACCTATACAATATCCAACTTCATAGACACTCCTTGCTAATACACTTCAGATGGCTAACATTTTGACCTAGCCTATCTCACTCAGAGAAATTTTCACACTAAGATACTCTTGCATGTGTATAAATACATATACCAACAAATTCTAGCACAAGAGTATTATGTGTATAGAAACTAAAAAAGAGTAAAAGCATACTAAATGCCCTAATAATGGTAGAGGACCACAGATAAGTATATTTATATGCAGACATTGAATGAGGAAGTGAAAACCCAGTTAACTCTCCTTTCACACACACACACACACAAAATAAAGTAATATTCAGGGAGATTGGGTGTGACGATAGCAGCATCCTTAAGATGAAGAGATCCAGGTTCTCTGTCTGGAGACACTGGTAAGTCTTGGTGGGACTTTGTGGCAATGACAGTTTCTGGAAATGCTTCTTATAAGCTTTATGACGCACTGCTACAGAACTGCAGATGGTTCTACAGTTAAAAAACATTTATACCTCTCTCAGAGAATGAGGATTCGGTTCACAGCATCCACATGTTGGCTCACAGCCAGCTATAACTACCTTTCCAGGGAGGCCAATGTCCTCTTCCAGCCTTCTTAGGCACCTGACTGCATACGGTACACATAAACTCACATGGGCAAGCCACACACAAAGACATAAATAAACAAGGAAAGGTACAACTTAATTTAAGAAGCATTTGGTGTTCACATGGCAGTGTACCACCAATGTTGGACTTAGAAATGGCTTAACTGTGCTTGGAATGTATAGCAGACACCAGCCGGCTCTCTTCTCAACTACATACAGCATGTGACCACTGGCGTCTCCCTGCCTTCTTGACTACTGTGGCCTTATGCTTCCTGCACTTGGGACTTTGATATTGAAATACTCCCCTGATCCATCTTTCCAAGCTGGTCAAATAATTACCAATCAACACTACAGATCTCAGAGCGTATCATTTTAAAAATAGCTCAGGAAAATGTTGGCATATAGGAAAATGTATGTATGTGTGTGTGTATGTCTGTTTCTGTGTCTATGTGTCTGTATGTGTCTGTGTGCAAACCCACGCACATGCACACACAACTTGAGCTCATTTTGTGAATCCCATTTTAAAGGGCACATGTATAAAGAAGTCTCAATGTTACTTCAAAGAGTTATCATCACATGACCTAGGTCATGCCACAAGCAGTGGACTTAAAAAGCATTCATTCTTTGGTTCGGATTGGGGAAGACCATGTGATTGAAAAGTGATCATACTAAAAAGTAAAAAGTAGAATTGCATGAATCACATTACTGCATGTGATCCAAAGATAGATACCTTATTATTTCTAATATGGAAAAGAATATTAAAAAAAAAAGCCTTAGCAAGGAATCTATTGATACTCTGCAAGATCAGAGCATGGCCTTAGCCACTACAACTGTCTTCTTTTTCCTAAACCTATTTGCCCATTTTTATCGTCAGTACCACTTTATTGTAATTGTTGTGCCTTGCAGTAAGTATCGATACAATTATTTTTTTTTACTCTTGTCATAAAATTCAATTTTGATAAAAGTGTTTCATCAGAGCTATAATAATAATCCTGTGTCATGTAAAGTCCAACATACATCTGAGTCAAAATGGAGTTGATGCTATAATAGCAGCCGCCCTTTAAAAACATCTTGTTCTAGGCATAGAAAGCCAAGAGCTTTCACTTCCGTAGCCATGATGACCATCACCCTGCAACTGAGTGGTCTGTGGCTGTATTATATAGGTCAATATTGTGGGCCAGTTTCCTCTGGGTGACTCTTCAGCTCCACAGAGTTTCTCCGGAAGGCATCCTCTTGACTGCAGTTCAGTTGGTAAATTGGATCCGTTTAAAATGCCAAGAACTTCACACATTTGTCCCTCTGCCCTGTTTTCTCTCCTCTTTCCCCTCTCCCTTTTCCTGTGTCTCCCTTCCCCTTCCCCTCATCTCAACTGTCTTGAGCTCCCAGTCAGCATTGTGCTCTTGGGAAGATCAGAAAGCTGTAGGAACTCAGGGAACCTTTTGGCTCCCAGGAGGAAACATTCTGAGAAAAGTAGGGAAAGTGCCATTCTCTCAAACAAGTGGCATCTCTTTCCTTCGAGAAGCCCTCTATAGCCGCGGCTGACTATACAGCCCTCCAATAAGCCTTCCAGACTGCCCTGTACAGGAGCTCATTAAAACCTCTGCTATACTTCACATTTTCTCTCTCCCCCATTATGTGTTCTCTTGTAAATCAAGGACCCGTCATGGCAACCCCAGCAGGAGCAGTATCTAGGCAGTATCTTGCACGGAGCAGTCCCGCAGCATTGATTTGGTTAGTTATCATCCTTCAGTGCCACGAACCTATCAACTCTTGGCTACAGCCTCATTAGAAAGAGAGAATCGAAAGCAGGATGAGTCGGTGTGGTGTGCTTGTTCCTTTGTCTGTTGCAAGACCCAACTTAAAGGAAGCAGGAGTTTGGATACCTCACAAATAGAGGGTATCATCACTCACGGTAAGAAGGCATTGAGACGGGAACTTGAGGATGCTTGCTCAAATCTGGACAGGAAGGACCAGGCTACAGACTAAATTCCAGCAGCCCACTTCCTCCAGACAGACTCCGCGGTCCAGAGACTCCACCCATAGCTGGGCCCTAAGCGTTCAGACACAACAGCCTGTGGGGGCCACTCCCTTGTGAGCTACACACTTGGGAGCTGGCTTTCTCCCTCAGTCGCCACCGCATTGCTTGAACTGCGGCCCTCTAGGCCTCTATGTGTCATGAATACCAGCAGCTACCAGGGCGCTGTAGCTCCCATGATGCACTCTGCTAACTTTACCTTCTGTGGCATTGGGTTAAAAAGGTCTGGGGCTTTCAGAATCACCACAACTCAGAGCCAGAAAGCACCCAGTGTGTTTTATACAAGGGAAACCAATCCAGAGGTGGGGGAGTACAGCAGATCCCGACCCAGATCTTTCCGGTCTTTCTAGTTCTTTACTTTGTGTGGGAGCATCCCAGCATGATGCTGGGATTGATAGATGCAACTCTGCCTGATTTGAGCCTTCCATCCATCCCGAGCCTGCTAATGGTATGCAAACAAGTGAATGCGAAAGAGGGCCCTAATTTCCCATTCATCTTTCCATTCTGGTTCCGCACACCACACATGGAGAGCATTTGGTGGGGGCTGGAGAGGTGAGAAGAGAACCCACCGCGAGCAGATCTGCCCCGGCGCTCAGCGGGGCTGTCAGTAATGTCTTACTTCACACACTGTCACAGCGTTCTCCTTCGGTTCACCTCGGCCGCTACGATAACACTCCGTAAGAAATAATACCATCTGTTAAAACACACAAGGCAGGGAGACGCAGCTGCTGCCATTGCACAAAGATGGAATTAGCCAATACTGAGCAATTACTTCCCTTTTAAATTTCACAATTAAAATTTCAGTCTTGCTTTATTTGTACCACAAAAGTCACCACAACACTGTGCCTGTTGAAGTAACAACACCGCTCTCTTGATGAAAACACAGAAGAGGAGAAGTTTAGCTGGGGATAATGGTAATTGTTACCCTGTTGCCTTTTTTATAAATCTGTTTTAAGTTCTTTTAGGCATTTAGCATCCCACTTAGCGGTATTAAAAATGGATTTGCACAACTGCGGGCACATCCAGGATGCCTTAGTAGCTAGTTAAAACTTACAGTGTGAGGCTTAGAGGTGACGAAATGTGGTCATTATACTCCACGCCTACCATGTGTTTCTTCTTGGTAGAAAACGTAATGAAAAGGAAGGTGCCCAACTCACAAGAAGACAGGTTTCTAATTTAAACAGAGTTGAAATTCTGCCTCTCAGCTTTGCTTCCATTCACTGGAACGGAGCAGATTGCCGGCTAAACAGCAGAAGGGCGGGCCTATTCAGAGCATAGTGGCTGAGCTAACTCTTCAAAAAGCTGTAAGAGATCAACAATTGCCTTGGCCATACTCCATGACGAGGGTGTCAGCAAGCTGGTGCTTCGCTCTTGGATGCATTTTTATTTTTTAGGAAGGAAACTGTAAACTATATTTTCTAGAGGCCAACAACGGGCAGAGCTGACTTCTTCAGTTCTCTGATAAGCAACTTTCTTTCAGGGTAGAGCAAAGTCTGTGACCCTAACGGGAAGGGGGGGAGGGTCTGAATTCTCAGCTCCTCTCAGCTTTTACCCTGTGTATGAATCATCCAGTTTGACCACAAACTAATGGTCAACACAAGCATGCATGTTTAAATATTTGCTAATTAATACCCAAAAAAGAAAATCCAAGCATCCGCCCTTCCCCGCTGTCTTCAGTGGCTTCGCTATGTACAGGGAATAGACTGAACGATCATACTCTAAAAATGTGAAACCTAAAAACCAAAATGCTTCTGAATCTAAAACAAACAAACAAACAAAACACTTCCAGCACCAATATGGTTCACAAGAGTGGAGATCCCCACACCAATCCTCATGAGAGTAGTGCCAGTGCAAACACAGGTATACTAAAGATAAAGACCATCAGACTATGTGGACAAGATGCACATGAAATACACTTATCTTCAGTCAAGTTGGGTTTTGACTAGGGTCTATGACTTCTCCAGCCATGTGTAAGTTTACAGTACCAGGCCTGAATTCCCTCTTATTGAGCAAGACTCAAGTCCAACTAGACAGTCATTGGTTATTCCCAAGATACAAGTGCTACTATTGTATCATTGAGGTTACCCTGCTGGCCCAGACGTTGTGTTATAGGCCTTACGGTTGAGTGGAACTACTTTGGTCTTCTTCCTTAGAAGCTTGCAGAGTACCTTCTGATATTAAAAGATTTCTCACTATCAAGGATTTTAGGTCATGCATTCCCAATATATATTTACTTTGAGTGAGGTATCTTAATTATCTGTTTCATAAACAAAATGGTCCATATACTACTTAATGGATGAAATGGCTCTCAAATGACCTGGTAAAGGCCCATGATTAAAAAAAAAAAAATGTTTATTCTAACCTTGGCAGTCAACACATATAAGCCTTTATAGAAAAACTAGGTAATAAATGCCATAGAATTGACACTTAATCACAAAATATTTTATATATTAATTTCTAATTTATATACAGCCTGACCTTCCAGTCAGTGACAATCCTTCCAGATGAAGACCATACATTATCTTTTTGATGCCTCGCAAAATATAACAAAGTAACCATCTGGAAGTCCCATCTGCCGAAGGCTAATCACCTCAGACTCTCAAGATACTTCAATCCTGGATGTTTTAAGTCTTAGCGATTATTGTATATTCCTGTTCAGATAGAAAAGCTAACAAAATTATTTCCACAATAAATGGTCACAATATACACGTAGAGTCTTACTGTCTCCATTGTCTGAAATCTTGGTGAATGCAATGATGTCTAATGCATGCCACAGAGAGAAAACAGGCTGCAAGACCCTTGATGTCCTTGAACACAAAGGGTTCTGTTTAGAAAGGAACCACAGTCTAAATATAATTCACAATGGAGGCTCCCAGGTTCACAAATAGCAATGACTTCATCTCTGATTACTGATTGGATCAGGCACCACCAGGACGCCAGTGAGCATCAACCCCACAGAGGAGGCCCCCAGCCATGCCTGCCTGCCTGCACTCAGAAATCCGTCTGCCTATGCCTTTAATCCCAGCACTTGGGAGGCAGAGGCAGGCGGATTTCTGAGTTCGAGGCCAGCCTGGTCTACAGAGTGAGTTCCAGGACAGCCAGGGCTACACAGAGAAAACCTGTTTCTGTCTCGGGGGGAAAAAAGAAAGAAAGAAAGAAAGAAAGAAAGAAAGAAAGAAAGAAAGAAAGAAAGAAAAGAAAGGAAGAAAGAAAAAATCCTGTCCTGTTTTAAGAATCAAATTAGAGAAGATGATGTTCTAGGCAGCACAGCAATCTTCTTAACTGAAATACTGCCTATAATTTGATAAGATAGCATATAATAATAATAATGATGATGATGATCATTGTGTCTTGCCTATGAACGCAGAGCTCTGAAAGCAGTTTGCAACCACCCTTTATTAGAAGCAGCCTCCTTTCCTGAGACAAGTCTAAAAAGACATATAACTATGATAGAAAGCCCAAGGCTAAGAAGCTGTAAAGAAGGCAGGAATTACTGCTCTCTGTGCGATGTAAGAAACAGTCTAATGGGTCTCAGAGAGGAAAACATACACACAATATGGTCCATTTCTCATTCTCTCCCCCACTGGCCCATCTCTTCCTAGTGCTTTATTTTCCTCTCTACTCTCCTGCTCTACTTCTCTGTTGGGTCTCATAGACTCGCCCTGCATCTACACCAAGACTAGGGTTCTAACAAGACATTTAGCATAATCACTTCACATAATGTATGAACACCGCTGAAATTACACACTGGGGGGAAACATATACAAACCTTTCTCCCCTTGATCCAGAGTAATAATTGGAGGGAAAAGCCTCTAAGTGCAAATGAAATGAAATAAAACCTTGCCTACTTTAGAGTTTAGGTTTGCCTCAGTTATAATTGCTTTTTTTTTTTTTTACTCTTAACTCTTTTCCCTAAGAATGAACAGCTTACCGCAAGTTAAAACATGGAAGAGAATAATTTAACGAGGGAAGGGACGTAGCACTGGCTTTAATTCTGCCTCTGCACCCAGCTGCGGTAGGGCAGGGTAAGTAGGAATAACTTAGGTGAGCTGAAGCCTCGGACCAGCTCACTTACATCTGCGCATGAGCACAGAGCAGATGTTTCCGAGGTAGTTAAGAGGTTTGAACCGAGGCGATCATTCAGTGTGCAGCTGGAGCACACAGCCCTGCCCGATTAAATAAAGACGCCGGCGCTCGTTCAGATGGATGCCATCAAAATGGATGAGGTCTCAGAGGGCTGCAGGTTTTCGTCAAGTTTTTAAAAGCTTTCAAATCTGACGAATGATTCCCACCTCCTTCCAGCCAAGATGCTTTCCACACCACACTTAGCTCTCTGCAGCTCTAGGCATATGGCGGCTGCGCCACACTTCCGAACAGAGACATGGCTTCTTCCGCCGCATTTGGTAAGCAACACGTGATCGAGTTCTTGCCCCACTCTGGCTTGTTTATAACAGAGCATCCAGTTGACAAACTCGACGGGATGACTTTCAGAATTGTCAATTTAGGCTTGCTTCTTCATATGTAACTAATTACCACTCCAATTTTGTATCAATTAGACTTACCCTAAAAATTCATCTGGGTATTATTCCTGTGCACCTAATAATCATAATCATATTCTTGTAATATCTTTAATATTTTACTAAATAACTCAGCTACTGGAAACTATTTCCCTCCCACTCCGATCCTATTTGTTCAGCATCAAACTCCTTAAAGAATGCAAAATTCGTTAGTCAAAAATGTAATTTGGGATGCTACCTAATTTTCCCATTTCCACGAGATATGGAGAGCCTTGTAACTCAGGTAAACAAGCAATGTGTTCACCCTGAAAACAGAGCGGAGAGATTTGGGTGGTGAAGGGTTCTAAATCTCACGGTTCGACCAAGATGCCATTCATTTGACAGCATGTAAATGAATTAACAAAAATTCAAGCTGACCTCCCCGGGGTTAATAATTTCCATTTCTGTCATTGTTTGGAATCTACCCTAGGTTTTCATGTGTACAAAAACAAACAAAAGAATGAATTAAGAGGTCCTCCTCTTACACAATTCTCTCCTAAAAAAGAAAGAGTGAGAAAAACAAGACACCTGGCAATGGGCAGAGACACCTCGTTGTTTGTACTGTGCTTACATCATCAGGGGTGGAACAGATGCCTGGCTTGGTGGCCAAAGCTGTTTTATGCCTAGGATTCACAACGATCAAATAAAACCAAATCCAGACAGCACAGCATAGGAGGAGGAAGACAGAGACCTGTGGACCACCACGCTACCCACTACACAGGCGGGCCATAGACATCTGCTTGCCACCACACCACACACCAGGGACAGAAGATGTCATCCAAGGACCGACCAGCCACATGGCCAGCCTGGAGCAGGAACCACAACATGTGCAAATATGTGGTGGTCAGATGGGAGAGAGAAAGAAGTGGAACAGCTTGAGCACTATGAGGAGAGATAACTGAAGACTGGAGGGTAGAGATGAGCGAGCAGCCTGTTGGGATTGGTCAGCCCCGCCACCTGGGGCTTTGGTGAGGTCCCAGACCAAGGTGCTACTGAAGGCCATGTCTGGGTCCCTGGCTACTCAGTGGTAGGGGCTGGTGTCAATGTCTGTGGTTATATTACCACTAGAGAAGATCGGGACATCCCTGGTCAGGGATATACAGAGGCTGTGCAGACCTGGCCCCGCCCCCTCACCGGTCCTGCCCCCTCGCCGGCCCCGCCCCCTCACTGGCTGAGGTGCTCTAGAGAGCTGCCCCCAGCTCTCACCAGTGGACCCTGCCCCTCACCCAAACAGCACAGTAGAGGTGGCCCTGATAATGGGGTAGGGTGAGCCGAGCCGCCTGAGTATGGAAGAGCTGACATCCGCCACTCACCTGCCGTGGAGTGGTATGGGCATAGAGAGGATGCCCCATTCCCACCTCGGACAGTCAGAAGAGATGCCCACAGGGTCACGAGCTTTGTTCTCACCACTGCAGCACTCAGAAGAGAGGGCCCTGTACCTTGTCTAGACGGCATAGCAGAGCTGGCCCTGGTGGCAAAGGCGCAGAGAAGCCAGCCCTGAGAGCATGAATGTTAGTCCCACCATTCCTCGATGGAGAGGTGGCCTGGGGGTTGAGGGATGCCCTTTGCCCTCTGACCCTTAGCCACCCAAGGCGGTCAGGAGAGCTGACCCCAGGGTTGTGGAAACAGGTGATCTGGTCCTGCCCCCTCACAATCCACAGCACTGGGAGAGTGGAGCCTGCACATCGACTTAGCAGCACAGTAGTGCTGGCCCTGGTTGAGGGTCTGTAGGTGAGCCAGCCCCAGGGGCAGGATTGAGGGAGAGCTGTCCCTGCCACTCATCTGCCATGAGGTGGAGTGGGTGTGGGGGTGACCCCTTCTACACCCTGCCCCTCACCACTTTTGGCAGTCTGGAGAGCTGGCCCCGGGGGCATGAGAGCAGGTGAGCTGGCCCTGCCCCTCACTGGCTGTGGCACTCCAGAGAGTGGGCTTTGCACAGCCTGTGCAGCACAGTGGCGCTGGCCCTGACGGCTACCACCCACGCCCAGATCCAGGGCACTCAGTTGGCCCACCCCCAAATCTGTATCATCTGAGAATGGTAGGGACACATGAAAGAGGCAGTCCGATGGCTCCAAAGCTGCAGGGTCCCCATGACACAGGGCAACGACAGGTTAGCCAGGAGGAGTCCCAGTGAGGAGCCAATACTGATGATGTTACAGAAGCCAGAGACCTCAAACCAGACCAATGGCTCCTTGCAATGAGCATTTGCAAGTGAAGATGTGTGGGCAGAGGGATATTCTACATGACACACTGTGACACACTGCAGCAGCCATGATGAGATGTTTTCCATGCTGTTGCTGGTGGTGGTGGTGGTGGTGGTGGTGGTGGTGCTGCTGCTGCTGCTGCTGCTGCTGCTGCTGCTGCTGCTGCTGGTGGTGTGTTTTATTTTGTGGGTGGGGTTGCAAGGGCAGAGGGCAGCTATGAGGGGGTGGGGCGATGCACGGGACTGAGGTGCGTGATGGGAAGCCCGCAAAGAATCAATAAAAAGCTTCTTTTTAAAAAGGAAAGAAAGAACGATATATCGAGAAGAAAGATGTGGGAGCTTTTTATATAATTATTTCTCTTTTTTAAAGATTTCCCTTTGGGTTTTGTGGAATTAAGTTCAACTCTTGTAAACTCGTCAGTACTGCAGAGTCCATGTTCACTGAAAGTGCAAATCGTGGAGAAGTTACAAATAGAAAGCACTGCATGTCACCTAGTAATGTCATTAAGCAGGGAGAAAGAGAGAGAGAGGGAGAGAGAGAGAGAGAGAGAGAGAGAGAGAGAGAGAAAGAGAGAGAGAAGGAAGGAAAGAAGGAAAGAAGGAAAGAAGGAAGAAAGAAAGAGAGGGGAAGAGAGGGGAGGAGGAGAGAGAGAGAGACAGAGAGAGAGAGAGAAATATCTAGGCATAATTTAAACACCCAGCATGCTTGTGAGCCACTAGATAAATCATCAAGAGGCATAAATATGTGCAGTTTGTGCTGTAACCTAATAGATGATGTGCTAAAAGTTTAGAGTGAGAATGCTTTTGTCTTCAAATCTATCACTGTGACCTCTCCCAAACAATAGATATCATCCTCCTATCTTCAGTGTGGCTCTGTTTGGAGACAGGCCTTTAAGTGGTAAGAAAAGCTAAATCACGCCCCCCCCAAAAGTAGGGTTCTGATGCCATATGCCTAGTGTCCTCAAAGAGGAAGAGACCCAGGGGTATATCCCCGGCCACTCCCGTGTGCAGTGTGTGGTGACTGAGCACGGACCAGCTGTCCAGAAGCCGAGAAGAGAAGCCTCATGGGAAATAATCTTGACCTTTGCACTTCCAGCCTCCAGAACTGCGAGCAAATAGTTTTTGGTCATTAAAATTACCTAAGCCGGGGCACATTGTTATAGTACTGAGTAGAGTTATAACCTGTCTAAACTTGATAAAATTAGATAAACATATCTAAAATTGATGAAATTACAGGTTGAGTTTCTCAACAAAGCCACCAGCCTTTGTGAAGTTTACAAGAGAAAAGTGAGAAATTAGCCACTAACCAGAACAACTTATATCAGCATGGGTTTTACTGATATCAAAAGATGACCAAGTGCTCTGAATTGCTAATCCCGGCTCTCACTTTATTGGAGGGGAAGTCAGTAATGAAGGGGGCAGGGACCCACCTACTGTCAGCCGGACGCTTTCTCTGGGAGACAGGAGGAACAAACACGCAAGCCAATAAACTGATGGAACAATTTTGTCCATCAACGCTGCCACGAGGAAACCCTGCAATGGAGGACAAGGATGGACAGGAACGCGTGGTAGGAAGCTGCCCGGAAGTGAGCTGTGCACAGGTAACCTGGTACCCGACTCAGCGCAGGGCGACGTGGGTAACCAAGACCGTGGCACATTGAAGACAGAGGTGGAACCAGCTGTGGCTGGCAGAAGAGACTTCCCCCCATGCTCCCCCCCCCCGCCTGCCTCCCCAATCCCCCCCCCACACACACACACACACACGCCTTCCCTATGCCAGAATTCTCCCTCCTGGCCGGGCCTCCACCTCAGGTACACAGGCCCACAGGAAGCCTTTTCATGAACGTGGCAACTGATCAGCGACCCGAATGAGGCAACAGAGACAGCCATGAGATGGTAATAGAGGTAGGTCAGACATTTTGGAACAACAGTCAACAAGTATTCTAATGGCGGTATAGGTTGAGTAACAGACTATGAATGACTTCTTGGACTCCCGGCCCAAGAGAACAGACGGATGACCAAGGATTGGCGTCCCTCCTCAGCACACAATGGCGGCTCACAGAAGCTGTTTATTAGGCCAGCCCTTGTGCAGGGAAAGGAAGATGAGAAGTGTTGAAAACAGGAGAGGAGACAAAGGGAAGGGGGAAATGGAAGGGAAAGGGAAGGAAAGAGGAACCTTGGAAAGGAGGAAGGAGGGAAGGAGGGACAGAAGGAAGGACGGGAAATTCTTTACAGCTTTACCAACAAAGAATATGTCCCTGTGTTTTATAAATGCACAGCCACATAACCAGAGTAACACCTGAGCCCTTCAATGTGCCTCATCTGTGTACATTCAATGTACCCCATGTAATTTGATATGATCATTATAATTATGCACACAAATTTGCATACGTGTCAATCAGGAGTGTACGAGAACACCTCAGAGAGCCCTCTGACTTCCGGGCTTCACCTGGAGTACCTCTTACTCACCTCCAGTCCCTGGGACTGGAAAACCACGATCTGGTACGCGACTTTGTGTTCATGGTCCCTGAGACCATGAGACACAGGACAGATTCATGCTGAGCCAGGGGTTCTTATCCCTCTATGACCCACTTTACTGTGGACCCGACAGACAGTTCCAAGAGATTGCTCGGGTCTGGGGTCCTTGGTCAGCAGCAGCAGAAGCCTCTTTCCAGAGGAGCTGTGAGAGCAACGCAAGATAAGGCAGGGGCAGAGGTGTGTGTGTGGGGGGGGGGGAGAATGAGTGGCAGGGATGGGGGTGGAGAGGGTGGCGGGGATGGCGGGGTGGGGGTATGGGGGTGGGGAGGGTGGAGAGGGTGGCGGGGGTGGCAGGGGAGGGGTGTGGGGGGTGTGGAGGTGGTGGCGGAGGTTACAGGGGCAGCGGGAGCAGCGGGGATGCTGCATGGCCTCTGTATACGCATGGGCACACAGCCTACTTCAGAGATGGGGAGCTAAGAGAAGGAGGGACGGAGTGAGGAGGGGCTAGAAGAAAGGAGAGATGGAACAAGGGAGGGATGGAACGAGGAAGGGAAGGAAGGAGGAAAGGAAAAGGGACAAGAGTGCTTTATAAATTGAAGGCGAGGCCACCCAAAGTTACTTAGAAAACTTCAGGACAGTCTATGCTACTGAGGCTCCATATGAAGGAAGAGGTGGAGAAGGGAAGGAAAGAAGGAAGGAAGAGGGGAGGGAGGGAGGGAGGGAGGAAGGGAGGGAGGGAGGGAGGGAAGAGGGAGAGACAGGAGGGACCAGAGAAAGAGGGAAGACAGAATAATCAATGCCCTAAGCATCTGCACTTTGGCTCTGCTAGTTCTGCTTCCAATGTTCTCCTCCGTGAGGCTCCGATCGCCCCCCCATCCCCACCCCTACACCACCACCACCCCCCACCCACCCCCACCCTCCACTGGCACCTTACTTTACAGCTTACTCAACACAAATTCGCTTTCTGAACTCTGAATTGAGTGAATCCTGTTTAAAATGCAGCAGATACAGAGAACCACACAAAGACAGACAGACAGACAGACAGACACACACACACACACACACACACACATACACACACACATACACACACAAAAACCCACAAAACAAAAACAAAAACCCCAAAAACTTCACTCTGCTTTCTGGTATTTTGTGAAGATGTGGTTTGTTTTAAATTGATTATAATATGCCCATTTTAAGTACTGTTTTCCCAACTCTTACTAAATAGAAGCACTTGAAAACATATTCCATTTGGCAATATTGATCAAGGGGTAAGGCAGAGTCTATTGAGACCTGATCGTCAGCACATGACAAGAATGTGGTTTGTTTTGTTTTGTTTTGTTTTGTTTTTCTTGCTTCAGAAAGATGTAGGCCTTGCAACAGACAGGCAGCTGTAAAAGTTACTGAAAGAAATAGTTCATAGTCTCAATTCAGCAACAGAGGCAGGCAGCTTTGAAAGTAGAGCTTTAATCTGCAAAAGCAAAAAATAAAAATAAAAAAGAATGTATGGGGTGGGGGATACAAAAACATTTTTTTTAAGTGCAGACTCTGGAGAGAAGGTTGGGAAGGGACAAGATGGCTTCCTCTCAGCTGCCTTGGTATCACTCTCTGGAAACCCAGGAAGTCCCACAACCCAGCACGACCTTAAGCAATGGATTCCCTGGCAGATTTTCACTGAGCACACTTCCCTGTGGAATGTCTTGACAAGTTCTCCAGCAGAGAAAATGTCCCCATCCTATAGATACAGAAAAACATCTTACAAACATACCACCTGGACCTGCTTAAAAAAAAAAAAGCCTCAACCTTTCTCTTCTCTCTTTAAACTGTGCAAATCAGTTATGAAGCTTTGGCATAGA
Organism: Apodemus agrarius; assembly: GCA_964023405.1. Lineage (NCBI taxonomy): Eukaryota > Metazoa > Chordata > Mammalia > Rodentia > Muridae > Apodemus > Apodemus agrarius. Next base: position 16,223,508 of record OZ030019.1, read on the forward strand.
AAAGTGGGTCAAGGGATCTGATCAAATGTCTAGTGATTTATCAAGCAGTTGCCTACTGTTTACTACAAGGAAGACGTTTTATAAATGAGCTCAATAAAGTTTTCTTATAGAAGAACATAGAAGAGAGAAGGGAAGGAAGGGGGAAAGGAGGGAAGGAGAGGGAGGGGGATGAAGGAAGTAAGAGAGTACAGTTGCAATTATTAAACTAATATTTACTGCACTAATTAGCTTCTCCTAGAGGATCTGCGGATGTGCTTATTCTAGTTAGACCACCTGACTTGACAGGGAATACTCACACAACACTCCAGAAGCATCTTTTCCTTTTGTTTTCCATGTTTTCCTTCCCTTCGTACTGAAAAAGAACACAAGGCCGCACGGGAAGAAAGATAGAATAATTCATTACTTTGTCTCCTACTGCTTTGGATATTCAACATTTTTCGAATAAATACGAAATCATAAATTAGCTTGTAGCAAAACAGAATTAATTGAATGTCTTAAGTAGGATCATCAAACCAAGGTTTGAGTCGATTTATCTGCCTAAGATTCCGCTAATGTGGATTCAGCTCATTAGAGTGAGAGTTGATGCTGGAGTTGGGACGTTATTAAACATCAAAAGGGAAAAATCAGAGACCAGAAAACTCTGGCTTTCTCTCTTTTTGTGAGAGAATGTCTCAAAGGCTACCTAGAGTGTAAGATAATGCTAAATCTGCTACCTTCTGAGCAGTAATCTGTGGCTGAAAAAGTGAAGACATTTCCTAGAATCTGAAGGTATTTACTCACTTATGGACATGAAGAAATCTCAGCCTTTTCTTCACTGACAGGTCCTGGGCTCAAAATATCTTAAAGACATTTCAGGACCAGCAAGTAGGGAGTATAGAAGTGTTGTTCACACACACACACACACACACACACACACACACGCACTCCTTCTCTTTCTAACTATATATACATATATATGATATGCTGGATAGAGGGAAACCCCTGTTAAGAAAATGCCTTAATAAGCTCAGGCTATAGGCAAGCCTGTAGGGCAGTTTCTCATTTAGTGATTGGTGGAGAAGGGCCCATCCTATTGTGGGTGGCCCCATCACTGGGTTGGCGTTCATGGGTTCTATAAGAAAGCAGGCTGAGCAAGCTATGGGGAGCAAGCCAGTAAGCAGCACGCCTCCATAGTCTCTGCACCAGCTCCTGCCTTCGGGTTCCTGCCCTGTCTGAGTTCCTGTCTTGACTTCCTTAGATGATGAATAGTGATCTGGAAGTGGAAGCCAAAGAAACCCTTTTCTCCCTATTTGTTCTTGATCATGGTGTGTAACTGTTTGGGCTTTTCTATGCTGCCCTTATTCCTGAATAATGACTTGAAGGTTTTTATTTATTTTTAATGCTTTCGGCCTTAGCTGAGCCTTGCTCCCCAACTAGCTCTTAATTCATAGTAACCTGTTTATACTATTTCATGCCTGTCGTGTGGATGGTTACCTCTTCGCAGCTTTATACATCCGACTTCCTCCAAGTCTGGGTGGTGAATCTCCTGTGCCTCTCTCTATCTCAGAGACTGCCCCCTCCCCCGCCCCCGCCAGATGTCTCACATTACTAACCTGCCTTCTGCTAAAGGCCACAGGCTTTTTATGTTAAGAAGGACAGAGACACATCTTCACACCGTGTGCAAAAACATCACTCCAACAATGCTATTTCATCACAGCCATAGAAACTCTAATGAAGTCATATAAGAAAATATAATATATTTGTATAAATGTGTTAACAAGGAGAGGCTGACATTATTCTGATTGTTCTGTTGACATTTTTTTCTGGCATCAAAGCGAAACAAAAATGATGGTACATAGTAGGAAAAGAAGAGGGCAGAATGGGAGCCAATGAGCTTTGCCTGAATTTTCGGTAATGAAATCAACAATAGTCTATTATTCCACAAAATGTTCCCGCAGGAGAACCTAGAACAGTCACAGAGCAGTCTACCTGATCTCAGTCAGGCAACTTGTGAATAATTATCCCATACAAGCCTTGCCTCTAGTTAAGGTTTTTGTTTTTTTATTCAAAGTCAAGATAACTTCTTAGAATTACATATATAATTACATGAAATAAGTAGCAATAAGTTAAAGAAAACCCAAATGCGGGATTGAGGCTGTTGCAATATTTGCACCCAAATTCACTTTTTATGAGGTTTATACATGATTCCATGAAGACATTTCATTTTGTTCATTCAAATATGACAAGGTCTATACATTGTCGTGGTTGTGTTGCCAGGATAAAATAGCCCAGCAGCACTCCAACTGTGGCTAACGGCAACATAACCCCGGGTAAGCCGTGGAACTTCTGAGGTCTGATGCTCTTCTGCACCAAATTCAGAGGATAGACATACCTAGGGTATAGATTTGCTGTGGGCATGCCAACAGACCGTGCCTTCTAAGCTTTGAATGCCATGCCAAGCACATAATAAGCACATAATACATGTCATTATCCTGTGGATAATTCCTCAACTCATAGCACTTAGCTTTTCGTACACCCAAAGGTTGGATAATTGGACAAGGATGCTAACTTCTTCTAGGAATTTTGAACACACACAAATAGGTATTTTTTTTTAAAGGTCATAGATTTAAAATCAGATACAAAAACTTAGGTACTTTTCATTTCCCTATGATGATGCCTATATATATATATATATATATATATATATATATATATATACATGGCAACTTCGAACACACAGAAGTTGTGACATTTCTGAGCCCTGCCACGTATGTTAGGCTCAGCCTGGAGATATTCACAGGTTAATGCGTCTAATTCTGTAGCGGCAATTATAGTAAAACTGTATGTCATTTGACAGGGAGTATTCCGGCTAAAGAAATGACCGTAGCATTCTTTAAAAAAAAAAAAAAAATGTTTTCAACTTTTTTCTTATTTCTTCTTGAGTAACAATTACAGTTAGTATAAACTTCTAAAGTTTCCTCTCTCATTTGGGAAAGTGTTGATTGTTGTTGACAGAATTAGCAATGACCTTGTCCAAATGAGGACAACAAAAGATTGTTTATTTGGGGTGAATTTACATTCATCATCAGCTAAACCTTCCTCGGAGCCTCTGATCCCCCTCTCTGGTGCTATGAGAAGGCAACTTCGGTTAGTTACTTCCCCTGTCATCCGAACAGACCTTGCAATAACAGCAAATGGTCCTTGGAAATCACAACCCCATTAGGCTGCTGTTCAAATGGCTTTTAGGGTTGTGATAATAGGAGACACTCCTAATAACTGGTGACTCCGTAAGACCCTGCCCAGAAGGCCTCCAAATGGCAGCATACCATTTAAATTTTAATCTGGAAACAGTGGAAATGATGAGATTCCAGCTGGGGACCTTCTGGTCAGTGGACCAATTCAGTGTCCCCATTCAACGCCCCAAAGCTTTGCTGAGTCAATGAACAAACACCTCCAGCCTTCTCGCTCCTTTCCCCTGAATGCACCTCCCACCTGATTCCTGGGGCTATCGCAGGAGGCGGGGCTGTGGGTTTTCATTTCCTCCCCCTGAAACTATAGCGGAGCCAACTCTCATGTTGCTGTGATACGTCCAAATTCACTTGTGCATGACATCAGCAGAATGACGCTTCTGTTATTTTGACAAGCGCTAACTTCCTGAACTTTGTTCCTTCCATGTGCAAAGCAGGCTTTGGGACACCCTTGCCCGCATTAAGCAGCAAATGAAAGCTGGCAGGTGCTGGTGAGAGGCAGGATGAGAACAGTTCTTCCTCCCACCACCACCCCCATAAGCAATAACCCTTACAGTAACAGCGCAACATGAGTTAAATAGCTGAAGGCAACATCAGTGGGACCCTGTGTACATGGAAAGGAACAGCTGGCCATGTGGGTAATCACGGCATGTCATTACGTGGGAAGCCCACTCCCAACCTACCACCAACTTGTATTTCCTGCATGTTTGGATTGTTAAATACAACAGATGAGAGGGTATCGTCAGAGGACACAGGAAGCAGAGCTCTAGACTCTAATACTTGGCGATGCCAGACTTGATTTCCAATGAGTATGGAAGGGAAGAATTTGCTAACCAGAATGAAGATGAGAAGCAAATATTGATGACTCCGTTAATACCCTTCAAACTGCTGACACAATTATTTTAACAGGAAAATTTTTATTCCCAACACACACCAGAGACTCTTAAGAATAGCGGTTCATCTATCTGACCAAGAGTGTGAATCTAACAAGAAGGCAAACATTAATGTCTGTGTGCCTGGAACACTCAAGAATCCAAACTTGGGTGCTTCTACTGGATTCTATTAAGAAAATTCTTTCAGGACCCCAACACCCTCCACAGCAAAATTAGGAAGTTGTTTTGGTTGGGTTTTTTTTTTTTTTTAATACCACACACAGGAGCACATTTCGTCAAGGTAGAAATGGGAATAAAAACCAGTGTTTTGGAATTTTTCTTTGCAGATAGTCATCAAATGAGGTACAATATTTGCTAACAGAGGGTAATTTGAATTATCCACGGATAGTTCAAAAACACAAAGAGTTCATTACCCAGATATCTCTATTTAAAACAGATTTCCCTTTGTTCATCAGTGCAGGCACACATGGCTGGGGAAATGGCAAAGTGCCAGAATGAAACTGCTCCTAATTTTCAGAGGAGGCCACCAGCTAATTACACAGACTGCAGGTGTGGAGAGAGAAGCTCAAAGTAATCAATAGCGGTAATTAATCTGCTAGACTGGAGCTAAAGAGCTAACAGCTGGACATCAGGAATGGACACATGCAACAAGATCAGCAATAATTACCTCTTTAAATATTGAATTTCCATAGCAACAATTAGGCGTATAAATAAAGGCTGGAAAGCAAGGCGTCCAGGCATGACACTGCGTGGCAAACACAGCATCCCCCAAATCAACCCTTTTAATAAAACACCAACAATATGCCCGGGTTGGGTCAACCGATTTCCGGGGTCAGGAGAAGCTCCCTAGAACTCCTCCAGGGAAGCCATGTTGGCTGTCCGCTGTGGACGACTGGATCCCTGGACCACAAAGATAGTTCTAGAAGTTTGTGTTGGGAAAGATAGCAAATGCCCATCCCGTCACAAGACAGAACCCAGCTTCACAATACATTTCCTTTCATCTATTAAACATTTCTTTAAAAAAAAAATTCTTAAGTCCAGAAAGTTCTGTGAATAAAGTTGTGTGCGGTGCTACACACTGTATCTTAAGTGATGTGAGCGTTGATTGGGCTTCAGTTCTGGTCCCCAGTACCCACATAAACGCTGGGCATGTACCACGTGCCCATAACCCTAGTACTAGAGGGAGAAAGACAGCCAGATCCAGGGGCTCACTGGTTACCCCACCTAACCCAAATAGTGAGCTCCGAGTTCAGCGAGAGACCCTGTTTCAAAATATAAGGTGCAAACATTCCCATTGGGAGAGATTGTTTGTCCTCTGAGACTGTAAGCTAAAATAAACTCTCCCTTAAACAAAAATAAAATAAAATATTGTAGAGAATGATTGCAGAAGACAACCCTACACTGAGTCTGGCTCCACACACGCATGTACAAAATAAAGATACATTTTACAGATCTTGAAAGGTGTAAGGAAAACGCTCAACTATAAGGTTCTCAAACTGCCAACCCTGAACGACAGTGTTTTGAGAATTACTTTCAAGACTAACAAACAAGAGACCCAGAGATTAAAGCGTCCATGTGTCTTTTGATTTGTAGGAAGACTGAAGAAGATTCTTTATGGTGGATTGTGTATTGTTTTTGAGGCGACGGCAAAGGAGACTTTGGTTGTTACTGAATATCGACTGAGTGCCCAGAACCATGCATCTCACTTTCTGCTCTCTGTGCACTTGAGACTAATGGTGTTGCCTTGCTTGAACAGCAAGAGAAGTACAGTGATCTGAAAAGTAGCCAGGATCCCGGAGCCAAACGATGGGCAGTGGAAAGGCTGTGATTTGAACTTACCCACGTGACTTTTTAAGATCCCTCAGCGGGGCTAGCAAGATGACTCAGCGAGAAGGGACACTTGCTGCAAAGCTTGACATCGTGAGTTCGATCCCCAGAACCCACATGGTGAAAAGAGAATCAGCCTCAGAAGCCATGCCCTGATCTTCACACACTTGCTGTAGCATGTGTGACTGCACGCATGTAGAATAAATAAATGTTTAAAGATTGAGTTTTTTTTTTTTTTTTTTTTTTTTTTTTAAGAAAAGATACTTCAATCCACTCAAGGGTCTTTGGAATGGAGTCATTGTTTTAAAAACGCTGCAAATTCATACCATGATTTGAGGACAAATTTAAATTATGCTAGCTGTGCGTTCTCTGTGGTACCAGAAGTCTGCGATGGGTGAGATTATTCAAAAGCTATTTGTATAATTTTCGTTTTGTTTCTGGCTTGCTGGGTTTGATTTTTAGTTCACAACTTCCATGGCCCTTATTCAAGCACAGGATCATTCCATGGGAGAAAACGATGACCAGTGATTATCAATCATTGCCTTGTGCTAGATCCAATGGCAGAGTAACTCTGGGAAGTGGAGTTAGCCAGGCAAATTTCATCCTAATTATCAAAATGGAGCTGCTTTTATTGTGTTCCTACGCTGTCTGCCAAATACTGAGCGAGGCACTTTCCGTGTGTTATCGTGTTTAATTCTCGGGATACTACTACAAACTATATAGCGCAATTATATCCACTCACACTTGAGAAAAATGAGAGGTTAATCAATATTCCCCCAGATCGGTTCAAGTTGACCGAATTAGGACTTTTGCCCAAGCTCCGCTCTCTGAATCCATGCTGTATTGCATGTTGCCACTTGTTAAGGTACGGGCTCCTAAAAACACCAGAAGCGACTTCTTTTTTTCCCATTTTCTGTGATTGTATATATCTACATATATGTGTATATGTGTATGTGTGTGTGTGCACATATGTGTTGTTTGATGTCTGCAATCACCTTCAATGGTTCTTCCATTTTATTCTTTGAGGCAGGGTCTCTCAATCAAATCCAGAGCTCACCGATAGGGGTACTCTCTTGCCAGCCTATGTGCCCCAAGGATCTACTATCTCTACCTTCTGAAGCTAGAATTACAGGCAGACCGTAACACTCATGTGGCATTTCCATGGGTTTCTTGAGATCCAAACGTCATGCTTAATGGCTGAACCATGTCCTTGAGCCCCTTAAACTGACCTTTTCCATTCATCCTAAGATATGGCAAAGAAAAGTACCAGCATTTTGCTGACAAATTGGCTAGAAGCTTTAAACCCAACACAGTTAAATGAACATGAATTGTCATTTTACCAGTTAGGAAAAGGAGTGTAATAAGTAGATTCTTCAAAGAGTCACTAAAGACCACTCTGCTTGAGTATAGAGAGAAATTAGCATCAATCTGAACTGTTGATTTCCTTCCACATGAAACACGGCTGTATTTCTCGCCCTTCCTCTGCAAAGCCAGCATCTCTTACTCCATCTTTTTTTTTTTTTTTTTTTTTTTTTTTTAACCAATGACTATCTGAAGTGGTTCCCCAATCTCTGGGCTACATTTCCAACATATTCTTACTTTTAAAAGATTGATTTCTTACTTATAGGTATGTAGTATATTTGTGTAGTATGCCTGGAACATAAATGGAGGTACTCAGGGAGGCCAGAAAAGGGCCCTAGATTTCTTTTTTTTTTTTTATTGGATATATTCTATATTTACATTTCATTTCCCTTTTCCTGGTTCCCTGCCCCCCCCCAAAGGTCCCATATGCCCTTTTCCCTACCCCTGTTCCCCCAATCACTCCTTCCCACTTCCCTGTTCTGGTATTCCCCTACACTGAAGCTTTGAGCAGTAATGTTAGAAACTGCATGGGATTGGTACAGTGACAGGGAGGTGGATCAATGGAATAGGCTTGAAGACCCAGAATTGAACTCATACCCCATCTTTTTGTTGTTGTTAATTTCAGCACTGATAATCTAGGAGCGAGCCCTCATTCCCAGTGCCAAGCTCCACCCCCTCTTCCAGCTGTGCAGCTCTGAGACACTGCACGGATGAAGGAAGCGCCTAGGCTTGCTATTGCCTGGACACAGAACAGCCAAGCCAAGGAAGTCCCACAGAACACGGAGTGTTTGGATGGTCTGACCACCATCATAGGCACATCCAGCACAGAACAGAATGCATGCAGACCACAGTGAGCTCAGAGTCCTGACCACCACACATGCAGCTGGCAAAAGGTACTTTAAAACAATAGTATAGAGGGCTAGAGAGGTATCTTAGAGGTTAAGAGCTCTTGCTGTTCATCCAGAGGATCTGAGTCCTGTTTATAGAACTCACATCAGGCAGCTTACAGTCACCTGTAGTCCCAGGTCCAGGGGATCTGATGTTCCCTTCTGGGCCCCTCTAGTAACTGCGCTAATATCCACATAGTCACGCAGAGATACAGCATATGTACACACAGATTTTTTTTAATTCTTAAAAATTAAAATTAACAGGCAGCCTTAAAAGACTATGAGTCATGCAGTGGCTGCAAGTTCAGAGCCTTTCCATGGGACCCTGCTATGACTGAATGCGACTAGGTTAGGGCCTGTCTTGGTCTATTCAGACTGAGACATCAGGTTACTTAAACTAAGAGGTTTACCTTACTAATGCCACAACCAAGCTGTAAGGCTAATATTTAAGCAGTGGCCAATGGTACCTGAGGCTGAGAGCTCCCACTTTGGTCCAAGACAGCACAGACATTCTCACAATGTCCTCACATAAGAAAAGGCATCTTTCTGAATGAGGAGGGCCATTTGCAGTATCATCTGACACTTCAGTCTTTGAAGCACAAAACTTTACAATACCAAAATAAAAGAACTTTTACAGGCAAAATTCCTATAATCACTGTTTTGCATGTAAAAAAAAAATAGTGTAGTTCCTGTCTAAATAATTAATTCTTGGTCATTGGTACTAATTCATTAACTGAAGTTTGGTCATTAAGTTGTCACTGCAAACAGGTCTGTAAATCAATAGCACTCAAAGGAAG
>OZ030019.1:16235000-16692500 GCA_964023405.1 Apodemus agrarius
TGGCCTGTAGGCTTGTCTATATGGTATTTCTGGATACTGATTGATGTAGTAAGGCCCAACCTATGGTGGGTGGTGCCACTCCTGGGCAGATGGTCCTGATGGGTAGGGAGATGTACAAAAATGCAGCTGAGCCTGAGAGCAAGCCAGTAAGCAGTTTTCCACCTACCCTGACCCTAAAATTGGGAAAGTCAAATAAACCCTTTCCTCCCTCAAATTGCTTTTGGTCAAAGTGTTTATCACAGCAATAGAAATCAAACTAAGGCACATGTATCCCAGGTTGGTCTCAATTTCAATATGTAGCCAAGGATGGCTTTAAACAACCACATCTGGTTTTATGCATTGCTGAAACTACACTCTCAGCCTGACTGTAAGAAATTTTTAATGAGACGACAGACTGGAGTTGTTTGTCCTCACAATTCTGCAGGTATTTCAGTAGATCCATGAACTTGCTTGACTAGGACATCTTTGAGGATGCTTCTAAAAGTCTTGCTTGCACCCAGGAAGCAAACGAGGCCTCAATATGTACAGGGCACTGTGGTCTCTCTGTTTCCTGTTGCAGACAGTTGTGTGTACTGTACTCTTACTATCAGCTCCAGTTTGCCAGTCAGAGGCTTGCAATCAAGAGCGAGGTTCTCCATGTTGGTAAGTGTCTCGCTCTCCATGAGTAATTGTTGGCATAGAGGTCAATGGTTTGAACTTGTAGACTGAAAACAAAGCAAAGCAAAGCAAAGCAAAGCAAAGCAAAGCAAAACAAAACAAAACAAAACAAAACAAAACAAAATCAATGTCTACCCATTAAGGAATGGGTATCCTCCTTTCTTACCCTTTCCTTCACGACATGAGCATCCTTTCTCGAATACCAGCTATCACCTGCAGCTTTTAAAGGCTCCAGAAGCAAAACAGACTGTTTCCATTAGAACTGATTTCTTGCAGGGTTTTGGTTTGGGTTCCCAGATGAGCGACTGACTTTCTTATCACGCTCAGAGATACCCGTGAGCCTTGAAATCAATAGCCTAACTCCATACCAGCTCATCACTAATGAGCTGCACACTCTCGAATGGGTTTATTAAGTTATCCATGCCTCATCTCCCTTCCCAATAAAGCCTGCATTCGCTATCCCTTTCGGGATTTTCGAAGAATTAAGAAATAGAATTTAAAACACAGAATGCCTTTAAAAAAAAAATTGGTACCCTGAGAAGGTTGCCCAGAGGTAGAAGGCTTCCCTGGCCAATAGAGGCCATGAGTCTGACTTCAACAGTGGGAAACACATTTTTAAAAGCAGGTTATGCATAAATGGACAACAACCAAAATTTAGCTATTGTTTTCTTATTATTAGTCTTGCTCAAATTACTGCCTTTATCTCCTCTCTAGTCCTCTCACATATGTCCATACCTTCGTACAGATGATTTTAGCTCTATCAACGCCACGCAAATGGGACTTCTCTACATCTCCTTCCCTGCCCATAATCATCCTGTATCTTATTAACACACGGTTCAAACATATCCTCAGCACAGTTCCCCAAAGGAACCATATGAGCTCTCCATTGCTGCTATAACAAACTGTAACAAAACTTAGCGATTTTAGAAAAACACGTGTCTCTTGGCCAACCACTGTAGAAGTTAAAAGTCTAAATTAAGGTGTCAGCAAGTCGCTGTTCTTCTGAAGTCTCTGGAGGAGCTTTTTGCTTTCCCCAGCTTTGAGAAGAGACCCCCGTGTCTGCTAGCTCCTGGCTTCACAGTCTAGCCTCATAGCCTATAAGCATTCCCCTATCTCTCTGCCCCCACCCCTTGTACTTTAAAGAACCCTTATGTTAATATAGGGCACACTTATAGAATCCATAGCAATCTTTATTTTTGAGGTGAGCTGGGGAGTAAGCCTAGCTCCACTTGCAACCTCTTCATCATGAACTGCAGCATATTCTCGCATCCCAGGAATTGGGATGTAGGCATCTTTGTTTAAGGAGCATCGTTCTGACTCCCACAGAGATGTGTTACTCCTTGCCCCTGAATGTTCATGTATATTGTTCCCTCCGCCCGCATGCCTTTCCATGTTTCTCCATCAGAGTAGACTTCTTTTCTTTCAAGACTTAAAATCAAATACTCACTGATACACTAAGCTCATACACACACTTGCTGTGTCTGAGTCATGTTCCCTCCTTTTCATTTATCTAACTCTCTGTACATCTCTAAATAAGGCTTCTACTATTGATGTTATAATGATTGACTTATACCAGCCACCAGATTAAGTTTCCAATGGTCACAGCCAGCCCTGAGCAGAGTGTATAAAATAAATCTTTGTCAAGGGTCTGATGAAAGAACTATGATGTACCTTTGAAACCATTGGGAGGGGGTCCACAGGCTGTGATTGTTATTGTGGTTTTTAGATTTTAGATTTTCTTTTCTAATATGCTCACAGAAGAAGTGTTGATGTAAAATATAAGACAGTCTCTAAAATTGTCAAGTCTTGCCTTGGCACTCACCTAGGAATCTTTAATAAATTCTGATAAAGTTTGGGGAAAGAATCAGTCATTGAGTGATTGCCTAGCATGTGTAAGAACCTGAGTTCAATTCCCAGCACTACACACACACACACACACACACACACACACACACACACACAGTATGATGATTTCAACTCAATATCTGAGATTCTATGACCTGGGCATTGGGATTTTTAAAGTCCCTTTGAGATTCCAACATGGACTTGGAATATTCAAATACACACAGCTAAAGACAACAGCTACAGAAAAATGGTCAAAACTCGCTGATACACTGTCTAGAAAACCCTTTGAGATGAGCACATATTTGCTTTTTAAATAGATGCAACATATTCTCTTGTAAACAACGCTTTCTATGTTCTCATCAAGAAGCATCGTGTCATGCAGTAGGAACTGCACCTGCCTCTGCAGAGACAGTTCTGCTGCAGCATGCCTGGCTCACTAGCTTTAGTGTGTAGCCCTAACTCCTTATCTCTTGTAGCTCAGCCTGGGAGGTTGATTCAGATCCTGAAAAGAGAGGTGTGCCCCACAGAAGCCGCATGAGACCAGATGATGGCCATGCCTACTTCATGAAGCCTCTACAGCCCAGACAACTAAGACTTCAGTCAAAATATCCAATTGGTTGGGTATTCCTTTTCACCAATCTATCCATGACCAAATTCATGAACAAAGAGGAAGGATTTTAAATGACGTTCAGCTTGGGTGAATTCCAGTGTTTACTGGAAGAAGCCATTACCCGTGATGATGTAAACACTGATGAACACGCACTATCTCCGTTCACACCTAACCACATGTGCTGCTACTCCAGGCTCTCCACTTGAAGAAGAAAATGTACATATCAATGTGCACAACAAAGTTTTCCCACTCTTAAACAGTAAAACCAGAATAAGAACATAGTGCTTTAGACCTAGCATATAATATTAATTAAAATACTATTTCCTATTTCCTTTTTTTTTTTTTTTTTTACTTTATAGATTTAAACAAAGAAACTTGAAACTGTTGAAAAAGTAAATATTCCAGAGGTAAATTTTCTGTAAAAAAAAAATTGCTGCAGACTGAATTGTGTACAGGGGACCTTTAGGGGTTGTTTGTTTTATGATTTTTTTTTTAGATAGAGTCACGCTAAGTTGCACAGATTTGTCTCGATTTTGCCACATTGTCCAGGCTAGCCTGAAACTCTCAGTGATTTTCCTACTTCATCCTCATGAGCCCTGGCTTTATAGACATGTGTATTATGCCAGACTTAGAGTATTAGTCACTGATGGCTGACTAACAAGTCACATCTGCATATCCTAGGATTTGATCTCTTTCTGTCACAGGTACCTGCTTCTCCTCACATGGCTGTGTGTGTGTGTGTGTGTGTGTGTGTGTGTGTGTGTGTGTGTGTTTAGATTATCCTCAAAATGTGATTGCACTTCAATAAAATCATCATCAAGCTGAAACTATGCAAACCATCGAGTCGGGGCCCTTCTACTTTTGCTAAATGGGCCATTGTCAAACTGCCTTCTAACTCTTCGTGTTCACATCCAGGAAGCAGTGAGCAGCACATCCGTCTTCACAGAGGCAGGTACAGTTCCTACTGGATGACACACAGGAGGCTTCTTGATGACAACATAGAGAGCATTGTTTATCTTCAAGAGAATATGTTGCATCTATTACAAAAATGAATATGTGTTCATATCAAAGAGTTTTCTTGGCAGTGTATCAGTGAGTTTTGACCATTTGTCTGTAGCTGTGGGTATTTCAATATTCCAAGTCCATGTTGGAATCTCAAATAAACTTTAAAAATGTGCCCAAAAATGCCCAGGTCATAGTTAGAATCTCTGATATTGAGTTGAAATCATCACACTTTCTCTCTCTCTCTCTCTCTCTCTCTCTCTCTCTCTCTCTCTCTCTCTCTCTGTGTGTGTGTGTGTGTGTGTGTGTGTGTGTGTGTGTTGCTGAGAATTAAACCCAGGTTCTTACATATGCTAGGCAAGTACTCTATGACAGAACTCTTTCCCCAACCCTTATCAGAACTATTAATTCTGATTAATTCTTGCTCAAAGAAGCTTCCATTTGCAGTGGGCAGCCACTAATGCAGAAGCACATAAGTGGCTGATGTGCTGAGAATAAATGAATACTGAGTGCTCTGTCCTGCATCCACCCTCCAAGCCCCAGAGGATGTAACAGGAAAGTTGGAAGAAAGACTGTAAGAGATGAAGGAGAAGAAGGAGTGCCGTGATATGCTGTCTTCTGGATACCACATTGTCACTGCAATCGTGGACACACAGCCACTTTAGTTAACCTGCATAGGACCCACACAAGATGGACCCTTCAGTGTTCCATCACGGATGAGGGAAGGTCTCATGCAGCATTACCCGTCCCTGAGGGGACAATTCATGGTTGCCAGTGGAGTCGGTGCCATGCAACAACTTTGGTGATGCAGCCACTAGTAAGTTGCCCTTGATCCAGCAAGTAACACCACACGCACATACACGCATACACACACCCATCTTCCTGCAAGCCTCCATAACTATACTCAGCCAGTTAGTTCTAAAACAACAAAGGAAACATGAGAGTAGAAGGGAGATTAGTAGAGAAAGGAGGAGTCAACAGGAGGAGGAAGAGGTGAGAAGTGGTGGGAGTGTCTATATCATGATAAACTATATTTATATATGAGATCTTCAAACAAGTAAATAATATTATTAATATAACCATACAAATATTCCAAGCTGAAAATGTATATAATACACTGAATCTGACGCCAGCCATCCTGGCTCAGGAACACAGGACACTACAGGGTCACTTGTTTGTCACGGCCCCCAGGTGACTGTCTGGAAGATGCAACTCTTTGCCACTTCCTGGTGTCCTCAGTGTTGCACTGGGGAGAAGATCAAAATTCACAGTTCAGTTTCTGTCGAATGTGCATAATTTTCATACTACCGTAAAGTAAAAGCTCTTAACTGAGGTCACTGTATATATTGGGACTTATCAGTATATGTACAGAGAGAGAGAGAGAGAAGCATCTTATTTGATATTTAAAATAAACTTTCAGAAACCCTGTCTGTGAAGATAAATTTCCAGATTCCACAAGCTGCATATAATAAAGTCCAAATGAAGATGGATATTTAAGTCTGGTTTAAGTTCTGGCCTGAGGGGGCTCTTGCTTCGTTGCACCTGGGAGACTTGGGTACTCACCGTAAACAGGGAGGAGGGACAGAAACCCACATCACAAGCCACCCCTGCAGGCGCCCACGGCAAGCCTTACCACACAATGACTGCTCTTGGAGTCTGCCTGCCGCAGTGAAAGGCTCGTTTGGAGTCCATCCACCCTAGGGTGGTCTCATTGTCCCTCATGAGACACCAGCAGCACCAGCAGCCGTCCCTCACACCATGGGACCAAGTGCAGTGCAGACCTTTCACTCACTGGCTGCAGAAGCAGAGAAGGGGAGGAGAAAGGGAATGCTCGTGGCGGCCATTCCTTTAGCCAGTTCCTCCAGGGACACCGGTGATGTTCTGTTCCCCCTCACAAACATCTAGAAGTGTGTGCATACCGTCTCTTGGCCACTGAAGAAACTGAAGTCTAGAAAAGTTAAGAAAACCCTAAATAATGATCTATACAATGGATCTCACTAAGTCTCCATGACTCCAAAGCCAACGGTCATTCTCCTGGGCCAGGCTGCCTATGCACAGAAGCAGAGACAGGTAAAATCTGGCTGCTCCTTTACTTCTAAGCAGTAGCTGCTGAAAAATCACTTAACATTTGTGGGTGACCCCGAGCCAGGGTGACCTCACCTCTACTTGTATCGACAGAGACCCTATCGTACATTCGCAGAACTGCCCATATCTTTCACGGAAAACCAAGTCAGGCTACAACAGAGAGAAGCTATTTATCAAATTCTAACCTAACTACAATCAAAGAGAGTCAGAGTTGGGGTGGGGTTAATAAAACAATACATTAGAGGGGCTGGAAAGATTGCTCGGTGGTTGGGAGCACTGGCTACTTTCCCAGAGGACCTCGGGTTTGATTCCCAGCATCCAAATGGCAGCTTACCACCATCTGCAGCTCCAGTTCCAAGGAACTACGGTTCCTTCTTCTGGCCTCTGCAGGCACAGTTCACACCAGTGATGCACAGACATACACACATAGATTTAACACCATAACATAAAAATATACAATTTTAAAATATGCACTGGACATTAGAATGGTATAGAAACCGTGAGATTGAAAGGCAGGAGGCCAAGGGGACCACGAACAGCTTCCCACCACACTCCGCAAAGCACAATATCCCATCTAGGCAGATGTAGGTTCTGAAAGGAAAAATCTCCCTGCCTGTGGGAGGGAAAGGGAAAAAGAAGCAAAGGAAAGAAATTCTACTGAGGCAACAAATGGCCAAGTTAGACTGACATTTTAAAGGAAAGAGACCAGAGCCGCATAAGAATTCAATATACATATCTCACAGAAGATAAATACACATATACATGTGCCAAGCAGTTCACATAGAAAATCCAAGCTGTATAGCTTAGTGGAAATGTGAATGTGGTTTAACGAGTCACTGAATAAATGCATTCCCATGAATCACTCTCAGTTTTGAGCCTAACATTTGCTATAAAATCCATCTCAAGATAATTGCTCGCACACAGAAGGAGCAAGGGGGAAAAAACCTCAGGCACTGACTTTCCAAGGAACTATACGTGAGCAAAACTTTTTTTCCTTGGGACTACTTCTAAAGAAACGACTGCTTTATTTGGTGTTCGGTCTCCCTTCGCTTCCTTCGGATGTCTGTACTCACCAGAGAGAACTGCAAAACTTCTGCTGAGATGTTGCTTTTGTCCCCGCCTGATCACATTACACCCAAGACAATGCTTAGAACTTCATCCGCTCTTTGCTGTGCGAAGGGAACCCTGTTTGCAAGTGCCTTCAATGAGGGCTGTCCTGGCATAGGTCCTCAGACATCAAACAGAGATGTGAAATAAAAATGTCTCAAAGGATTAAAATGAAAAATTAGCACCAGAGAGTATTACCGCTTCTCTTTGGATTCTTGTGAACAAAGAGCTAAGAAGACATCCATAAAAATACAAAATGTTGCATTTTCTAGGCCAAATATATATATGGAGACAGTCATTTACTCCATTCAGGGTGGAAACATCACGGCTATTTATCATGTGAACCTGGGATGGCTGTTTGGTCTACTCCCTCCTCTGTTGTCCTTTGTCTTCCTTTTCCTTCTCCTTTAAAGTTTAATCAGACTTTTCTATCTCCATACCAGGGACTTAAGAACGTAGAGACGAGGAGTCCCTTTGAACGGGAAGTTTCCATGCAAGGCTTTGGAGGGACAAAGAGGTATGAAATCTGATCCTTAGCTAGCCAGCTCACACCGTCTTTGTAACAGGTAAAGTCATGCCTACCTGCCCACAATCTGTAGTTATGTGCACTGTCAAATTCCAGCTTCACCGTGGTAACAGCCATGGCCTCCTCTTTCCACAGATAAAGGGGAGGAAGACAATGTGTCGGTGTCTGTAAATGAGATGTTCATGGCCAGCATATGAGAGTTTTCCTGCTGAAAAAAAAAAATGGCTTCTCTACCATGAGGAATTCTACCAAAGCATGTGAATTAGTGGGAATGTGAGATTCATGCTCATAGAAGCAAGGAAAAAAATGATGATTAAAAAAGAACAGGTTGGAAAATCATCAAAGAATGTTTGTAGCACTATATGCAATCTTCTATACATGCCCTTTCTAGACTGATCTCAGCAACTTTATTCACTATGAAGGAATAGCACCCCGCACCTTCATTTCACCTCCTTCTTTTAATCCACTACTAAGCAGCTTATGATAGAGATGGCCCTGGACTTATGACGACATGCCATCATAAACCCACCCTGAATTGAAAACATTGTAGGCTGAAAACCCTTGTCCTCCAGTTGACCTACCAATAATCATAGCTTTGAAGCAGAGTACATTGTAGAACTTAACTGTTTGTCCTTCTAATGATGTACCTGACAGGGAGCTGGGCTGTGGCAGCCCATCCTAGATGGGACTAGGCCAGCTATCACTAGGCCAGGACTCAAAACTAGAAGGACAGCACCGAGTAAGCTTCCCGCCACACCCCTCTTGAGTCAGAGGTCATCTAGTCTCCATTATGCCTGTGACTGCAGTGAAGAGACCACAACTTTCTAAAAGCTGGATGCTACAACCTGCTCCTGTCCGCGTCCGACCTTCCCGTCATCCTCTACTTGAATGCTCTCTCGGCCGTGAGATTCTTTCCTCCTAGGGTTCCACTGAACTCACGCCATTTCTGAGGGGTGCTGGTCTCTGGTTAGTCCCTGTTTTCTCTTTGCCATAAAGAAACAGACATCCTTCCAGACCACTGCGGTTCCCATCTCCCTCTTCCTTTCTCCCAGTGATGCCGTCCGCTCCTGGAGCTTCTGCAGACATCATTTGCATGTTTGACCCTTTAAAATCATCCCTTTTGGCCCCAGTGCCCAAAATAGCTTTTACCTGGATTTCCAAACAGCTCTCCATGCCTTCTGTGAAATATTCCAATGGCCTCTTCAAACGCCTAAGTGTAAAAATGAACCTGCCTTTTGACCTCCATCCTCAATACCTCTGAACTTCTATTAATGCTATCACCATCTCAATATCCAACCAGTTAGATCTACAAATTCCTCTCTCTGGGCTCCTTATCACCACCCCTACTGAGTTCTACCGAGCCTCACTACCACACATCCAGGCAGTAGCCACATTTCGTATCCGCATCCTAGTCTCTAAGTATCGTTATCCCCAACCATTCCTGTGTCTCTCATGGCATCCATCTATTTACACATTTCCGAAGAACTCTCTTCACCTCCAAGGCCTGTAAAGGCATCTTATCCCAGCCTTCTGAATGCCACAATCTAATCCCAAACTTGCCTCCTTCATTTTAGGTCACAGGACCCTGTAGCCTAGCCCCTTGCTCAACTCCTAACTACTTAACTGTGGGACAGTGAGCTGTGAGAGGCAGCCTGATCCCTGGTGGAGCTCAGGCTTAAAACACTGGAGACCCAGCAGGTAACTGTCCCCTGCAATGGATGGTAGGTGTTTGGCCACGCCCCCTGGGCCCCTGGTTCCTGTTATATAGCTATAGCCTCCCACAAACCCCCTCCCACAGAGAGGTGTGTGGCCATCAGTCGCTGTAGGAGCAGCTCTAAGCCCTCCCACATGCAAATAAGGTTTCCCCGAGCTCTCAGACCGAGCGAATGAGAAGTATCTGTTGTCAGATACTGACCCACCCCAAAACTGTATAGAAGAATCCTATCCAGATTAAAGGTGTGCGAGAACTACGCCGTGTCTGAGAGCTTCTGCCATAAGAGCCTTCTGTACCACTTGGGAAGAGGTCTGCTCTCCTGAAGCGCCCACCTGAAGCTCCCAAGCACTCCTCCCTGGATAGTCGGACTCAGCTGACTCAGCACAGGGCGACTGGAGTAACCCGGACAGCCTGGCAGAGACAGAGGCGACAGCAGAAGCGAGCATTATAGATCCCCCTTCCTGCTCAGTCTTTCCCCTTGTGCTGGAACCCTCACACCCATGCCAGCCAGAGATCTCTGTGGAAAGTCTCCAGTACACAGACCCACACTTAACCTCTCCTCTGGCCCCTGCGCTCTAAACCTCTGCCTCCTCTCTACCTGTCATTAAAACCCACGCCTTTCCTGGAGGTTCACATCAAAGGCCATTTTACTTCAAGAATGCTGGTTTTGCCCCAATATGACTGGACTGTTCCTCTGTTAATCTGTTTCAATGTCTCCAGGTCTGTAGCAGTGCATCTGCATGTATCTTTTTTCCGGTCTATTACAGTCGAGCAGGATGGAGGCTATGTCTTACTTATTTTTTCATCTCCAGAATATAGGTCAGTAAACATTGCTTCTGGTTGAACTGACTCTGGTGTTTTACCCCCAGAAATGACCTTGAAAGTAAATGAAGGACAGATTTTGTGACTGCCCGCCTGCCTGCCTTGGAGTGGCATGTGACTCCCAAGTCATCCTCATTTCTATGCATAGAAATGATAGCACTCCCTTATCCTTTAAGATACACATATTATCCTACACGTCGCAAAATCTAAACTACTTATCAATTTCAAGCTCTGTGAAATGGGATTGTGATAGGGTAGGAAGCACCAGGGTGGTATTTCTTAAGGTACAGTGTCCTTGTGGCTATACGCCTACAGACACATGATGCTACACCCCTTTAATTAAGTCTATTTATTTATATATTTAAAGCAAGCACAATGTGCATTTCACTTGTAAAGTGTTAAAGCCCCTAAAACCAGCACCCACAACACCACAGCCATTCCCTCCTACCACTTGTTAGGGCTCAGGTCAGGTCAGTCCCAAAGCCACATACCCACACTGAGGTACTTGAATACTAGCACACAGTCATGTAATCTCTTCCCCCAAAACATGAGCTGTAAAGAAGATGGTTCAGAATTTTAATCAAGACATTCAAAGATGTATTTAATAGATGAATAACTAACTTTTCCAGTAACTTGAAAGATCTTTGCAGAGAAGAGAATCTAGGAAGGCCCGGAGAGGAGCATTCCTCACCCTGTGCGAGCAGTGCTTGGCTTCAGTCTCATTTCCCATCACACTGTATTTAATTTTTCCTTACTTATATCACATAGATTAACTCAGCAGTCATGCAGAATAATTTTGCTTCATTTGGATCTAAATTAATGAGTGTGATCACAAAGCCATGTGTACACGTTCAATGAAGATACACCATAATTATTCTATTGCACGGGTTAGCATTTCAGCCATATATTAATGTATTTCAAATGTATGATGCTTTTGTGGTCTCCTGCCATAACAGTCTACAAAAAAAATGTCCTGCAGATTTTTTTAAAATGCTAAAATAAATTATTAAACACACAGAAATAAACCAGAGAGAAAGTCAGAGAGAAATATAGAAATGACAAAGGAAGAAATATGCTCACAGGAACCCATTTCCTGCTGTACAATTTATTTCCAAATAGCTTTGGTAAGTAATGCATGAAGTCATGCGACAATAGATCTTTTTGTTCCCCTCTCTCAGCATCTGAAGAGTTTCATGGACAGAGGAATCCAGCCATTTGAGTAAATGCACGATATGGAGAGGAGAAACCACAAAAGATAGGGGCTTACATATGCAGGCAACCATGAGGGGTTTTTTTCTGGTTAAGTGTCACCTTGAGACCAGGAATTATTCCTGCCCAGGCCGTACAGTTCACAGAGCCCTGCCCAGGAAGCATGACACTCTTAAGGAAGGCAATTAAATGTCTTTCAACTTAATCACAAATGAGACAATGATTTAGAAATAGATGCATTCTTTTCTAAAGAGCTTTTAGTCATAAGAGTAATTTTTGCCTCCCTACACTTTGGGTCTTCCAACCAAATCCTCTTTCCCCTTGCTGCTGTTCAAGGTATAAAGCAGGGCTTCCACCTGCTAGCACTCACAGACCAATACCTTTAATTTGGGGCCACTTATTTACAGTCTGAATGGACTGTCCACACCTGCTTTCCCTTAATTAGCTGGCTATCTAAAGGCTTGAGTCTGAGCCTGCCAGCTTCCTGAACTAAGAGGAAGATCATTTAGCTGCTGATGTGAGAGAAATGAGGATAGCAAAAGAGATTTTTTTTTCCTTTGAGAGAACAAAGAAACATTAGGGCAAAATGAAGAATGATTCATCAAGAATAAGGAAGTAGAAAAGCCTTTAAGACAACTTGAAGCCAAAGAAAGGAATAGCATCCCTGACTGACAGTGATGGTCTTTTCTACCTGAGAGCATCAGAGACCTTCTATGGCATTCCAACTCCCTTCCCATCCTATCTATAATGTAATTCCGCATCATGCTGTCAGAGACAAGGGACACAATTCCCATCATAGCAGTCAGGATTCTCTATAGGAGTGGAACTATAGCGTTAGTATGCATTATAAATGAATTTGTTAGACAGGCTTACATCATAATGGGGCTAGACAGTTCAATAGCCCTCTGTGTGTACAGTTTGTACACAGACAGAGCTGAGAGCCCTTCCACCATGCTGCCTACTCAGTAGTTTCAATCTGCTACTAAAGACCTGGAGGATTCCTGGAGAACCTTGGTTGTCAGTTCCATTGGAAGAATAAAGAGATTGGGTTCTGGAGTCAACAATGGAAAGGATGGATAGTGTTGACAAAATAGTCACTCCCCAGGAAGAAACAGAAATGGGCACTTGGTACCAATTTCCCTTAGACTGCCTTGGGCAAGGACAGCTTCTTCAGGGCAGGCCTTCTTGAGTAGGTCCCTGCTGGGAAAACCCTCTCAGACCTGACCAAAGGCATCTCGTAGTTAATTCCAGACCCAATCAATGTAACAATCAAACTTCATCATCACACCCACAGAGCAGAAAGAAGACTGGCTTGGTGTCAGAAGTCTCCAGGCTCCTAACTTTACTTCTGAGCCCCTGCTGGAATCTGAACAAGTCACATGATTTAGGTTACACCATTGGTTCACATCACTGGTTACAGGTGTGGATGGACAAGGTCAACCCTTGATTTTACTTCACCTTCAACGCCTGTCATTTCTGATTCTTTTTACAGAGCAAACCATTACTCAAACCACCAAGGAGAGAAAAGGAAGAATGAAATGAGAAATGTCATACACACACACAAAAAAAAATCAGTCCTTTGCAGCGTGAGTGGAGGGATTAAAATGCCCAGAACCTCAAGACGTTCGTTTTCAGAACCTAGAGGAAACTCAAGCAGCTATCAACTCCAACGTCCTCTCATTGTAAATAAGAAAGCCAAAGTCTTGTCTGTACCACCTCATCTGTCCCAACACCCTGGAGCACGGAGCAGAGGAGAAGACAAATTCAACTATCCCCTGAGACAAGTAACTAGTGATTTTGAGTGAAAGGATCTATACTGTTTTGTCCTTCAGTCTATAACGCCCTTTGTCCTTTAGATGGAAATGCACAGAACAGAAAAGAGGCCTGTCACGGTACAAGAGTTAGGTGCTGCTTCTGCTCTTAGTCTTAGTTTACTTGTTCCTCACGCTGGCTGACCAGGGCACAGATGGCACAGTCATGATAGGTTCCCAAATGTCTCTAAGTTTAGTATTAACTACGCAGAACCCTGTATGTCAGTTATCAAGATGTTCCTTGAGATATATAAAGGGGTCGGGGTCTGGGGATAGGACTCAGAGAGCAAAGCATTTAATTCACAAGCATGAGGGACTTGAACTAGGATCTCCAGAACTCACTTAAGAAGTCAAGTATGGTGGGACACTCCCGTAGCCCCAGCAATGGCCAGTTGGGAGGCAAGAGGAGGTAAATCACTTGAAGCTCAGGGGCCAGCTAGCCTGACCTGCTTGGGAAAGTTCTAGGTCAATGAGAGACATTGTCTCAAATAAAATGATGCCCGAGGATTGAACCCTGAGGTTGTTCTGTGACCATGCACAATGAACACATATACCCACATGTGCACACATACACATGCACACGTCACAAAGGGAGCCACACCTTGATAAAACCATCATAAATCAAAGATGCCATGAGTCAAACCTGAGTCTATACACACTCAGCACTGTAATTTGTCTAGCCTAAGCAGTTACAGTAGCCTATGCTTGGGCAGGTCCACCTAACACAGCCTAGTTTATAATAAAATATCCAATATCTTACGTGGTTCCTTGCATCTAAAATTCTTATTCCATGCATTGACAGGGTATGTGTGTCCCACATCACACATGTGGTGAGAAGAATAGTTTACTCCTTCTACCACGTGAGACCCAGGGATGGAGCTCAGGTTGGCAAGGTTGGTTGGAGAGCACTTTTGAGCTACTTTGATGAATCTTCTTGTTGCTGTTGAATCTTTATTAAAGTAAAATAAAACGTGATGCTTACATAAGGATAGTCTTGTACTGCTCTACATCCTGAACATCCCTAAGTTGAGCCATGACACATGATGACCCTGTATCGTAAGCTCACTGCTGGACCATAGCCCTCCTGTGTTGAGTCACACCAGCAACTTCTAGTGCCTTCAAAACAGACATCACCCTGCCCAAGGAGAACTTCATGGCCTGAGCAGTGCCGGTTTCTCCAGCTTGGTCTCATTGTCACCCCCAGCGAGTTTTGTCTTTCAGTCACCTTGAACCATTCAGCATCCTAGAAGCATGGCACCGCCCATCCTCAGTCTCTGTACCAATCACCTTCTTGCTTTGTCTGCACTATGGCTCCACCATCGGCAGCCCCTGTGGCTCACCACTCAGGTTTCAGATTTCACATCATCCTTTGTGTTCAACTCACCTACGACCCAGCTGATTGGCCACCACTTGTCTCATGTCCCTGTATCTTAGTTACACTTCATTCATCTGTGTCACTTACCATATACAAGACTTATTAAGGCAACAGACTTCATCATTGTCTAGTGTCCCGTGACACTAAGGTGTGATGATAGGTGAAAAAAACAACTATTTTTAAGTAAATTAACTTTAAGAGAGCTAAAATTAGGACTGCACTACGGGGAATACTTCTGGGTGGTTGTTTTAAGGAATTTACTTTGTGCCTTCATAGAGTCAAAGCTTTGCCTTGGTGATCACAGACTCCTTAGGTTCCTAGGGTCTCCAACACACCCACACCTCCTGGAGTCTCACAATCCAAGAGGCAGGTGTTCTGCTGACAGTTAACATGATTCAAGAACTGAAAGTGTGTGAAAGCACTTCAGTCTTAGATAGTTACCGCTTCGGAATCTTCCTGGGTCTCTAGGATACAGTGACTGCAGTAACTGAATTCTGAAGTCTGATGACAGAGCTTGAACATGAACCCCACTCCTTAATATGAAGCTAGCAAGCAAAGGGAGATACTAACACATCTACTCTAAACAGCCACTGGAGGAACAGATGAGGTACTGTATGCAGGAATCTTAAGACTCCCTGGTACATGGTAACTGTTCAGCTCCTGATCAGTCTGTCATGATGCCGACCATAGCGTCCTCAACATTTCATATATGTCATGTCATTCAGTCCTCACAAATCAGAGTCCATTATCTCCATTAAAAATTAGTACATCATAACATCTATAACACATATACATCTATAATACACATGTATAACACATATACATCTATAAAACATAGAGTAGCGAATGTGGCAAATTTTTAACTTGCAAATATCAAAAGATCTGTCGTCACGTTTCTGCTTTGCATCTTGCTTCCACCTTCCAGAAACAATGCGCCCCAAAACATCTTCACTCTGCTAACATTAGCATGGCTAATGTCTAAGGTATCCACAAATACAAAGCCCCCATTTGCAAGGCATCCAACTCATTCTTCTGGCCTTTGTAGGCAGTGTTTAAACATGTTGCACTTACACACACTCTGGCACATGGACATGCAAATAAAATAAATAAGTGAATCCTTTTTAAACACACACACAAAGCCATAGGATTCCCTCTGGTTCACCTCTCAACTAGAACTTCAGTCGTTCCTCTTCTTTAAGATTGTTTGTTCCCCTCCCCCCCTTTTTTTTCTTAAGCCTTTTAAGTCAGGTCCTCATTATCTCAAAACTCAAAATGTGTAGAAGGCTACACATTTACCAATTGGGGGCGGAAGCTTGTTTGATTTGGTTCTGAAAACAAACTTGGTTTTTTGGGGTTTTTTTGGTTTGGTTTTTTTTGTTTGTTTGTTTGTTTGTTTTTTGCTTTGTTTTGGATCTCTATCTTGAGACACACAATCTTAAAAGCTTCAACACAAATTTCTCCCAAATCCTGCACGTTTTCCCCAAACACAACAAGTGGGAGAGAGATGAACCAAAAAGAATTACGTTCCAATGACACGCATATAAAGCCAATGTCACTCAGAAAGAGCTTCTGAAATAACCCAACCAGTCAGATTAGGAAAATAAATTTGACCCTGAGCCAAAGTCACACTTTCCCAGGGACTCACTTGTCTTGCAAGGCTGGATTGGCAGAAGGAGACACTAGCGTGCTGGAATGAATGGGCTCCCCTTCTGCAGTTTGACAGTCATTGTACTGATGGCTTTGGTAAGAACAGTTTTGCTCTGGGGTATCAATGAACCTTCCCTGAAACTCGGAAATGGACAAATAAGGAGGACACTTGATCTCCATTCTCCCTGGGAGTCTGTCAGTCTCCATTTTGGCTGAGAGAAACATCCGATTAGCTTTTTCTCTGTTCCGTGCCCTATCTTGGTCATGAGCATTGAAAAGTGCACAGTTCCATGGCTCATGAGCTAGAGAGAGATTCGAAAATGAGTCCCTGTGAGCTCATAACTCCGCAAAGCAACCACAAAGCAAGTAACAGCCCTCGTCCTCACTGGATGTGCAAATCCCACTGTCTCTTGGACAGCTCCTCCCATCCAGAGCTACAAGTCTATTCTGCCCCGCTGTCTCAAGGAACACATCCGACCCAGGAAGATCACACTGTCTGCAGACACCCAGCCTACCATTCAGAAAGGGTACGAAATAGTTATGTCAGTTGTGAAACAAACCTTCCAGTTAGGAAGACACCCCATCTTACGGGGCCTGCCTAAATCACACCTGAGCCTGTACGTAGAGATGGATGACTCGTTCATTAATAGTGATACCTTGAGGCAGTGTGGTTCCTATCTACTCAAGACTCAGAATATTTTATAGGAAAGAGTTCCTTTGGCTTTTAAAACATGTATGTGTTACCAGGAATCCATTACTTCTCTCTCTCTCTCTCTCTCTCTCTCTCTCTCTCTCTCTCTCTCCCCCTGCCCCCACTCTCACTCTCTCTCGCTCTCTGCCTCTTGCTTGCTACCATGTAACCTATGACCAGGCATCTCATGGTCCTGCCAACATGCCTTCCCCCCACGATGATGGACTTTAAACTGAGACAAAAATAAATATTTCTTCTCTTTTGAAAGAAAGATATATTTTACTTTTATTTTATATGTATGGATATCTTACTGTTTGTACGCCTATACACCACATGTGTGCAGTGCCCACAGGTCAGAAGTTGTCGTATTCCCTGGAACTGGAATTAGAGATGGCTCTAAGCTGCCATATTGCTGCTGCGAATGGAGCCTGAGTCCCCTCTGCAAGAGCAGCCCCTGATCTTAACCACTGAGCATCTCTCCAGCAATTTCATGGGCAGCTCTAAACATTTTGTTTTCATAGAATGTTCTCAGATGGGGGGAAGAGAAGGAAAAAAACCTCACTGACATACCTGTTCACTGTAAGTTTTAAATCCAGTGATAATCTGACTGTCACCCTCAGTGGACCCTGTGTCTTCTTAAGGCCTCTAATTATATCCATTGGAGTCATTTTTAAACTGCAAGACCCCATTTTGATGGCTGACCCAAACTAAGCCTCCCAGGATGTGACATAGCTACATCCAGACACATTTCTTCGTTGCAAAAAAAAAAAAATTAGACAAAGAACCCCAAGCAGGTAAACTGAAGGTCTCAACACCATGGCTTGATAACTTAGTCTTCCTGTCTATACTGGCTGGTTTGTGTGTCCATGTGACACAAGCTGGGGTCATCAGAGAAGAAAGAGCCTCAGTTGGAGAAATGCTTTCATGAGATCCAACTATAAGGCATTTTCTCAGTCAGTGATCAATGGCAGAGGGCCCAGCCCATTGTGGGTGGAGCCATCCCTGGGCTGGTGGTCCTGGGTTCTATAAGAGAGCAAGCAGAGCAAGCCAGTATATAGCACTCCTCCATGATCTCTGCATCAGCTCCTGCCTCCAGTTTCTAATCTGAATTGAGTTCCTCTCTTGACTTCCTCCAGTGACAGTCTATGATTCAGAAGTGTGACCTAATTAATTCTCTCCTCCCCAATTTGCTTTTTGGTCATGGTGCTTTTGTTACAGCCATAGAAACCCTAAGACACTATCATTAGTCATAAACTTAAGTGCTAAAGTTGACTCTGTAATGAGATAATGGAGTTTACTATACCTACCTCTAGTTCTTCTATCAAGCCTACTCAAACATTATATGTTTATCATCACTTTCCTACTTTTGAGAAGTTGTTATTACTGCATACTGTGCTGGCAGAAAACCACTAGAGTTGATAAAAATTAAAATAGGATAAGATAGACATCCAGTGTCTGTCCATCCAGCTTCCTGTCTCCGGCATTACCACCCACTGGCTCAGTCCCCAGACTTAAGAGCAAAGCCTTTGCCAACGATCCCTTTCCACAGAGTTCTCTATCTCAGGAACTTGGAATTACCCTCAGTCATTCTGGATTGTTCCTTATGGTTTCTCTACAAGCTTCAATAAATTATTATAAATTGTGCTCTGTTGAAACTCTTGTCCAAAGGATCCGATTTCCTTCCAGCTCTTTGACAAATTCTGAGAACAGGTTGACAGAACTATATAGTCAATGGATGGAAATCATAGAATGCACAGCATTCAATCCAAAAGGTAGTACTAAGTCCAGATGCCAAGGGCACCCAGGAGGTTCTCCAATGGTGAACTGCCCTGCTTGTCTTTCAAGTAGAAAAAATAATACAGTATTTTACAATCAACGATATACAAAATGATTAGATTTAAAATGTCTTTTAAAAGAATCTAGTTAAAATAAATTCCACATGACAATATGTAAAATACTTATCTGCATACCAATCTTTAGAATTCTAGAATAATTTTCCTACAGGATTAAATATCTCAGGAAGAAATATCAGAAGCAACTTGGTATCACACACATACATATCCCATATGCCTTCACCCATTAGATGTTTTTTCAACTTTTTGTATTTATGAAAAGACATTTTTGACATGATGTGAGAACTGGTGAAGCAGAAAAGATGGCATAAAGACCTTACCTTGATTGAAAACAAATCTCCACCAAAAATCATGCAACTCCTTCTTAAATTCATGATTCTTAACTCACCTGCGTGGTTCAAGAAAACTATGAGCCACCTGGTGTGTAACAATGTTCTTCAAGATTGAAACATTCCGCCCAGCAGGGAAGATACTTAAACAGAAAGGTAAACACTCTAAACAGCTTAGGAAGTCCCTGAAACTGACTAGATTCACTAGGCCTCTCCCCACCAGAATAAACAATAAAAGTTTCAAAGAAGACTCAGAAGAGTCAAGGGGCAAGGAAGACTCTGAGACCAGCTGTCTGGAAGAGGTAAACCCCAACAAAGCTGCCTAGAAGAGACCAGTTGTGTCACTTCAAAATGACACTCCCCAATCTTTAGGACTGCCTGCAGGCTATGCAGTATGCTCATAGCTCTATGACCTGCCAACCATGATGGGGTGGGCTTTGGGAGTACAGCTGTCTTTGAGCCATTTCTGCTCCTATAAGAAACTCCTTACTGATATTTCTATAACTAACCCTTTAAAGCACATGGTTCACCAAGTTAGATCTTGGTAGTATCAGAACTTTGGTCTCTTGTGGGTTCCCTGAGTAGGCATGTGTGTGTGTGTGTGTGTGTGTGTGTGTGTGTATGCATGTGTGTGTGCATGTGTGTTGCATGTCCTGAAGAACAGTTTCTTTACACAATGCCAATTACTGACAGGAGTCTTTTTCTCATCCTCAATACTGATAGTCTTATTTCACAATAGCATTCTAAGACTCCCCATTCTGGTCTTAATCCACGACATGGCCCTGTCCTACAGCACTGAGTGAACTCCCAAATACTTTTCATTTCTTCTGTAGAAATGAACTGATTATGGTAACAGTATTAAAGAGAGCAATAGTTTGAAAACATTGCCTAAGGGACAGAGAAATTATTTTTATTTCATAATTAGGCACTTCTGTCCCTAGGGCATTTTGCAGCCATGGTTTGAAATAACAGCCATTATTTTATTACAATTTTCTATTTTTTTTACACATAAAAATATTTAGAAAGTGTTTTTAGTTGAGTTTTATTAGTCATAATGCCAGAAAGTGCCTAGCATTATGGATGATGGAATTATCTTTGAGGGCTTCCCTTTAGTGTTATGTCTTCCTTATAGTCTACATTCTTTCACCGTTGGGTACAAGAACTGAGATATAAAGCAGATATTGAATATTCTCTCCATTTGTATAAGTAATGTGCACACAGGGATAAAGTGCACTCTGTCCATGTGTCTCCCCTCTCCCCCCAAATCAGCATCACACTGTCCATGCCATACAGGAGACTACTTTATTTCTTAGGGAGAGCTGCATTAACAAGAACTGCAAGTGTAGAGCTGACTGAGCAAACACAGAAGCAACAACTCCAAACCAGTCAACTGGGTGAGCTGCATTTGCCTCTTAAGTGACTTAATAACCTCAAAACTGTGCACACTGGCATATGTGCATAGAGAGGTGAGAATAATGTCATAAAAACAAAAGATCATGTAATGTAATGAGGCAATCCTTAATTGAAAAAAAAACCTAACCTCTTTTATATCCATCACTTTGTGTGTGTGCTGTGTGTGTTTGCACCTGTATATGCATGTATAGGCATGTGCAAGCACGTGTGGAGTCCAGGAGACAACACTGGATGTCTGCCTACATCACTTCCCTCTTCACTGTTTAAGAAAGGGCCTCTCGCTGACCTGGAAATCACACACACACACACACACACACACACACACACACATGCATACACACACACACACATGCATACACACACACACACACACACACACACACACACACCTGCACCTGACTTTTAAAAAGAAAATGGTGCTAAGAATCCAGGATGGGTTCCATGTACGTACACAAAAAGAATTTTACCAACTAAGCCTTGTCTGTTAGACCCTTTCTTCTTAAAATCTTGAGACATAGCATTCAAATAAACACCACAATCTCATACTCTATGAGAAAACAAGCCCTTACATAGAAACAAAATGGTTTCCTTTCATTTCTACACTTTATGGTTTTCCTATGGTGGTTTAAATGAAAATGGATCCCATAGGCTTATACATTTGAATGTTTAGTCTCCAAGTGATGGAATTGGTTGAGAAGGATTAGGAGACAAAGCCTTGTTGGAGGGTGTTACTAGAGATGGGCTATATGTTTCAGAGCTCTGGCCATCCCCACTTCTCTCTCTCTCTCTCTCTCTCTCTCTCTCTCTCTCTCTGCCTCATGTGTATATATCAGGATATAAACTCTCAGCAGTAAAGAGAGTTGCCTGCCTGCCTGCCTGCTGCTATATTCCCCACCATGATGGTCATGGACCCACCCTCTGAAACTGTAAGCCTCCAAAAAACTGTTTCTCTTGTCAGTTGCCTTGGTCATGGTATCTTATCACATCAATGGAAACGTAACTAAGACACTTCCTTTTGGATGTACACAGAAAAATTATTTTCTCTCAAATATCACCATCCTATAAACATTTGAAAAATACCATTCAAGTACATTGTAGTGAGTCATGTCATGTTGTTCTGGTCACAGCTATCTCGATTTCTGAAAACAGAATCTAAGTCTCCTGTGACACCACACATTCCTGTGAGTACTACATGCACTGAGACTCCAGCATCTCAAATGAACATACGGATAAGACCTGCCAAGACATAGCAATTTCCTGTCCCAGTGCTTAGTTTCCAACAGTGCATTTGCTCCAAGCCAAATCAATGAAAGATGCTTCTGACTTTTTAATTTATAGCTATAAATTGTACTTATGGTGTCTTTACAGCGCACAGAACGGTAGAGTGATTCTGACAACCTATACACACTTATCTTGATTTTGTGATAACATAAAATCTCTTGGGAGTTTTTAAGCATACAGTGTGTTAACTATAGCTCACTGTGCGGCAGAATGCAATCTCTAGAACTTGTTTGCTCTGACTTCCTGAAACACTAACCTTTGAGTGACATTTCCCTGTTCCTGCCTCAGCCCCCAGTTCATGGTAACCACTCTATTCTGCTTCTGAGGTCAATGTCATCCGCATGTCAGTATGTCATTTATCTCTCTGTCCCTTATTTTAATTTAACCTAATATTGTCCATTTCCATCCACATTGTTAGAAATGACAGCTGTTTCTTCTTTTTAAGACTGAGTGGTATCCTATTATATATGCATTCCGAGTTCTCTTTTGGCACACATACACCAAACTACTGATATCCATGCTGTCTTAGATGTTCTAAACTGTGTTGCGGTGAACATTGAAGTACAGTCCTCTTCAACATACTGGTTTCATGTGTAATATGGCACACACTTGCAATCTCGGCACTGGGGGGGGGCAGAGACAAGAAGATCCTTGGGGCTAATTGCTGAGCTTCAGGACCATAGGAGACCATGCCTTAAAAGAGGTGGAGAGCTATTACGGCTTGAAGCAAGATATCTGTCAGTAAGCCAATATCCAAAACATATCAGAAAACGTAGTCTGTGTGCATGTAAACATACATGCATCTGTGTGTGTGTGTGTGTGTGTGTGTGTGTATGTGTGTGTGTGTGATCATCTTCCCCATAGGCTCATGACTTCGAATCTAGTTGGTAATCTTAGAAAATGTATGAAAAATTTAGTAGATGCAGCCTCGATGGACTAAGTACAACATTTGGGGGCAGGCCATGAGGTCCGTCTCTGTTACTTTTCTATTGCTGTGGTAAGACACCATGGCTAAAGAAACTTACAAAAAAAAGGACTTAATTCGGACTAACAATTTCAGTGGGTTAAAGTCCAAGGTGGCAGAACAAAGTCACAACAGTAAGACCAGTTGAAAGTTTATATCTTGACCCCTGAGTGAGAGGCAGAGAGAAATACAGGGAATAGCATGAGTCTTAAAGCACCAAAGGCTGTCACACCAACTGTAACAAGGTCACACCTCCAAATCCTTCCCAAACAGTTCCACCAACCGGGGACCAAATACACAAGCATATGAGCCTATAGAGATCATGCTCATCCATGATTTTAAATCCTAGTTCCATTTCCTGTTCTCTGCTTCCTGACTTCAGATGCAATATTAAGAGCCAGCCCACATCCCTGCCACTGTCTCTTCCCCATAATAGACTCTATCCCCTGTGAAATGTTAAGCCAAAATTAGCCCTTTCTCTCTTAGGTTGCTTTCATCAGAGTACTTCATCACAGCAACAGGAGAGTAACCAATGCAATAGCCATTCCTGAGGACAGCACCTGAGGCTGTGCTCCAGCTTCCACATGTACAAGCATACACATGAACACACACATGCACATACATGTACACACACACAACAAACATGCACACACATGCATACACATGTATACATGCTACAAACATGCACACAAATGCATACACATATACATACACTACAAACACACATGCTTATACATGTACAGACACATGTACAGACACACAACAAACATACATACACATGCATGCACATGTACATACACATACTACAAATATGCACACACATACATACACATGTACATGCACTACAAACACACACATGCTTACACATGTACACATATACAACAAACATGCACATACACATGCATACACATGTACACACACACACTAAAGTGTTTTTAAATAGCGTCTGTTCAGGAATTTTTCCCTATTTATCTGTTTGTTATTTTGTTGGTTTTTGTTTGGTTTGATTTGGTTTGGTTTTCAAGATGGAATGTCAACATGTAGTCCTGGCTACTTGCTCTTTAGACTAGGTGGACTTCAAACTCACAGAAATCCCCTGCCTCTACCTCCCAGAGTGCTGGCCAGCCAACTTTTGCCCGTTTCAAAATAGGTTGCGTCCTTGCTGTTGGGGTTTTCTGCTGTGTTTTAGGTATCTAAAGATACCTAACAGATAAGCTCTGTTATCGCCTGTGTAGCTTGCTGGCATCTGTCTTCCTATTCCATGGGATGTCTGTTCTTCCTGAGCCCTGTTTCTTTGGCTGTCCTGCTCGTTCATGTGGTGGTGTGACCCAACTCATGCATTTGCATCTGGTGCCTTGGAAATCATATTGCTTTAAAAAAAAATCCTTGACAAGAACAAAGCCAGGAAGCTTTCTCCCTGTGTTTTCTTCTAGTAATTTTACAGCTTTGGACCTTGTGTTTGACTCTTCAAATGACTTTTAGCTGTTTCTCTTACATAATGTAAGTAAGGGTTCAAGTGGTTTTCTTTTTGCATGTGGATCCAGTTTCCCAGGACCATTTGTTGAAGCGATTTTTCCCTGTGTGCATTCCTGGTGTTCTGTTGACAATAAGTCAACTATAGATGAGAAGACCTGTTTGGGAGCATTCTCTTCCTACTATTGGTCCATACACCTGTATTTGTGTCTGTATCAAGCTCTTGATGTCATCATAGGTTTGTAATCAATTCTCAAAAATGTTATTGTTTACTTTTTTTCCAAAATTTTTAAATACATGGGGACTTCTGTGATCACATATGGTTTAAAGTTTCTTCTAGTCTATGAACAAATTCATTGGGATTTTGATAGATATTGCATTGACCTTGTAGATAGTCTTAAGGAGAATGAGTATTTTAACAGTATTATTCTTTTAACCCATGGACATAGACTATCTTCTCATTTTTTTTTTTTGCCTTGCTTGATTTTTAGATCAATGTTTTATAGTATTTTATGATTTTACTGTGTGTGTGTGTGCTGTGTGTGTGTTATAATTACATCATTTGCCCCTCCCCTTTCCTCCCTCCAACCCTTCCTATGTACCCCCTCTCACAAGCTCTCATTTGAGTCCATGGCTCCTTTTTCTTGAATTGTTGTTACACATGGGTATTTATCACCACAACAGATGTGAAACTAGAACAGAGATTGCCAATGTGGCTATCTTATCCTTAAACATGATTGAGTCTTCACAAAGGAAAACATCGACAAATCAAATTCAGTAAGACAATTGCACTTGATTCTTCCAAAATGACCATGTAATGAAAGGCCTTAAAAATCTGGTGGGAGAATAATTTCATATTAAATAAACTAAATGGATATGCCAAACAAATGCAGGGAGTGGCCCTTACTCAGCCCACGGAAGAACACGATACATAAAATTAGAAAGCTTGACTCTAGATATAAACTTATATGATAATATCAAGTTAGCACTAAACTTCCTATGTGAGATAATTTACTATATTTAACATAGAGGAATACCTCGTCCCTTAAAAGGTCTATCCTGAGCTATTTAAGTAATAATACTTTAGAGAAAACTGAAAAGAAGCTCTTTTTAAAAAGAAATATATAGTTATACATATATGTATATTTACATGAAGCAAGGGAAAGACAGAGGGATGGCACCAACATGACATAATAATAATCATGGTAAACAGCAGCTTTGTTCACCAGTGATCACAACACTTACCATTGCTGCATGTCCCTACAGGCTTTTCATTTTCAAAACCAGGGAAAAGGCAAGGAAAGCCAATGCATAGGCCTGTGAGGTGAGAGGGGGACTTCAGAAGGCTTTGTGCACTGCTCTGATGAATGTACTTTGGCAACCCTAGGAACACACTCTAATTTCCTGGAGCTTCTGTCGCATCTTTTGTAAATTGAGATAGAGGAACCAACGAGTCTCCAACATCCTTTCTTGCATCAGGAGTGCAGACCTGGGATTACACAGTCACATGCCTGTGTGTGAATATATGGTGACATGTGCCAATAGCAGAATAAACTTGTTATTCCTCTTCCTGGAAGTACTCACTGGTGATTTGGTAGTTTGTAAATTATTCCCTCACAACACCTTGGATACTCATATGTATTTAATGATATTCACCCATTCAGCACTCAAATTATGTTTCTTGTTCCAAGAATCAGAACTTCTACTATATTTACCAAAAAATAATAATTATATATAATATGTATAACATACATAATAAAAAATATCAAGCAAGAAAGAAGTCAAGGGGGAAAGGAATTTGAGAAATAATGGAGAATAAAAGGAAGAAAAAAGAGAAAAGATGAAGGGGTTAAAAGAGAGGAGGAAAGAGAAGGGAGAAGACAGAAGAGACAGGTCCTAGCTGAGAGGCGCTAGAGAAAAATCTAACCACTAGGCTATGTGACCAAATAGGAATAAGATGCCTCGTTTTAATGGCCATCTTGATCACCTATAATTATGAGCGTGGATACAGCAGCAGTACCCACTCCAGTGACCCTGGAACATATGCATCTTATGCAAAGCTCTCTGCCATTTGTCAGGAACCAAAGCCATGAACAGAATCAATAATGAACAATTATGTAAGAGAGGGGTTCAATGTTTAAAACCCAGTGTTGGATGATGTTCCCAAAACTTTAGCTGATGGGCATTCTCCAATATTATAGACAATTACATAAGTAAATATTTCTAAGTAGATCAATTTGGCCAAGGGTCTGAGATAAAACAAAAACAAAGTAAGTTTCCAAATTAAAAGTATATTTTCAAGATCTTTTTAATGCTAGAAAATGACATAAAACTTTTTACTAAAATAGTTTCTAAACCTCACTTTAATATTTATATTTAAGGATGTCCCTTACATGATCTAACTTTTAACCATGTCTATGAATTATTACTGCCTAAATAATAAATCATCCATACATGGAACACACACCTGCGACCCCAGCACTTAGAGGTCTCAAGAGTTAAAGGTCATCCTTTACTATATACCTCGGTCAGGGCTGAGGATGGAGAGATGACTCGGAGTTAAGAGCTCGTATGACTCTTGTAGAGGTCCTGAGAGTAGTTTCCAGCATCCACATGTAGTGGCTCACAACAACCTATAACACCGGGTTTGGAGAATCCAACGCCTTCTTCTGAACTCCAGTGGCAGCTCTACTGATGTGCACATAGTCACACACAGACACACATAAATACATGTAATTTTACAGTGACAAGAATAAGAATCTGGGAAGTAACTAATATCTGTCTACTTTGACCTAAGGCAACTCAACAGAAGGGAGAACATTCCTGCTATTGAGAACCTCGCTAACCACCCAGGACTAACTCATAAGAGCACGGATCATGGAGGAGATCCTTCATTCATGGATCTACTCAACCAGCATAATTCCCTTGTGCACACCCTTTTATGCACAGGTAAACACAGAGTAGCCTCTCTTTGAAGCAGACAGAGGCAAGCACAGAAAATCACAACCACCCAAAACACAATGGGCAAATGGTGGGTTGCTTGCACCAAATATGTATATCTCCTGCCAACGTCAAAGGCCAGGAAGGCTGACATGAGGCCATGCATCCTAGAAGATAGGGAGGCTACACCCATGATTCCTCAATGATATGTCTAAACAGGACCTGAACAGTGACAATAGGGGTACTATTATGGAAGAGGAGGAAATCTCATGGACCTCCACCCCTAGGCAAATACCCATAGGCAACTAATAACAGCTGAGAGAGGGGGAATCAGTCATTGTCAGGGAGGAACCTCTTAATCGGTTATCCAAAACCAAATCGTCAGCCCTGAGATCATACACATCCAAGCAACACTAAATGCTGTATTTATGTTTATACATCTATACACATGTAACGATTACAATTAAAAAAAAAGGCCATGAATTTGACAAGGAACAAACTAGGTACATAGAGGGTGTTGGAGGAAAAATATAATTATATTTTAATTTTTAACTAATAAACATGATTTTTTGCAATGAAGTAAAATAAAATTTAAATAGAGAAAAATTTTCTTAGTCAAAGCTTAGGAAAGTCTTCAGTAAGTAAAACCAGACCAAAACCTTGGGCTACAGCAGTGTCATTCATAAAGGTCTCACAGAGTCTAATGTGTTCTGAAGCTTTTTCTTGTGTGTCTATAAGTGTGTATGTGTGTGTCCATACATATATGATGCATATGTAGTATTCATGTATTGATATTATATGCAATATAGTGTGCATGCACAAACACATATACATATGCATACACACATGTCTTAGGGGTTCTATTCCTGCACAAAACATCATCACCAAGAAGCAAGTTGGGGAGGAAAGGGTTTATTGAGCTTACACTTCCACCCTGCTGTTCATCACCAAAGGAAGTCAGGACTGGAACTCAAGCAGGTCAGGAAGCAGCAGCTGAGGCAGACGCCATGGAGGGATGTTACTTACTGGCTTGCTTCCCATGGCTTGCTCAGCTTTCTTTCTTTTTTTTTTTAAATTTTATTTTCTATATTCTTTGTTTACATTCCAAAGGCTTTCCCCTTTCCCAGTTCCCCCCTCACCATGTGTCCCATAAGTCCCCCCCACCCCCCACCCCCGTGCATTCCCCAATCACCCCCCCCAACCTTTTCTCTGTTCTGATACTCTCCTGCAAGACTGGAACCAGTCTTTTCTGGACCAGTGTCCTCTCATTCCTTCGTCTTGGGAATCTTTTGATTTGCTAATTTTGCCTTGAGTATTTAGAGCTTCTGGGCTCATTAATATCACTTATCAGTGATTGCATTTCATGTGTATTCTTTTGTGATTGGGTTAACTCACTTAGGATGATATTTTCCAGATCCAACCATTTGCCTACAAATTGCATGAATTCGTTATTTGTAATTGCTGAATAGTATTCCATTGTATAAATATACCACATTTTCTGTATCCATTCCTCCTTTGAGGGACATTTGGGCTCCTTCCAACTTCTGGCTATTATAAATAAGGCTGCTATGAGCATAGTGGAGCATGTGTCTTTATTGCATGCAGGGGAATCCTCTGGGTATATGCCCAGGAGTGGTATGACAGGGTCCTTTGGCAGCGTCATGCCCAATTTTCTGAGGAACCGCCAGACTGATTTCCAGAGCAGTTGTACCATCTTGCAATCCCACCAACTTCTTATTAGAACCCAAGACTACCAACCCAGAGATTGGTCCACCCACAAGGGGCCCTCCTCCTTTGATCACTAATTGAGAAAATGCCCCACAGCTGGATCTCATGGAGGCATTTCCTCAAGGGAGGCTCCTTTCTCTGCGATAACTTTAGCCTGTGTCAAGTGGACACACAAAACCAGCCAGTACAACACACAAACAAACAAAATAAGCCCTCTATTTCCAATCACAATCTCAATAGGCTCTATTAGACAGCCAACCTTATCTAAAGGTTATGCCCGAGTCTCATTCAATTTTTGGTGGCTTGCTGGATCCTCTGGCCATTTCCATTAAGCTTAGATTAAGGAAAAAGAAAAAAAAAAAGAAAAAAGAAAGGTCTATCTTTTGGTGGAATCAGAGGTTAACCTTTTAATCTTATTCCTGCAAGCCTATTAAATTACTTTTTCCACCTTAAAATATGACCTCAAATGAATATGCTCAGTACTATTTTAAAAATAATGGCAAGAGTCACTAAGGTACAAAAAGCCCAAAATGTTGTATATATTTTCTTCTTCCTTTCTCCTTCAACATGGGTGCTATTAAAGGCAATCCCGGTCCCTCGGAACGGGGTTTCTTTCTTATAAAGTCACGAGAAAATGTGTTTAGAAATCTAAACAACCTAGCTGGGGCTGCATCTTCTTCTGGCAACCTGAGTACTCTCTTCTCTGAGCCCCGCTCCTAGCAACACACAAAGGGCTTCTCTGCAGCCAGGGATAATAGCTGATCCCAAAATCTGGCACTAGCACTTAGAAAGATTAATTACCCTATTAAAACCGTGGACATTACTCACAAAAATCTTTGTATAAACCTTTTAACTCACAACAAATGCGGCCTCTTTGGTGCCTCCAGCTTGTTACACAATGAAGGTCCTCACCCTTCCCCGCCCCCCCCCCGTCCCCTCCCGATCCACCACTGTTTCCGGCATCTTCGGAAACATCCAGATACACTTAGACAAAAGTGCTTGCACATTGTCACACCCTCACTGAACAAAACGGAGAACCACCGCCGCGTCCGGATATGGTAGCAGAAGTGGGAACATGGCGGGAAGAGATATGGCATAAAACCCTCCTGCCTGTGAACTGGCTGCTCCGGAGATTAAGCAGCAGGGGCAGACACTTGGTGACATGAAGGCTGCTGCTGTGTGGGAGACGGGAGGTGCCAAAGAAGATGCAGATAGTAATCCCCGTGCAAATGATACACGCGGTATATTAAATACAGGAGGGTTGCCGCTTGCTATTATCAGTTTCCCCTGGAGGTTAACACAGGCGCTCAGACTTTGATTATCACGCTTGCTGGCGACCTCTGACGCTTCTCCTCCTTCCTCGGGGTTGCCTCTGTCTCAGAACTCTTGTTACCCATTGGTTCTGGGGGATAGCTCAGTGTCGTGCTTGCTTAGTATGGGCAAGACCTTGAATTCCATCCCCAGTATCACACATCACATCACATCACACACACACACACACACACACACACA
Organism: Apodemus agrarius; assembly: GCA_964023405.1. Classification (NCBI taxonomy): domain Eukaryota; kingdom Metazoa; phylum Chordata; class Mammalia; order Rodentia; family Muridae; genus Apodemus; species Apodemus agrarius. The sequence continues at coordinate 16,265,595 of OZ030019.1, forward strand.
CACACGAAGCATAGTCAAATGGGAAAAGAAATAGGGGACCAAGCAAACAGGTTACAATTCATGCATAGTTAAAAAAAAAATAATGTCTTAGGAACCTCACTGTTATCGATTATAGTTTTATAATTATGTCATCACATAGCCCCGATCAAATGTTGTCCTCAGAAGTAGACTAGAATCCTGGTGATAAAGACGATGGTCCACAGAGTGATGGCCCAGCCCAGCACTGATGGAGAGCACCAGCCCTGGCTGGTTAAGCTCAGCTTCACATGCCCCGTCTGGGAGCTGGTAATGGTAATAATGAGAAATGCCCAAGGGTGAGGAGAGACCAAATGAGGAAGGTCTTGGAAAGTGCGTCATGGACACACAGTCAGCACCTAACACATAGTCAGTACTAACACAAGGTGCTCAGGAAACATTAGCTGGTGCCTACCACACACACACACACAGTCAGCACCTAACACGTAGTCAGTACCTAACACAAGGTGCTCAGGAAACATTAGCTGCAGGTGTATGTGGTTACCATGGTGAATGAAAGTAGAAAGAGAAAAGGGCTGCTCTCTTAACCAGTCGCTCTATGTTAGACTAACAAGTAGGTCAGCTGCCTTCTTAAGCAGAATTTTTACAAACTTAATGGCAAGATCACACAAGGATTCTAACAGACAGTTTTGCTCACAAATTTGGCAGAATCAGAAGATCAAAAACTGCATTTCCTTTGCCTCTTTATCCCCAAAGCCCAACAGCTGGTATACTTCATCTAGTCCTCTTGATAACACATCTTGGCTCTGGTTTTACCTAGGGTATCAAATAACTACAAAAAGAAAAGAAGTCTACACACACACACACACACACACACACGCACACACACATCGGAAGCATACTTATACAGATTTAATTTTCTGGAAAGCCCAAAACTGCTCCAGCAGGATCAGCACTTTCAGCAAAAGGGCTCTTTGCATTTTCAAGTTAGTGGCGGGAGAGTTGGATTTTTTTTAAAACAGAATTAGCAAAGAAAATATAGAGCCACAAATGGCCCAAATAGTATGAGCATGAGGACTTCACTTCCTCTGTGTGACTGCACATAACAGCCACACTTCAGAGAACCCAGTCTCTCTCGGGTAACAGAGGCTTCCCGGTTCCTGGCTCTCACATGCAAGTGAGCATTTGGTTCCTGAGGAATATGGAAATTGGAGAACCCTGGTTCCCAGACAGGTCCCGGTAGATCTGACAACCCCACACAATGTTCCCTCAGGGCATAGCTGAGATTCGTGCTATACTTTATGCTGTTCTGAGTAAGCAAATTTAGCCCATTCTGATGTTTATATGATTCCAAAGAGAAGACATTTCCAAGAGACTCAAATGAGCTCAGAGGGGAGGTATTAAAGTTTTCAAAACTCTCCCTCTCAGGACCTGCTCGAGCCACGACTGCACTATTGTCTTGAAGCTGTGCTCCTCCAGACTGCATCGATTGAAACCTGACCTCCTGTGTGGCTGTGGTATGGGGTAAGGGCTTTAGGATTTAACTAGATTATGAGAAGCCCTTCTGAGCGGGATTCGTGCCTTTTAATAGGAGGCCCGGGAGAGTTTGTCTGTCTCTTATACCATTCAGAAACCCAACTAAAAGGTGATAGATATAAAGCTAAAAATGACCCCTCAACACATACCAAGCCTGAACTGTGAGGGGCAAATTGCTATAGTTTATAATGTCCAGCCTAGGGTATTTTAACATAGTAGGCAACGCAGGCAAGGACTCCATCCAGTACAGCTCCGCTTCTGTTCGCTACCTCTAGATGATGGGTCTGATGCTAAGGTCCTGTTCCCCAATTGGTTTTTTTTTTTTCCCCGAGACAGGGTTTCTCTGTGTAGTCCTGGCTGTCCTGGAACTCACTCTGTAGACCAGGCTGGCCTCGAACTCAGAAATCCGCCTGCCTCTGCCTCCCAAATGCTGGGATTACAGGCGTGTGTGCCACCACGCCCGGCTCCCCAATTGGTTCTTGATCTATCAATAAAGATGCTTAGTGACCAATTGCTGGGCAGAATAGGCAGGACTTCCGGATCCCTGCAGAAGCTAGCGGAAGCGAGAGAGCAAGGAAAAGGATTTTTGCCATGCTTCGGAGGGAGAAAAGCCAACTGGCCTACTCGGATCTCAGGCAGATAGGCCGCAGGCCACTTCTCCAGGCGGGGGAGTGGGGGGGGTGGGGGGGGGGGGGGGGGGGGGGGGGGGGGGGGGGGGGGGGGGGGGGGGGGGGGGGGGGGGGGGGGGGGGGGGGGGGGGGGGGGGGGGGGGGGGGGGGGGGGGGGGGTGGATGGGGGGGTGGGGGGGATGTTGAGCTGGGACTGAGGTGGCTGAGCAACCGACATTGATGGCAGATTCAGGATGCTGAGCTAAGCGTCCTGGGAAGGGCTCGCTAGCTGCAGGAGATGGGAGGCGCCCGGCCGTTGAGCTAAGAAGACAGGTTGAAATTGAGCAACATGTGTTATCTTGAGTTTTTCATCCATGGATCCAATGTTCTCTGGGCAGGGCCTGGTAGTACAGCCTGTTCCCAGAGCTTAGAGCATGGTAGCGAAAGCTACCTGTGGCAGTTACCCATCCGTCTCAGAGAAGCAAGAACAATGCACCAGAAATTAGGAGAATGGGCTCTCCCGGGGGCTCCAAAACCAGAAGGAAAAAAAATCTAAGTCCAGCAACAAGGGCGTCAGGAGAGAATTTGGCACCCAGATCTTCAGAATACACAATATTCTCCCAAAGACATCCACATCGCCACAATTTTAATACTTTTATACAAATAAGCTTGGGTTCCCATTTTAATTCTGATGTAGAAATAAAAAGCAAAATCCACCAAACCATGCTAATCGGGGTGATCTGTTTCTGGTCAAAACTGTCTGACTAAAACATCAATAAACCACACAACAGAAGCCAGGGAAGATTGTGGGCCACTGACTATTATTCTAAATAGATTTGCTTTCAACTCACGGGATAGAAACCAGCCCTGTTCTCTCGCAAAGCAATCTGCTTAAAGGACTTCAAAAATCTATCCTTAGTACCATCAGATTATAAGGCAAAATGGCTGTCACTCTCTGAAGCCAAATGCAGTCGATGTTTTCCCAAAAGCAAGTCTGGGCAACATCAGAGAAAAAGAATTTTGAACATTCAGACTTCCTCACTGCTGGGTTTTTCTTTCCTTCTCATGACCACCATGTAAATATAAGAACCATGGTAGGGGGGGATTCTTCTCCAACGCTGCTATTTGGTTTCTGCTTTTTATTTTCTTCTGTAGCAGAAAGCAGTCTCTAGCTGAAATAAATGCTTGGCAAGGAAAGCGCGTCATTTTAGTCTATTGCCAGTAGCTTATGTCTTATATCAAATAAATAAGAATTCAAAAATGTGCTTTCCATAAGCCATCAGCAATATGTACTGGACACTGAGCACTGTGGAGAAAACCTAAGCTTTAAGACTCTGTATGTATACAGTGTTTATGGGGAACTATAATTTTATAATAGGTGCTTCACTGAAGATCCCCAGTTTATATTATTCTCATGGGTGACATTGCAAACTCACTTTACTGGTAATTTAATTCATTATCCAGTCATTAATCTTACAGTATTTATTAAAGGCGTGTCATGCAAAAAACACTCTATGACCTTTACTATTAATATCATACATATATTTTCTTTGGTCAAAACTTGGCTTTCATGTGGAAACTTAAGCCCAGTCAACGTTATAGGGCTTCCCATTACAGGAGAGACCTGTATCAGTGACAAACTGTGATAGCACAGATGATAACAGACATGACCATCCCCCGTGAATCACTTCTCCTGGCAAACACACTACCGTAGTCATCTCTCACAAGCAGTCTGGTTTTGGTCACCTGTTTTGCGTTAGCCAACACGATGTCAGTAGGTGTCTCACAATCAGAAACCCGATAAGCATCCACATATAACAACTTCATCATTGAGAAAAATCTGTCTTGAGAGCACTATGAAGCCAAGAAGGGAAGACAGCATAGAAACAGGGGACCAACCATGCAGCCAGCTCAGCCCAGCAAAGCCTCCAACTGGCTTTTCTCCTTCAGCACACACCCATCTGAACAAGACCCGGGGGGATCAGCCAAATGCTGGATTTCTACAGACTTGTTACCAATAAGTCACAGCCACTTCAAGCTAGTACACTTGGGATGATTTGGTTCCTAACAGGAGATCACTAGATAGTGACTGGGGACAGTAAGACTGGAAGCAGGAAAAAACAAACCCAGGCTTCAGAAGGCCTGAACTCTGGTCTCCAAGCACATGTTTAACCAAAAGGCTTAAGTAATTACCATACAATTTAATCAGCTCTCATACCAACATTGACATGAGAGGCCCTCTGGGAAAAGAGTAAATTATCCTATCTTTAAAGAAAGTTCTCCTATCTCCCTTGGCCTTCTGGACACATCCCAGGGCGACCATAATAATCTACAAAAATCAACCTCTAACACATGCACTCTCCTCTAAGCCATTAAATCACAGACATGTGAGAGGAGAAGGGACCACAGAGAACATATAAACAGGTGGGAAGGGTTCTATTTTCTTTCCCAACACTACACAGCTGATGATGACATCCTGGCCTGCAGTGTTGAGACAAATGTCAAACTGTAGGGAGATGTGCTGATATCTATTAGTTATGCCTTCCATGGTCACGTGAGGTAGATTAGCACCTAGCCCACACCTAGATCAAGTTCCACGAAGGAAATAGACACTGACTGAAAAAGACTTTTCGAAAGTTGAGCTGCTGTGGATATTAGGGCTTTCAACTCTAGATGTAACAGTTAGTGTTTGTTGTTTGCTTCTTTAATTCTTTTACAGTGAGGAAGGGGTATGTGCAATGGGAACCAAAGGAAACTGATTTGACAGGCCACTCTTTAAAAGCTTTATATAAAAATGTATATTAAATTTATATCCCTTAGAATAACAATGTTGATACGGATGCACTCGATAATTCTTCCGAGGTGCCAGGCATGATCCTAAGTAGAGTGTAGATCATTATTCAATCTCCAGAACATTGTCATTTTGAGGAACTGAATCGGAGGCATTTACAAAAATTGACCAAGACAGAGCAGAACCAAAATAAAAGCATTGGAAAGGGGTTAAAATGCAGATGAGATCCAGAAACCACGCCCTAAGTCTCCCTCCAAACTGTTCTCTAATCTATGCTGCAAAAAGTTTCTTTAATACAGTTCACATACAAACTCCTGGGATCTATTCAACTACGGCCATGAAGAACACCATACAGGGACCCCTTGTATAAATAAATCTCTTCCCTTCCTGTGCTGATTAGATGTGGCTTCTTACACACTGTGTCTCTTAAGAGGGCAGCTTCTGTGCTATTTTTCAGCCCTGAGAAACCATTCCTAACCCATGCATCACCTCTTGGCCATCCCCAGCATCCAGGCTGGGGCACCGGGGAGTTCCCAGCCTACACTCTACTCTGCCATCTCTTCCTACTCTTCCAAGCCAAGGGTCAGTGGCCTCGCTTTAGAGTCACTGTGGCTGTCTTTGTTTCCCTGCATGGGAAGCAGGGATGCACAGTGGACATGGGGAAAGTCTTGAAATAAACACTCATCATAAGAGAAAGAAGCTGATGAAGCTGATGATTCCAAGACCAACCCAGTGGTTACCAAAATCGGCTTCCCTGGCTCAGATCTTCAGCAGTGAGGCACAGCTATGTGAACCACAGGAATTTGGTAATAAGGAAAACAATGACTCGGGCTCTCCTCATTCTCTGGAGAACATTAGGTCTGAGAACAGAAACAGACACCTTAGGAGATGATCTGCAAACCATCTGCCAAGTAAAGAGTTAGGAACACTCACAAAGGCCACGTAGGAAGGCTGGCTATGTCGGAGCAGCTGGGGCAGGTCAGAGGCCATTTCCAGCACCCAAACACTGTTTCTCTGTCATCTTTTCTGTCCTTCACTTTAAGTTCTGCCCAGGTCAGATGCTAAGAAACACACGAGAGCCCCCTGAGAAGGCGGATGGGTCAAGGACCCCCTTTTGCTGCTGCTGCTCCATGTGTGCCTCTCCTACATCAATGCTGAGCTGCTCTTCCGCAGGTCCGACTCCTGCCCACTCCTCAGACTCAGACAAGTCTACTTTCCTCTGTACCAAACGGTGCTGAGGACCCTTAGTAAGTTACTAAACCTTCCTCAGTCTCAGATCTTTCTTCAAGAAACATAATGCCCATTCCTAACAATGGCCCATTGTTTTAAAGACCCAATGTGAAGTAATGACTTTTTTTAACAAGTCGAATAAATAGAGAATGCCAATAAATGTTAGCCCCTTACATTTCCTGTTCTACAGCCATAATCTCCTTTGTCTAAAGTTTCTGAGGATTTCACATAGCGAGAGCTGTCTAGGGACAAGCATCTGGCTAAGGCCACAGAAGCTCCAGACCCAGGCTACAGCTTTTCCCCCTATTAGCCTGAGGCTGCAGCAACAACTCTCTCACTGCTGCCAGTACCGTGATCCCATGCTCAGTCCTACCAACTTACAATGGTCAAAAATAACTTCTCAGCTACTTCACCCTGGCTATCTTCTTCCTGACTGACACTTTTTTTTTAATTTTTATTTTCTATATTCTATGTTTACATTCCAAAGGCTTTCCCCTTTCCCAGTTACCCCCCACCATATGTCCCATAATTCCTCTCCCCCCTTGCTATTCCCCACTCATTCCCCCCCCCCATGATTTCTCTGTTCTGGGTCTACAATACTGGATCCAATCTTTACAGGCCCAGGGTCCTCTCCTTTCTTCTTCTTGGGAGTCATTTGACTTGCTAATTGTGCCTTGAGTATTTAGGGCTTCTGGGCTCATTAATATCCACTTATCAGTGATTGCATTTCATGTGTATTCTTTTGTGATTGGGTTAGCTCACTTAGGATAATATTCTCCAGATCTAACCATTTACCTACAAATTGCATGAGTTCATTATTTTTAATTGCTGAGTAGTACTCCATTGTATAAATATACCACATTTTCTGTATCCATTCCTCTTTTGAGGGATATCTGGGCTCCTTCCAATTTCTGGCTATTATAAACAAGGCTGCTATAAACATAGTGGAGCATGTGTCTTTATTGTATGCAGAGGAATCCTCTGGGTATATGCCCAGGAGTGGTATGCCAGGGTCCTCTGGAGGTGACATGCCCAATTTTCTGAGGAACCGCCACACTGATTTCCAGAGCGGTTTTACCATTTTGCAATCCCACCAATAGTGGAGGAGTGTTCCTCTTTCTCCACATCCTCGCCAGCACCTGTTATCTCTTGAGTTTTTAATATTAGCCATTCTGACTGGAGTGAGGTGGCATCTTAGGGTTGTTTTGATTTGCATTTCCCTGATGACTAATGATGTTGAACATCTCTTAAGGTGTTTCTCAGCCATCCGAATTTCTTCTGGTGAAAATTCTTTGTTTAGCTCTGTACCCCATTTTTTGATAGGGTTATTTGGTTCTTTGGGGTCTAACTTCTTGAGTTCTTTGTATATATTGTATATTAGCCCTCTTTCGGATGTGGGGTTGGTGAAGATCATTTCCCACTTTGTTGGTTGCCATTTTGTCCTTCTGACAGTGTCCTTTGCCTTACAGAAACTTTGTAATTTTATAAGGTCCCATTTGTCAATTCTTGATCTTAGAGCATAAGCTATGGGTGTTCTGTTCAGGAACTTTCCCCCTGTGTCCATGTCCTCCAGGGTCTTCCCAAGTTTCTTTTCTAATAGTTTCAGTGTGTCTGGTTTTATGTGGAGGTCCTTGATCCACTTGGAGTTGATCTTAGTACAAGGAGATAAGGGATACAAATTGGAAAGGAAGAAGTCAAAGTATCATTATTTGCAGACGATATGATAGTTTACTTAAGCGATCCAAAAAACTCCACCAGAGAACTTCTACAGCTGATAAACAACTTCAGCAAAGTGGCTGGTTATAAAATTAACTCAAGCAAATCAGTAGCCTTATTGTACTCAAAGGACAAGCAGGCTGAGAAAGAAGTTAGGGAAATAACACCCTTCACAATAGCCACAAACAACATAAAGTACCTTGGCGTAACTCTAACCAAACAAGTGAAAGATCTGTATGACAGGAACTTCAAGTCCTTGAAGAAAGAAATCGAAGAAGACCTCAGAAGATGGAAAAATATTTCTTGCTCCTGGATTGGCAGGATCAATATAGTAAAAATGGCCATCTTGCCAAAAGCAATCTACAGATTCAATGCAATCCCCATCAAAATCCCAAATCAATTCTTCATAGATCTAGAAAGAGCAATTCTCAAATTCATCTCGAGCAACAAAAAACCCAGGATAGCTAAAACTATTCTCAACAATAAAAGGACTTCTGGGGGAATCAATATCCCTGACCTCAAGCAGTACTACAGAGCAATTGTGTTAAAAACTGCATGGCATTGGTACAGCAACAGGCAGGTAGATCAATGGAATAGGATTGAAGACCCAGAAATGAACCCACAGACTTATAGTCACTTGATCTTTGATAAAGGAGCCACAACCATCCAGTGGAAAAAAGATAGCCTTTTCAACAAATGGTGCTGGTTCAACTGGAGGTCAACATGCAGAAGAATGCGAATTGACCCACCCTGACTGACACTTAATGCCATACACTAAGACAGCAAGAGTCAGCCAGGCATTGGTGGCTCACGCCTTTAGTACCAACACTCAGAACTCACAGGTGGATCTCTGTGAGTTCAAGACCAGCCTACTATACAGAGCATACTCTGGGCCAGCCAGCGCTACACTGAGAAACTCTGTCTTGTGGGGGGCAGGGGGAAGACATCAAGAGTCCTACTATTAAAGCATCTTCACGTCGTGTGCTTTCTCCCTCCTCAAATTGTAAACATGCAAACATAGCCATGCCAAAATGAGTTTGAGCACTGGAAAAAAATATAGAAGCTCATAGTTGACAGGTGACAATAAACACAGATTCTGGGTCCAGTTAGTTACTTTATAGGAATAATAAATTTAAATCCTCGCAACTTCAATATAAGCCCTATCGCCTATGATGAGCATAAAGTAGAAGTCCCAGGCGGCTAAGTAGCTCACCCCAGATTGCACAGCCAGGAATGTCAACATGGAGACTAGAACTACAGGTCCCGATAACCACGCTGAACCCCCAGGTTACAGCACACTCTCCTCCTAGAGTTTTCATCTTGGACTAGACTTTGTCTTTCTGACCGATGGACACTGATCAGACATTGTAGGCTAGGCGTTGTCGTAGTACGGCTCTGCATGCCGGGTGTTGCCTTGGGAGGCTGTAATGCTGAAAGGGCTCTGTATCCGGTTGTGTATTTCTGATCTGTATACACAGACGGTTTTCAGAACAAGCACATTTATGCGAGAGTCTGTGCGGTGAAATATGCAATGCAAACACGGGGTGGGGGGGTGAGTGCTTCGTAGAGAGGAAAGAGGTGACTGCCTTAGCTCCATGCTGGACCTTGAGCTGGGACACGCACTGTTAGCCCCATGCAGAAGGTCCACAGAAGAGAATTTGGAGAGTCACACATGACTTCCCCAACATCCCACAGCAGGTAAAAAAAAAAAAAAGTACAGACTTCAACCAAATTTATTGATTTTTTTTTTTAGCATGCCATATTTAGTTTGTCTAGTAATATTTCAACCCAAAATATGCATCCAGATATGTTCTCGTTTCTCCTTCTTGGGTCCAATAGAAATGATATCATCTAATAAAAAGACAAATAGAAAGGGGAAAAGAGTCTAGAAACGGGGAAAGAAAAGCCTGTGCAGCCATGAGTCAGAAACTGAGTCATCGCTCTACATGGAGTCCTTCTCTACCCCTGTGTTTCGATGCACGGATCCACAGCAGGGAGCTCAGATGGGTCTCCTTGCCATAGCCGTGGATTTGGCTTTTACAATTAGAAATGTCTCTGATCCAGCGCTCCAATTACTAAGGGAAAACACGAGCCAAAAAATCACCACTAACCACACCGACACACTCCAGCCCCGCTCCCCCATTTGTTTGGGCAATAAACAAATGAAATTTGGTGACAAATTGATTTCTCGTTCCCGTGCCACGAGATTTGCCTTGGTAATGGGCTGAAACTGCCGTTATGTGGCTCTGAATTGACAAATATTAATTCAGCTTAAATTCTCCAGGGACTTCTTGAAAAACATTGCCCAGTGGGGGAAAATAAAACCAATCCATGTAACTGATCAAATGTCTTTGTGATTATTTTCTTTCTCGTGTCTCTCTCTCTTTTTTAATTTTGGCAAGAGAACAGATAACTGACATTTTCAAGTCTCGACTACACACTGCATCACTTAAATCCCTGACAGAAATTGTACTTGACAAGGGCTCAAACTCCGGCCTGGGCTTCTCCTGGGCTGGACACTTGGGTAGCTAAAATTCCAATAACAAATTAATCCGAATGTACTGACTTTGCCAAAATGTGCGGGACAACTGGGGCAACTCCGCCCTAGAAATCCTGATCAAATTGGCTCAAACCTCATTCCAGGAGCTGGAGAGATGCCACAGAGGGCACAGTGCTTGCTGTGTAAGCAACAGGAGGCCTGAGGTTCAGACCCCCGTCCCCCAGAACCCAGAGCAAAACTAAGGATGGGGTGGAAGGCAGACGCAGGCAGACCTTGGGGGCTTACCTGCTGCAGTCGCTGAATCAGTGACTTCAGTGGGAGGTGCTGCCTTGACATAAGGTGGAGAGCACTAGAATACACCAACAGCAGCCTGGCCTCCACCGCTCACAAACAGGGAGGGGGGAGGGAGGGAGGGAGGGAGGGAGGGAGGGAGGGAGGGAGGGAGGGAGAGAAAGAGAGAGAAGAGACAAGAGGTAGGAGAGAGACAGAGACAGAAGACAGATGCACAGAGACAGACAGACAGACAGACAGACAGACAGACGCCATTCTAGCTCCTATGGGTAGCCCACCATGCCGTTTCATATAACTGGGGATTTGTCAATGGCTCGTGTTTTATCTTGACATTGTTGGCTCAGATTCTCCACCAAAATTCCTGTGTCTCTTCTCGTGAGTCCTCCTATTTCACGATGGAGGTGCATTCCTGACCGAGAGTCTGACTTTGAAAGGCATTGGCTTTGTCATCGAGTGTAACTGACCTGCTTGCATCCAGTTCCATATCAGGAACCCACTTATAGCTATTTTTTGTAAATATAGATAGATATAGATAGATATGTATGTAAAATATATATATATATTCTCTGATTACAAACATCATATTCATTATAGATTGTCCAAAAACATCTCACCAGTAGTCTCACTTCCAACATGTACTCAGGGGCTCACAGTTTAGCATATTCTCTGTAGCTCATTATTCCTCTGCATATTTCTACATGTATAAGATCATCACGGTATGTGGTCCTGTGTTTTCATCTTGATTCTTCATATCATATATTGAGCATTCTCTCACAGGCAGGATTAGTAATGTCTACATAGTAATCTATGTGTATGCTAGCTCACAGAACCCCCTATCCTTAAGTGCTTAAAAACTTACAAATACCAAGGTACCCTTGCAGTTAGCCAGCTGATCCTCTCTGACAAAATAGGTGTCATGTGTTGAAAACTTGTACAAATAGCAAACATAAGGTAAGCCAGGAAATAATCACATAATTTTTTCCAGATTTGTTTAGTGGTCAAAATGCATACAGGGGAAGATCAGCACTGGGCGATTTCGTCTGCTTGCGAACATCATGGTCTTAGATAGTATAGGCTGAGGACTCACTATACCTACTTAACACAGTCCAGGGCTGGGTCTCATTTGGTAACTGGTTTGCCTTGTGACTGTGAGACCCTGACTTCAGTCATCAGAATCTATATTTTTATAAGGGCCCAGTTAGGTGTCCTGTGCTTATAACGGAAAAAATGGAGACAGAAGACTCCTGGTCTGCCAATTTAGCCGAAACTAGTGATAGAAATTACCTCTAAGTCTAAAAAAAATGTAATAAATAATAGTAAAAAGTAGATGCCACCTGAGAACGCACCTGAGGTTGTCCTCTGGCCTTCAATGTGCATGTGTGTATGTGTGTGTGTGTGTGTGTGTGTGTGTGTGTGTGTGCAAGCACAAAACATTGAGACTACCATTGGAATAGTGAGCACACTGCTTTATAGTCAACTTTTTATATGCAAAGGGCAGCACAAAGATTAACATGTGTAGCATGATGCAATGGTTATATAAACCAGTAACCGTTGTTTATTACCATTTCCATGTATTGCGTATTGTCCATAGCTGTGCAAGTTTTATTTCCATGTGACTGACCACATAGCAGCTGAGGCCAACAGCATCACCACAAACACATATGGACTGTGTTAGGATGGCCGACATCACTGGGTGATGGGAATTTTTTGGACTCGTCCTAGACTTGTGGGACCACCATACATGCTGTCACTGTCTGGAACGTTGCCATGTGGCACACAACTGTGACTCACGTAATCTGGACGGGAAACAGTTCTGAAATGGCAGGATACTGAACCAGACCCAAAAAAATCAACCCATTCCATAAAGCTGTGATCAGAATAACCTTCACCTCTAGCCGGTTACTGGACCTATAGAGGTCAATGGTAAGGATGGACGATTCTAACAGCAGAGGAAGACACACACGCGGTGTGCTTTCGGATAGTACGTGCTGACAGATGACATCCCAGGTCACACGGTTTCCATTCTACCTACAGCAAATGCCATAGAAGATTCCGTGTGTGAACACAGAGTTCTGACAGGTTGGGGCGGACTACCAGGTATGGGCGTGTAAATGGTGTCCTTTACTCCACTAATCTATCTTGCCTCCCAAATACATGGATCTAATTACTGTTTCCAAACTACACTCGTTAAAATGCCAAAGACCCCTTGTTTTCTTAGCTCCCTGAGATTTTTCTGAGCAGATGGGCCGGAGAGCAGAACCCGCTGCCACACACATCACCTGTTTCCGTGAGGCAGTGTCCACTCTGTCCAGCAGGAGATCCTGCTAACACGTCTGTAGGTTTCAAAGTTACGTGAAACGCTGATGCAGAAGTGTCTTAAAATGATCATTCTACCACTTTAAAAGTCCCGGTCTGAGGGCCCTGTGCAAACCCCAGTTTCCGTATGGCTACTGCGGAACATGGCTCTTAAAGGGTCAGAGACTAACACTCCTGGAACCGTAGAGAAGAAACGCAAGCCCAATTTTGTTCCAAACAACATCGAAAAGCTAAGGTAGGAGTTATAGAGAAATCGGACGCTCCCCCTCCCCACCCCCCAACAAGTAGGAGACGCTCTCACTGCTGCTCAGTGCGCATGACTATCAGACTCGCTCTTGATCTTACAAACCAAGCTAAAAGGATTTGGAAGGAATAAACACAAGAGAATATAGAATGAAAATGTGTTCCGCAGAAGTATACAGTTACTCTTTATAACATAAACTGGATCATGGACACCTCAGCCCCTGCAGCTTCACCACACACCACCAAACAGTATTGCTTTACTGTCCTGCGAAGCAACCCAAAGGATCCATAAGCCAGAGCTGAGCCCGGGATCCTGAAGGACGGAAAGAGAATCTGTGGCTTAACATACAGTTTCATGTATGACATCGGGTGGTGCGCTGGAGCCAGGCATGGAATAAGACTGGTTCTGAAATAAACAAAGAGGAACAAAAGCCAGGAAGTTTCGAGTCCACAAGTTTCGCCCCCGTGCGCCCACTCTGAGCATCCGTGTGGCAAATTAGCTTTGCCTCTGTCTCCGCTATGTCGTAATTAGTTACCAGACTCCCAGGAGGAACCCGGTCAGCCGGTAAATCTATTATGTTCTTCTCCCAGAATCTTTAGTGTCCAGAAGTCAGAAAGCCAACAAAGGACACGGGGAGGTTATGGTGGCTGCCTCATTAGGAGTCCCTGTCACTGATCAGTCCTGGCGGGATGCGCATCCTTCCCCAGCACTTGTCCCACCCCTACCCACTTCCTTCCGGTTCTAGCATCCCTCATTTGCATATTGAGCTTCTGACTGGCTCTCAGAGTCCACTGAGAGCTGTCCTCAAAGCTTCCTGTGTTCAGCATAAACCTGAGACTTTGTTCAAAAGAAAAAGATCTCACATTATATACACACACATGTATATACATATATACAATTATGGGATTTTCATATATATATATATATATATATATATATATATATATAATGAGAAAATACCTTTGTGTTTTTCTATTTTTTTTAAGTCAAAGAGGTCATCTAACTAATACATTTCATGCTCCTCTTTGCTGTGAAGATACTTCCTCGAATCATGTGGTTGCTGGGAATTGAACCTCTGCTCGCTCCGGCACAAAGATTTATTTATTATTATATATAAGTACACTGTAGCTGTTTTCAGACACCCCGGAAGAACGCATCAGATCTCATCTTGGATGGTTGTGAGGCGCCATGTGGTTGCTGGAATTTGAACTCAGAACCTTCGGAAGAGCAGTCAGTGCTCTTAACCACCGCTGAGCCATCTCTCCGGCCCCATCTTGTAGTTTCTAACTGACCTCCTTCTCCCTGACCTCCTTCTACACTTTTAAATTCTCCCCTGAGAACCCCCTAGAGTCCTAAGTGCCTTCCAGGCCAGCCATGGCCAAAAGGTATGGGGGCCTTTGCTGTGACCAGAGGACATGGGGACAGACCTGATGGCTGGGGCGGGTATCTTCTCTGGAGCTGAGGCTGGAGGGCTTGGCCCCTTCTTGGGGACAGCTGTTTCAAACTTAGCAGGCAGCTGGCAACGGCCCCCTTGTTCGAAGCCAGGGCAAAGAACAATGATTTCAGCATCCTCCAGCCGCAGCAGCCGTCACCAGATCCATCTCGCATCTCCTTCCGGCCCACACGACTGCTGTCACTGTGATTATGAAGGCAGCAGTTGTGCGGTAATTAGGATCCTCCCGGGCCAGCCAATCTCAATAGAGCGGGATGCCAGCTGCTCCCGCGCCAGAAACATCTCAGTGGCACCCGGTTCTCCTCAGTACTTGTCCTCTCTCCAAACTCTCCCCCGTCCGCCTCTGGTATTGCTCAAGACAGGTTAGACCAAAGAAGTGACTTCCCCTCTACTCCAGACTCAAGGTCCTTTGCTTTTCTGGCTCACCGGGAGCCAGCCCAGCTAAAGACCAGGTGGAAAGAGAGGGTAGCCAGTTACCCACCGTCAGCGACCCTGTCGCAGGATGCGGGTCCTACGGATTATGTCAGCAAGCTGGGTATTAATCAGCATGAACGTTCATACAGTGTCAGTGATTGCTCCTGTCCAGGAGGCACTGTAAATGTTACATTCCTCCAACAGTCATAATCTTAGGGTCTTTCTGGCACTGGAAACTGTCAGATCAAAATCCTGATGACTTGACCCACTTGGTTTCTTGATACTAGGAGGACAACCAGCTGTGGGGAGAAACTCTCTCTGAGGTGTCCAGAACTCTCTCCGCTTCCCACCCTTCCTTGTTCTGGGACCTTGAAAGAAGTAGAAGCAGGAGATACCAAAAATGCTCTTTCACCGGCTTCCTGGTGTGGATCAGAGAGCTAACCTAGCGTGGGACAAGATGTCCCCCTCCCGTCTCTAGTTCCAGGAACCAGAAGAGGAGCACAGCTCCAGTCTCCCTAAGGGAAACCAGGAGGAAGCCACAACCTGAGTATAGTCTCCCCGCGCTGCTCTGGTCTCCCTCCCACACCCGTGTCTCTCTCCTCTTACTTAAATTTGCTCCATTATAATATTTCAGTATTTCAAGGCTGGAGCTTATAAGATAGTCATTCCACTACTTTCCAAATCCTGGTCTGCAGTCCATATATAACCCCCAGGATCCCTTGCTGCTGATGGAGATACTAAGGACCCAAACGTTCAGATGTTCCAACATTAGAACATATTTTTAAAAAGTATTGTTTTAAGCCCCTGTGTCTCAAAATAAGGACGTTGTAAGAAAGTGGTTCTGAACCCTGATTTTTCCGGCTCCCTGGAGCAATCCCACCCAATTCCGGGACTTTCCCCACCCCAGGAAAGAAAAAAGCACTTTTGATAGAACTGAAGCTCAGTAGAGGGTGGAGTTGGGAATTCTCAGTGACCACCCAGCTTCTCCTGAAGCGCCCAAGGCAGCACTTTAATCCTGGGTAGATACAGCCGAGGAGTCTCGGGAAGGCAGTGGTACCAAAACAAAGCCACAAAGAAACAGTTTGATCGTGGTGAACTGAAGGAACGGCCATTTTAACTGCTGTCTGCCTTCAGGCTGTGCGGCTCCTCCCTAACTGAGGAAAGGAAGTACCAGCTGGCCCTTGCTAAAGCAAACCCAGAAACCAAAGACCAGAATACCCCGGTCACAGGCCACCTCGCATCCTCCTGTCCCTCAGCCTAGGCAGTCCGGTGTATGACAAACTGACACAGGCAGAGGTGAATGCTGGAGCATTATCAAGCCCAGAAACAAAGAGCTGCGGCTGGTGGCCGCCATTACTAACCAGCCAAAGTGGAGTCGGGCATAAGAACTGTCCAGAGGACCAGGTAGGTGGCTGACGAAATAGCCCAGACTTGTGCAGCACAAGAGGAAACTTGTCTCAGCCTCTGGTAATAAAACATACAAGTCTTCAAAGACTTAAGGGAAGAGGTGGCGTATTAGGAGATGTGAAAAGGCATTGTCTACCATATAAGAAGACATTGGAAGAATATTAGCCCGGTAGCTTCATTTGCTATAGAAGAATCATTCATTTCCAGCCTTGATAACCTAGAACATTTTCAAATAACAAAACTATGGGCTGAAGAATCTGAGAGGTAGGTCAATGGTGGAGTCATGACCCAGCATGCTACAGACCCTGGCGTCCATCCTCCACACTGGGAAAGTAACAAACAGACGAGGCTTACAGTGAGCCTTGCTCCAGTCATCCCTGGCTGGAAGATGGTACCAAACCCTAAGTAGATGGGAGTATTCTCGCCATGACACAACATTCAGTCTCTGGTTGATAATGTAGAAAACTGCCCGGCACAGCTTCTGTTTCTGGAAGCCCTTCATGGGTAAGTTCCTCTGTTTTCAGCATCCAACAGAGAAGAGCCTTCAGTGCTACCACCAATACCACCATTGATGTCTCCCAATGAGATACTTTGCCCAGGCATCTTGTTGCCTAGGTAGATCTGATCAACGCTCTGATCCTGAAAGTTCTGCCTTATTCAGTCTTGTCAAGTGCCCCACTTGTGTTCAATAGATCCTAACTGGAACTTAGCCTTTATGAGGTCACTTTGGCGTAGAGACAAACTGACATGGGTGGTAGTAGCTCAGACCTTCATGATCTATGAGTGAGTTTAAGATGCCACATGCGGTTGCCCACCTCCCCTCTCCCTTGTCCTTTTCTCCCCTCCTGTCCCAGGGACGGGACGTTCTGCTATTACATCAAGTTAATAGATGATCATTTTCGTGTACACAAATGTGCCCAAAGCTTTCAACATCGTGCTAGAAATTACTGGGACTCCCTCTTTCGAATGTAGTGTTGATAATCCCTTTAGACTCATAAGGAGCTTTTTTTTTTTTTTTGAACCAGCATAAAATTAAATGAGTTGTCTCACCATACAGAAACACAAATTCGGTTATGGTAGGCTTTGATATTTTCATATTATTCTAGTTTGATTTCCATCGCTGTGAAACAGAAATGGTCATGACCAACTTAGGAAGAACGGTGTTCGTTTTATCCTCCAGTGCATAGTCTCCATGAAGAGAAGTCAGGCTGGGAACTCAAAGCTGGAATCGAGAGGCAGACATTAAAGCGGAACCATGAAGGAATGCTACTTACTGACTTGCTCAGCCTGCTCTTTCGTGGCACCCAGGACCATCTGGCCCAGCAGTTGATTCTGCTCCCAGTCAGCTGGGCCCTCTCTCCCACCAATCATCAATCAAGAAAATGCACCAGAAAAAAAGGAGGAGGAGGAGGAGGAGGAGGAGGAGGAGGAGGAGGAGGAGGGGGAGAAGAAGAAGAAGAAGAAGAAGAAGAAGAAGAAGAAGAAGAAGAAGAAGAAGAAGAAGAAGAAGAAGAAGAAAGAGAGAGGTCCTCTGCACTGAAGCAGGAAAGCTGGAGAGACTTGCTACCATGGTCTTGCTACAGACAAGCTGCAGGGAGCATTTTCTCGACTGAATTTCTTCTTCCCAGATAGCTCTAGCTGGTGTTCAACTGACAAAAACCCTAACCAGGATACACCTTCTTCATGTTTAAGAAGTCTCATATTAGATACAGCACCTTTCATCCTATCCATATGTCCTGCCCATCCACAATTCTCCCTGTGATTCAGTTAGAAGCAAGATATAAACCGTGTATTCAAGGGAGTTCTGTCTCCTATGAGAATTCCCGTCTGTGTGGAAGCCTTCCTTTATGTGTACACTGCTCCTTTTCTGGTTTAGAATGCTTTCCAGAATCGGGGTGCTTACTTAGTTTGGCTTTAGAATTTGGGAGGAAGAGCTGTTTTTAAGACCAGCAGTTCCTGTTCTTGCTCCTACTGCAGCATGGAACAGAATGGACTCAGGCCAGGAGACCTGAGTCCTATTCCCAACACCTTGACGTCAGATTTTCCTTCCCTTAAAGCAAGGATGGTTTTAATGGCTCTGGGGAGAGCTCAGTGACTCAAATGCTTGACACTCAGGCCAGCCTTCTCAGACACTTAACCAATGAGCTCCAGGTTCAGTGAGTGAAAACATAGATAGATGGATGGATGGATGGATAGATGGATGGATGGATGGATAGATGGATGGATGGATGGATGAATGGATGGATGGATGGATGGACGGGTGGATGGACGGATGGACGGACGGACAGACAGATGATAAATAAATAAGTTGAACTATGCTAGTACAAACATCTCTAATTAAGCCCAGTGGCACATTCACACACACACACACACACACACACACACACACACACACACGAGATTCAAAGGTAGGAGGGGGACTTGTTGCAAGGTTTCAGTTGGGGAAGGAGGAGGAGAAAGGGGAGGAAGGGGTAGAATAAGTAAAGTTTGTCAGGAACATTATGAAACTGTCAAAGAATAAAAACTAAATAAATGTGAATTAGTATTTTCCACAAAAAGCCATTGTTTACTCTGATGTCTTTTGGTAAAGTTATTCCCTTAGGAACCACCCCCTTTTCCCCCAAGGCGGGGGTGGGGGGGTGGGGAGGTGGGGGGGTGTGTGCATATATATTGGGGAGGTGCTTACAATGAGAAAGAACATGGTAATGCTTATTTTAGAGTATTTTGTTGAACCACCACTATTCTGATTTCCATTAAGTTCAAACACGTACAGGAGCCTAAACTTGAGCTGAACAAGGGTGACACCAGTGGACATGCTTGTGTGGGAGGAGGGAATCCCAGGAGGCCTCAGTCTTAGTAGCCTTGTAATTCCACAAAAAGAACCCCAGGAGACCAAGGAATGCTGGGAACTGAGAAATCGGCTGCGCAGGGAAGAGCACACCAACTGGTCATCCAATACCAATGGTCAGCCCAGAAAACCCACACATAGGTAACAGCATACAGACTGAGCGGTTGTACTTGTGTATTTAGGAATATATACAAATATTTACACATATAAGACAACGTGTTGAGGAAACATGGTTAGACATCCTGAGCATCGAAACTGTGCCCCATTCTTCATTGGTGCCCCTCCACGACAAGAAAGCCGCACACCAGACACTCCTGTCAATCACGGACTCTCAGTTGAGTATATGCTGGGGACAGGGCTTAGAGCAGGAACTGTGTAGCGCAAAGTCAAATCCCTTACCTGGAAAAAGTTAACGGTCTATGTTAAGACAGCACAGAAGTATTTGGGATGGGGAGATTTTTTTTTTTTTTCAGAATACCGGACTAGTGCAAACTCTATCCCGTAAAATCATTACAAAGATTTAATGACTAAACACAAAACAGGGAACTGCGTGATGAGAAGCCCAAGCACCCACAGGAGGCAGGGCAAATCGGAAGGATGGCTGTTTATCCCCCACCCACTCCCCATTTAGTCATTCAGCTAAATGTGGACTCTACTTACAGAAGTTTGTGACAACGAAACAATAATGCGCATGTCCTAACCCTATGGAACAAGAAAGGTGGGGTCCGTTCTCTACATTTCCACTACCTCAAAAAGCTATAGAAGGTCCATCCGGTGGGAGACCTGGGAGCCAGATCGGACCCTAGGAGCCGCTCCTGGCTGATTCCACGTAGTTGCGCTCCCTCTGGTGGTGAAAGGAGAGATGGCAGCCCTCTAGTTCAACCTTCATCTCCCTGGGAGAAAAGGCACTGGTGTTTTCACAACTCTGAAGTTCTGCCTGTCTGTTTCAGAAGCTCAAGGCTAAATTTTAGAACAAGATGTCTGACAACAACTCCCTCTTAATTAGGACATCTCGCTTGTTTGTAATGATTGTGGCACTTACAAAAGACCATATGTCTCTGAGATGCTCCTTGGCAGGGCGTCTCCAGTGTTTACCAAATCTATTTTGTATGCCGTGCTAATAATAGTGCCGCGGGTCCCCAGGCAGAGTGAGGGGAACTGAGGGCTTCTTGTTCCTGTCGGTACTCGGGATTCTGCCCTCGCAATATGAAAGGCCTCTTAGTTCTCGAGAGAGGTCTGAAACGGGGCTCAAAGTTTCCCAGATGCCGTTATTTTGGGAAACATTTATTTCGAGGGCTAAACTGTAATCTTTTGACAAATCAACATTGAGCAAGGTTCTTCCCTTTGCTATCATCCAGACTTTAAACGACTGCTTTTAAAAGAAAGTCACAAGTTAATACCAAAGCCATTTAACAATCATATCTATAACTCTGTAATTTTTTAGTTTAGGAATTAAGAAAGTCAGCTGGGTAGAATGGAAGATTCTTCTAATCACAGCGCTTGCAGGGGGCTGGGGAGGGGGCTTGGGGGGCTTGAGGTAAAAGGTCCTGAGTGAGGGCAATCTGGGCTAGAATGAGAGTCACAGCCACCTTGGGTTACACAGTGAGACTGGGGCAGGGGGTAAGAAAGGTGAACTCTCATTTTTGAGAGCAAGATTGATTCTCACAACCAGCAGTAACCAGCCCAAGGCCACCACACTGGGTTTGCACAGCACACAGTACATCTTGATAGTGCTGTGTGATCGAAATCAAAGTGAGCTGGGCGTACCCACACACTCACCCACGCAGCCAATGGAAACACTAGGCAGTTGGTTTTTTGTTTTGCTTGCTGCTATGGCAACAAAATGCATGTGCAGGTTATCTTTTCATTCCCAGGATCAAGTTTTGTTGTCCTGGAGACACAGCGCCGTCAGTCACATGAGCACAAAGTTTCCTGACCATTTATAAAAATTTACAAATTACTGACTATGGGTATAGGCAAACTCCTGTGACTTTCTGAAAGTCAGTCAAGTCAGATGCATTTTTATGGGCAGACCATATGTCAGACAGCAAATAGCTCTTCTTTGTAAAAAAAAAAAAAATTATTATGTATGTATGTATGTGTGTATGTATGACACATGTGTGCACCCACAGATGCCAGACGTGGGCATTGAGTCTCTGGAACTGGACTTGCAAAGTGCTAAGGGACCTCAAGTCCTTTAGACGCTGGTCACTAAGCTCAGGTTGTCTTGAGCAGCAAGTGCTCCTTAGCAGCTGCGTGTCGGCCCAGCCTAAAGTCCTTTCTTTTTGTTATGATGGTTAAAACTTTGAGTTTTTCTTGTCTTGATAATGATAACTCGGAGGTTGTGAGTGGTACGCTCCCTCGTGGTGAACTGGTTTGTATACTGGGGAGACTGTTCACATTTTTCTCCCTTCTTGGGAACTAATGGCAATGGAGCAACAATTTATAAAGAACTTAGGAGTGGGCGCTTGAGAGGTGGTGCAGCGGTTAACAGCACTGACTGCTCTTCCAGGGGTCCTGAGTTCAGTTCCCAGCAACCAACCATATGGTGACCCACAACCATCTGTAATGAGGACCTGGTGTATCGGAAGACAGCTACAGTGTACTCATATACATAAAAGAAATAAATAAATCTAAGAAAGAAAGAAAAGAAAGGAAGGAAGGAAGGAAGGAAGGAAGGAAGGAAGAAAGAAAGGACTTAGAAGTGGCCCACAGTGGCATGAAACAACCTCTGATAATATCTAGCCTGAGGGCCAGGGAGGTGGGTCCACTGGTAAAGAGCTTGCCTCAAGAAAGGAACTCCACAGAAAAACCAAGTCAACTAACCAGGACCCTTGGGGGTTTCAAGAGACTGAATCACCAGCCAAAAAGAATACATGGACAGGACATAGCCCCCCCCCATATATATATGGGTTGTAAAATAAATTTAATTAAAGAAAAAGAAAAAGATCTTGCCTCAAGTCTGATGACCTGAGTTCAAATCTCCAGAACCCACACAAAACGCTGGGTACAGTTGTGAATGCATTTGCAACCTGGGCGTGTCCCAGCCAGAAGATGAGACAAGAGACAAGAGAATCAGTAGCAGCTTGGGGGTGGGGGGTGGAAGCTTGCCTAGAGCGCACACACACACACACACACACACACACACACCATAAACAGATGCATAGTCTTAATTTTAAAGGAAAAAATATTTATCTACAGTCTACCAGAGTAAAGCAGTATTCTAAATAGTCATTTATTTATTCAACACAGGAAGCTCACAGTACAACCAGCATGGCTAAATGTCCCTCTTGATCAACGGGTACAACTTTCCTTTAGTCAAAGAATCTCCAGAGCGCTAAAGCATATTCAGATCACTCGTGACAAGATTCCTCTCAGACTACTAAATGCCCCCACATTCTATTTCTTCATTGATTTCTCTCCCGTAGTCGTTTTTTGTCATTCAACCACATCTCTAGCCTTCAGTATCTGTCCCGGTGTCTGCCTTAGTATCCTTGAGAAGAAGGTCTTTTTTAATTCCTGAATTCCCTCATTATAAATAACTTCATTGTGTGCAGTGGGTGGTTTTTCGGAACAGAGTTTGTCCCTTTATATCTAAATTTACTTCTGAAGCTTAATTCATCAATAGAAAGGCTTTGCACCATAAAGAGCCTTTATTTCCCAAAAAGGAAAGCAGAATTCTGCTTGGGAGTTATAGAAAGCACAATTAAATTTAACTCTGAGGCTGTTGAACTGTTTCCTTCGGCTATAAAAGCATTGGGGAATGACTGAGTGGAGAGTAAAAAAAAAAAAAAAATAGTCGGGGGGGGGGGAGTTCTCTATGAGTACAAAGAGAAAAATCACAACACGTGATGATGTGACCACGGCGGTGAGCCGGCTCCTAGGGGCGGGGCCACAAGCCGACTCCTAAGGGGCGGGGCCGTAACTCCAGAAAGTCTGAACTAGAGCCCCACCCTGGGAAGTGATGTAGTTGATGGGTTTCAGAGAACCTACAACAATCATCCCCAGGACCTGAAATGCTTCACATAAAATAATTGGTCACACACACACTCTGAGCTTGTATTTAGGTCAGCTCACCAAATCATTCATAATGTTCCCTCCGGCCCTGAAGTACAGGCACACGGCTGCACCCATGCTTGCCGGTCTTCACGCTACTGATTTTCATGGTTTACGGGTCCTGCCTTAGGAATGAGAGGGATGGTTTCACATTATAGTTGGCGGTGTCTACATAATCTTGATATCCCGGTTAAAAACTCAAGGGAGGGGCTACTCCAATCGACAGATTATTTCTCCACAGTGTGTGTTCATGTCTTCAATAGGTGAATCTTTCTGAGTGCTTCTAAGACACTTTTTAGTGGAAGGCATTGGTGAGAAGTCAAAGTCCCGCCTCTTACAGTGCATAGCGCCCACATGGAATAAAACAACATTTCAAATATGATCCAGGGCAATACTCCGCAGTGGGCAGAGGTGACCATGGCTGATTCCTGGGGCGGCTATCACAGTAGAAGGAAGAGGTGTGACTCCAACTATAAGAATCAGGAAGGAGAACTGGGAAGATTGCTCAGTGTGAAGGTGCTTGCCACACAAGATAAAGGACCTGAGTTTGATTTCCAAAAAGCCACATTACAAAGCCAAAGTTGGGGGACATGGAGAAAGGAGGACCCCCCCCAACCACTTACCAGCCAACAAGCTCCAGGTTCAATGAGATCTGATCTCAAAAAACAAGGTGGAAAGCCACCGAGGAAGACACCCAACATCAGCCTCCTACCTCCAAACACGTGTGTACACATGCATGGGCACACCTGCACACATATGTGTGCACAGACACAAAAAGAATCCAAAAGGCTCTTATGGAAACAGTGGAACACTGCATGACTGTTTTGCCGTATTTTTGACAGTTTCATGCATACATATGAAGTATGCATTCATGTATGTATGTAAGTATCCTCCATGCATGTATGTATTCTTAGACACTTAAATATACAAATCCGAAAGAAGAATTTTGAGGTAGAATTGACCGTGGAAGCAAAGGCTACAGGGAAAAGCAAGAACCAGATACAAAAGTCTTGCTGAAAAGGGAAAGAACACTAGGAGGAAAGAATTTAAAAAAAGATAAAAAATTAAATTAAAAAATTTTTAAAAAAAACTAATTTAGACTCAGACTGCATTGCTCAATCTACGTTAGTGCAAGTCTAGGAGGAAGCCCGTTCTGTGCATGCGACAGGACTTTAGATCAGAAGCTACTCATAGAATATGGGATAAGAAACCTTTCCAACTTTGGAGAAGAAAGCTCTGGGTAGGTAGGGTGTAGGTATTCGATACAGGGAGCTTTCACTCGATCTCCAAATGACTGAGGCTTATTTGTGGCTGAGGTACAAGGTGGAGACTTGGATTATCCTATCCAGTCTTCTATAATTACAGTGAAAGTAATGTTTGGTGAGGACATAGATTATGATTTTGGCAAGATTTTGACAACATCCTGCATTAATCAAGTAGATCCAGACGATATTTGAATAAAATCATGTCTCTTCTCTCTAGTTTGTCATTTGATTGCCCAAGACTTAAAGTAGAGAACCAACTAAAAATAAATAAATAAGTAAACTTTTTCCGATATGTGAATGCAGTCAAATAATTAGAAATTAGGAGGATTCTTGGTTAATAGTTCAATTCTGACACCCATCTTTCTAAAATAAAGAAATAAATAATACTATAAGCTCTGAACTCGTGGGGATTAAAACAATATAATGAACAGCCTGACCAAATTAATTGCACAAGACCCTGAGATCCATCCATAGCCACTATTTATCTAAAGTTTGTACTGAGTTCATTTTACTCTGTTGTGTTCTGGAATGTTCTATCATGAAACTAGAGAAATGTACACCTCCAATTCTCAGCTACCTTTCTTTGTATTCCTTAACAGTCATTCATAAAATGCATAGTTGTGGGGTTCCCAACCCTCATTCATAAAACGCAGAACTCCAGAGTTCCTGCTTGGTACCCAGTGCTCTGGGTCATTGTGCTTCTATCATCCTCACATCTCAGGATCCTGCAGGTATTTCTGCTGATATAGTTGATCGTTTCACTTAAAAGGCATTAGAGAAGATGACCGGTCATTTCGTGCTTCATTGGGAGGACCATCTAATTGGGCTAGCCCTGGGAAGAAGCCAGATGAGACAGGGAAGCTCTTATATGAACACATGAGAGAGCCGTCCATACAGACACAAATATCATTGGTTCTAAACATCAAATTTGACCTCAAGCAAGTAATTAATTCTTGAAAGAATCAATTAAAGCTCTATTCTTATTATGACTTTGTATTTAAGAAATCAGCACATGATCCGGCCTACATCATCTGCCATTAAGATAGTCTCCAGAACACGTTCTGGCCCAGCAGGAAGCAAAATACTTATTTTGCATGCCTTATTTTGTTGATAGGTGTATAAACCACATCAGAATTTCAAGGTAAGCTGTGTCTCTGCACAGTAGGGTAAACTGTTGATCCTCTGCCTTTCTGCCCTATAAGGTCATTGTTAGCACTCATGGATTCATGATTGTTAGTAAATATATACTCAGTGTGCTGTGGAGAATGTTCTGAGTCTAGTTCTCATAAGTTCTGCTGAGCTAAAAGAATAAACAAAAACAAATCCTTCGATCCCAGCACAAACACACAGATCCTGAGCCAGGTGCGGCCTAGACTCGAGAGGGCGCAATCTTTACCTTCACAAGGCGCTCAACTTAATTAGAGGCCAGAATTCAGCATCACATTTGAGATGCCAGGGAAGAGACATAAACAAAAAGAGGTACCAGGTTCTGAGGGTGGTATGCCAAGGCCCCAAATGCTGAGAGAAATTTGGTGCACAGCAGGAAACAAGCCCTCCAGATGGGCAGGAGTGAGCTCCCGCCACTCCATCTTCCACCACCTGCTCCCCACTTCAACAAGGCAAACAAAACAAACTCTTTGGGGAAATTACGTCTCACCATGTGATAAGGTTCAAGATTCTCCTGTCCCTTCTACTCTCTGGCAGGAGCACCAGAGCCAAGCTGATGGGGAAATGAAGAGTCGTGATGAGAACCTAACAAGAGAGTCCAAACGGCATGAGCAAAGCTCTGCTGAGTATCGTCTGCCTTCCCATGTGAGCCCATGGACTGTCTGACAAACGGGAAGACAGGCTGGGCCAGTGAGCAAGTCAATAAACCTCTATCCTGCAAGCTGAAGCCATCATGTGCTATGGTCTCAATGAATCCCCCACAACGTTCATAAATGAGACCAAGCCATAATGCTTCATGACATTTGGAGATTAGACTTAGCCATGATATTTGGAGGTGGGAGGTAATTAGGATTGCATACAACGAGGCTGTATGTGCAAAGTCCCTTGGTGGCATTAGTGGCTTTGTACATAGAGGAAGAAAGACCTACGCCGCCATCTTGGTATGCTCCTCACACCCCTTTTGCTAGATTATGATATTACGAAGTGACCCACACCAGATGCTGCTGTCATGCTCTTGAACTCCCCATCTCTAGAAACTCTATTCTTCAAAAACTACCTAACCTACGGTTCTCATTCATAGCAACATACCTGTGGAGATCACAACACATTTTCAAAACAACATAAAGTTGCCAAAATGACCCACAAACACAAATTACAAAATGTCAGAATAAAGCTTGAAGATCCCAGTACAAACATTCCAACCTTATAAAACAAAAGTAAGTAAGAGAAGAGAATTGTGTGTGTGTGTGTGTGTGTGTGTGTGTGTGTGAGAGAGAGAGAGAGAGAGAGAGAGAGAGAGAGAGAGAGAGAGACCCACCCACTCCACCCAAAAGGACACAGACAAAGAAAATAGCAGAAACTTGGAGTGAGAATTCTCCAAGGCAGTGGTTGAATCTAAGCACTGGCCCCTCTTGACGCACTTAGAGAAAGGCAGAAGAGGGGCTAGTGCTCAATTTAGAGTCTAAGACAGCAACACTGTGCCACCGAGAGGTAGAAGTGAGGACAGTTAGTGTGTTGGGGTGACCTACATACGCTCCAGTGGGCCTTCCTACACCCATGCACATACAGGCAGCACTAGGTAGACTGCAGGGAGCAATGGAGGGAGGGAGGGAGGGAGGGAGGGAGGGAGGGAGGGAGGGAGGGAGGGAGGATATGAAGATGGAAAGAACACATCCTGTGAGGGTAAGGGAGGAAGAAATGGGAGTCGATCACATTATACAGCGTATGAAGTTCTCAAGTGATAAAAAATAGTTAATTAAAGCATTCCCATCTATCTATGATGGTCCTCCAATTCAAATGCTACTGCTCAGACAGAACCAGGGTGTTAGAGGGGGAGCACTCTTGAAAGCCCTTAGCAGTACCTAGCATTGTACCAGTGGCAGATCATTGAAGAACAGCGGTTTCTGGCGGTTGTTAAAAGGAGTTTAAAAACTTATAGGAGCTCGTGACATATTCTCAGCCCAGTAATAACGTCAGGGATGCCAGTCAGTATATTCCTTCCTCTCTCTCTCTCATTCTCTCTCTCTCTCTCTCTCTCTCTCTCTCTCTCTCTCTCTCTCTCTCTCTCTCTCCTGTGCACTAGCTCTCTCTTACACTTGCTTTCTCTCTGCCTCTCTGTCTCTTTCCTCTCTGACTGTCTCTGTCTCTCTGTCTCTGTCTGTCTCTCTGTCTCTCTGTCTCTCTCTTTCTCTCTCTCTCTCTCTCTCTCTCTCTCTCACACACACACACACACACACACACACACACACACGTCCTCAATTTCCCCTTCTGTTGAGTAAATGTGTTCATCTTCCACATCCCCATTTATAAGGCAATGTTTTCAGATGACATTATATTCTAATTACCTAATAATGTCCCTGAAAAACTAACTGATGAGCTCCGTAACAAGCAGTCGGTTCGGGGAGTAGAGAACGTGGGACAGATAGATTTTGATGAGACAAAAAAAGGAAAGAGAAATTGGACCGAATTATTATAGTATCACAGCTTCCGCCCCTGCTGTTCTCAGCCCTGTTCAGCTGAAATCAGAGGGCTGAGAGCCCCAGCCACCCACCCACTCACACACTCCCGTTCAGTCAGTTAGGAGGGATATTGGCCCAGAGGAGCAGCCGCTAGTACCAGGGAGCCTGCTGGCAAGGATCTATCCAAACAAGGGCTGCTCCAGGACTGGAAAGGGTCGATGTTGTCTTTCTGACACACTATTCTTACTGGTTCTGACCCTGACCAAGAGCGATGTTATAGAAACCTTCACAGGAACAAAGGACCTTTTCTGCCAGCATGACTCAAAGCTTCCCATCCAAGGCCCCGCTCCCCCTACCTCACACCAGGGAGTCATAGTAGATCCTACCCTCCCCTTGCAATTTCCCATACGACACAGCATTCTCTCAACTGCACATGTCTAGTTAGGTATCTGGTGCCTTTTCTTGGCTGCAGCACTATAACACCACGATCGGGGCAGAATCTACCTACTCATGCTTCGTTCTGCTATCAGGCTCAGAGCATGTGATTAGACTTTTACTGTGAGTCCACCTCTCCTGGTACATACAGCTTTGGGGCAATGTTGGTTGTGCTTGGTTCATTCTTTGGAAGTTTATCTTCTGACTCTTCCTTTTCACAGGGTCCACCTGGAGAAGAATATGCTCCTGTGTATCTGGCATTGGCAATACCAAACATGTCCTTGCTGACTTGGAAATAATCTGTCTTTCCTTCCAAGGGGAACTGTGTTTCTCTGTCCCTTAAACACACTTCTCCTAGTTATAAAGCTTCAAATCTCTTGCTCAACATACTATACTCCTAGCTGAAATGTGAGAGAAAAGAATCAAAACAGAAGCACAGAAATGCACGAACTAGAATTCATGCCAGGGATCCCATCACCTCAGCCTTTGAAAAGCACTGGAGGGAGAGGAGGCTGAGATACTAGAGGTCCTATGTGTTTAAAGGAGAGAATGGATAATTGACAAGGTCTCATAGCCACTGCTGTACTGGTGACAGATGCCATGGGGGCAAACAGACACAGGGGCACAAACCCCACATAGTCTACACTCTCAACCTGTAACTAGCGTATGTCTTCACCTATGTGAGCCCATGTTTCCTCATATTGGGCAGGGTGTGTAATGTGTGTGCATGTATGCGGAAGAGTTCACACTTTCACACATACATGCAAAGACCAAAGGAGGATATCGAGTGTCTTCCGCTGTGGCCTTTACATTTTAGAGGGGGGTCTGAAGCTTGCCCTGTCAGCTAGGCTGGCTGGCCAGTGAACTCCCAGCATCCTTCAGTCCCCACTTGCCAATGCTGGGCATTTGAACTCACATCCTCAAGTGCTCCTAGACACTGGTCCACCACTACCCCAGCCATATTTACCCATGCTTGAAACGAAAGCCAAGACAACATAGTTAAAATATCTTTTCATGCCGGGCGTGGTGGTGCACGCCTGTAATCCCAGCACTTGGGAGGCAGAGGCAGGTGGATTTCTGAGTTCGAGGCCAGCCTGGTCTACAGAGTGAGTTCCAGGACAGCCAGGACTACACAGAGAAACCCTATCTCGAAAAACCAATATATATATATATATATATATACACATACATACATATATATACATATATATATATATATATATATCTTTTCACCATAAAAAATAAGTCTGCCAC
Organism: Apodemus agrarius; assembly: GCA_964023405.1. Lineage (NCBI taxonomy): Eukaryota > Metazoa > Chordata > Mammalia > Rodentia > Muridae > Apodemus > Apodemus agrarius. Next base: position 16,295,561 of record OZ030019.1, read on the forward strand.
TCCACTAATTTTTAAAGGTCTGAAACCACCACCGTATATTTACACAGAGCCTCTGAAGCCACTCTACAGTGGACAAGGCACCATTTAGTATAGACACATAACAAGTTGCCTTATTCTATTTATTTACAAATTTAATTTATCTAATTTTTAGAACGTATTACAATATGCCTGTTTACATGCCCTGGAAGACTCAAGAGTGGTCTTCAAATATCTAGGTGGTTCTTATATAAATGACCCCTTCCTTGAGAGGAATTGTCCTAGATAACCTAGATAACCCCATAGGGTATAAGTGAGGTCAATAAAGATAACAGAAATATGAGGTTTTTTTATTGTGTCTGTGTGTATCTGTGTCAGGATGTGGGCATGTACATGTGGGTACAGGTGCCCACAAAGGCCAAAAGGGTCCTGGATCCCCTGGAGCTACAGCTGGCTGTACTGGGTGCTAGGAGCCAAACTCAAGTCCTCTGTAAAAGCAGTACTCACTCTTAATCAATGAGCCATTTCTCTAGTCCCTGAGGTATAAGAGAGTCCCTCAGTCCCATGTTTATTAGAAATATTTACACAGGGTAAGGCACAGAGATAGCTACAGGGGTGTGTGTGTGCACACACGTGTGTGCCATAAGCTGCAAAGGTAGAGATGGGGGGGTGGCAGTTCAGACTACATCTATCAATATAGGAACTTATCACTTCATGAATATACTGTTCCTACAAATACATTGCTTTCTCCCAAAGAGATCCCTAAAACCAAGAGTGTTTGACTATGCATATTATCGACAACCACTCTTGCATTGATGATCTTAGATTAAGGACCCCTTCCCAATACCGTTCCAAGCTGTCTGCCTTAGCCAACACCCTGTCCAACAGAGCAGCTTTTCAGAGCTCAGATCAAAGCCTCCTGTGTGCAAAATGCCCATTGTTCATTAGTGACATGTGACTTGCACCTGCTCCACTGAGGTGTCCCGCTTTCACTGTGTCCCTCTCTGCCTCCGCAGGCTGTGGCAAGATCACAGGGCCAGTCACTTCAGTGACGAAGGAAGCCACACTCTGCCAGTCACAAGCTGGACCAGCTGTGCTGGGCCTGTGTGAACCAGGTGCCTCCTGCTTCCCCAGGAATCCGCTGCCAAGCCTTGGCAGCGGACCGACCAGCAGCTGCTCCTGCCGCTTCCGTCTTGTCTGTTTCTCTCCTCCACAGACTGAGAATCCAAATGCAATGCCCTGGCAAGCCGGGCACAACACAGAGGAAAGAAACTTTGAAAGAAGACGCAAGGGCGGTGACTCCAGAAAGCTGAACGAGCTCGTGGAGAAGCAGGAGACAGTCACTGTGTGAAGTAAGACCACGTTAAACCTAGCTTTCCCATGTCATGAAGCTCACCGCAGAAGAAACTCACCAAAAAGCGACTGGTGTGCTAATCACCTGCCGGCCTGATTGTTACTTAAACATCTAGTCACACCGAGTTCAAGTCCAGGCCAACCAAGATCCAAATAAAACCATCATGATGATAACAGCCAGCCTCGGCTGAGACAATCAGGCAGTGCCGTTTGCCCTGCAAGAGATTCCAGTTCCATGGCTTCTCGTGGTTTTATTTGATTAACAGCTCTGGGGCTAAGAGGAGTGTTTGTTCTCACGGGCTTTTCTGGTTTTAGGCTTTCTCCATGTGACGGCCCAAGAAACACTGGTAGGCTACAGCTAAATTTCATTTTCTCCCCACACTATGCATTGTATTGTCTTTTTTTTTTCCTAGAAAATATTTAAACACCACTAAGCCACTGACCAAACGGTGTCATGTTCTCATCAGGTTGGAATGCTGCCGCGCACACAGGCGGACCAGGAGTGGGGGACCAATTAGCCAAATGGGTGGCTTCCACCCCCCACCCCCAAAGGCTCTTCCTTGCCACAAGGACCTCGAGCTGCAGTGGACACTGTTTCCCAAGCTCTGAGTCCCAAGTCCGGAGGAGGTGGGGGGAGGGGAGAGTATAAATGGCGCGGCTGCGCAGTGACTCATCCTCTCGCTGACTCTGTTCCCCCTGTATGTTTGCAGTCACTCGGACAGCTGTGTTGGCCATGTGGAGTCAGAGAGATATTTTTTGTTCCCAAAACAGGAAGATGGGGTGGGGAGGGAAAGCTGGGGGGGGGGGGACCGACAAGACAGTGGACGTGTGTCTGGTTTGCTGTATGATTTCAGCTCCTCTGACAAGCCAGCCATCCCTGCATTAGTCACTAGATGAGAGCCACCTGGGTCGATTCCCCAGTGAAGTGAGATGGACCTGGTTAGTTGTGGCTCGGGTCTCGGAAGTGTGTCTCACAGTGAGGAAAGGTAAGGGGCGGAGAATGTGGTCACTAGCTGGAAACCGAGGGAAAGCAGGCTGTTCAAAAACGGAAAAAAAAAAAAATAGACGAGGCTGGGCTAAAGCTGTAAGAGAGCTGGCAGCGTGCTTACCTAAGGTACCGGAAACCCTGGGTTCCAGTCTAGGAGTCCTGCGCAAGCCAGACGTGATGGTGTATATGCGTGTTATCCTAGCTGTCAGGAGGAGGCAGGAAGATCAGGAATCCAAGGTCATCCTTAGCTACATAGGGTGAGGCCACCCTGAGATACACAACTCAAACACCTTGCCTTCCAAATGTCCACAATTCAAAGAAACAGACGTCAGAGAAGTATCCAACATGGTGGTAACACGAGGGTGGAGTAATTTAGAATCGCTAAGGATGGAACTGTGAATGGAATAAAGGCAACATGTCCTCTCCAAGATCAGCGGCTTCCTCTTCCTAGTCCCTGATCAGTACACGCCCTCCTCTGCCTGCCACAAAAGCATCCTAGCCCCCCAACTACAAGCCTTCCACCCAAACTCCTGTCCTCCACAATGGGCTTCAGCAGAGCACGGCACTCGGGTTGCATCCAGCCCCTTACCTCTTTAAATGAATATTTATTGGAACGAAGCATGTGTTTAAGGTCCGTTTCTGGCCATTTGTGCTATAACAAATGAGGTAGAAGAGACAGGGACCCTGGGCCCACAAAGCCTAGATGACTGGCCATTAGGACTTTTGTAAAACAAAACTGACTCCTTTCCAAATTATGTCAGGCTAGAGGCATGGAAAGTCTCTAACTAAAATGGCCAAACATTCTCTCATCATTTTGACCCGGCTCCTATACAACAGTCTGTGGATTGGTGTTCCCATCAAGGCCTGTCCAGACTTGGCGGATGAAGGCTCCTTCTATCCCACTCAAGACCTCTGGCCTCTGATGGCCTCACCCATCTCTCCTCCCAAGTACCTCAGCATCCAAGTACCTGTAACTCTTTGAACACCCCGTGGTGTTTACGCTTACTCTGACCAGGGTGGTTTCAATTCTTATTTGCCCAAATAAATAAGATGCTAACGGTCAACCAGACCTTGATGGGAGAAAAAGAAAACCAAGAACAAATAGAAAGGACTATAACCAGAGAAGGGTTTGCCTTAAACTTTAAAATCTGGAAGCCCATTGTGGAGGTCAGGAGTTTGGGTGGAAGGCTTGTAGTTGGGGGGCTAGGATGCTTTTGTGGCAGGCAGAGGAGGGCGTGTACTGATCAGGGACTAGGAAGAGGAAGCCGCTGATCTTGGAGAGGACATGTTGTCTTTAGTTCCATTCACAGTTACACACACACACACACACACACACACACACACACCAGAAGGATTCCAGCCCAAACGAGGTGAGGAAATCAAGTTCAGACTAAATTAACCTTACAATCATAGCATTGTAATTAAAAAAAAAAAAAAAAAAGGAAAGGAAACCCAAGATGAAGGGAGAGCACGCTGTCCAATACGTACATGGAAGATGCGGAAGGACTCTGAAGTGTGAGACACAGAGAAATACAGACACAAATGGGGCATAAAGAAAAGGTCCCACATTCAAGAGAACATTATGATAGAGTAAGACATCTCTGTTCTCCGGCTGACTTTGTTAAATGACATTAAATTTTTAAGAAAAAGAAGGAGGCTGTCTGTCCTCAGCATCTCCAGACTTTTCCGTGATCTCAGCCTGAAAGCATGTGTCCACAACCTTCACCGAGGAAAAATGGATACCCCGTTGCAGTCACAGAAAAGTCCTCTCGCCCCTCCCTAGGGAGCAGTTGACATTTGGGAGCTGAAGGAAGAAGAGTTATTCTTACCATGGAGCAGGGTGGGTAAGAGAGGGGGGCAATGGATGTCATCAAAGTATAATTAAAACCCTATGAAATTATCAAAGAATAAATACTATAGATATGAGACTATCTAAGAACAATGTCTTACAATATTTTAAGAGGGGTCCTCTCCACTCTGTCATCTGCTCAAAGCTGGATCCAAGGACAGAGACGAATAGGGAGAAATGAGTTAGACCAGGAAGTCACACTTTGTCTGGACACTCCCCTCTCAGGGGACCCAGCTGCCTTCACCGTGCTCTAGAGAACTTGCACATCTTTCTTCTAGTGTTTGTGGACACGGGTGTCATTTCCTGTGAGTTATATTTTGCTGTGGTGTTGGTTACTCTAGAATAGAGCAGAGACCAGTAGCAAACTGAACTGTCAGACTCGAAGAACAATTAACCTGATGTCTCAAGTGTGCAAAATCTGATGCAAGTCAGAAGGAATGTCTCCCACCAAAAACAAATGGGCCCAGTCTCCTCAACAAAGAATTTCCTGGTTCGGGACAGCTTGAGGTAAGAGACCAGAAAGGCAGCAGGCTGGCTCAGAACCACCCTGTGTTTTGAGTTCACAGTATGTGTGCTCACACTCCAACGGCTAGAGATAATCACGTGACCCACATCTTTAAAAGGGCCTGAGAGGAACCACAGTGTATTCAGGAAGGAGGAAAGTGCAGTGCAGATAAACATGGACAATTCCATCACTCCAGTCAGACTTACTGCTGCCCCAACACCTAAAGAAGAGACAAGCATATGGTAAATAAAGATTTGTTTTGTCGAGTTGGCTCTGTCTGATGAGCACAGTTCCAGATGATGAGACCAGAGGTGGGAAAAGGTTTGCCTTCAAGCCTCCAAGAAAGGCTTCTGAATGAGAGGAGAACCAGGAGAGAACATTGGAAGGCATCCCCATGAATTGAAGAACAGTCAACAGCACCACATGCCTCACTTGGAAGGGATAAATAACAAGTCTGGATATGGGCCATTAGACATGACATTTGGGTCATTCATTAGTGGCTCTTCCGTGATGCCAGGCAAATCTTATTGTGGTGAGTTTTAAGAGGGTTCCTAAATCATGCAGTGAGTTAAAGTTTCGTAGTATGAATGTTTCTCAAAACAGATAGCTGCTGGAGATTTGGGCATGTTTTGTTATTCTGAGATTTTTTTTTAACCCTAATAAAATTTCTTGCCATAAAGTAATAAGCATTGTTCATTGTAGGTGCTACATTCCTAGCACTTTGCTAAGTACTTTCTTCAGATTTTTGGATATCTGACAACCAGATTTGCAAAGGAACTGTTATACTATGTCCCCACAATTATCACAATCTACAATGAGAAATGTGGCCAAGGTCTTTGTAGTTCCAACATTGGAGATCTTTCAGATGCATTATAACCTTGGTCCCCAAAATATGTAGTGGTTGACGCTCTAGGTACTAGACCTAGGAAACTCTTTGGTGGTAAAACACTGAGATATGAAATTGAAAACCTATCCTATGTTCAGAAACTGTCCTTTTGCCTTTAGCCTCAAAATCTTTATATGGCCGCCAAAAATCCGATCCCATGGGTACTTGCCCAGCCATGTTCATGGCGGCTCTATGGACAATAGCTAGGAAATGAGAACAGCCTAGATGCCTCCGACCGCTGAATGGATGTGAAAATGTGGTACCCAAACACTACGGAATACTATTCAGCTAAAAAGACAAAAGAAATTTGCAGGTAAATGGATGGAACTAGAAAAGATCATATTAAGTAATGAAACTCAGACCTGGAGAGACAAGCTCCTAGCTGTAGTCTTCAGATGTGAGTGCACAGCCTGGAGTAACTGCAGAAACCAGGACGTGTAAAGGGAGACCGTGAAGTGGAGCAACAGAGAAGGATTAGCAGGATGCAGATGATCTGAAGGGATACACGGAAAAGAACTGAGGATTTTTAATTAGGGAAGGGGCGGGACATAAGTACAGAAGGGGAGGGGAGAGGGTAAAATTATGGTAAGGGTATCTGAAAAATCGCAATGGATACTATTATTTATATGTGTGTGTATATTGTATATATAACACATATAAGTCTATGTATACATATATAGTCTATGTTACATATATAGTAAGGGTATTTGAAAAGTCATAATAGATTATACTATTATATATCTACCTAAAATTTTATATATATATATATATATATATATATATGTAACACATTTAAGTCTATGTATACATATACCCATACCCATACCCATACCCATACCCATACATATACATATACATATACATATACATATACATATACATATACATATATTGCTTAACTGAAATTTTCTCACTTGGACTGAAAACATTCCCCTCGAGAGTAATAGACTATCTAACAACCCCCAACCAACATCAGGCTTGAGAAGCCCCATTTTGAGCTGTTATTCAAGGTTGTCCAAGAGATTCCAAAACAATTTATAGACTATTACTATTGCCTCCCAGTGGTGGAAGGTAAGTCCCTATTGCTAAAGACACCCTCTACTTCAAACACAGGATCCAAAGACCTGGGCTACATCTTTACCTGGAAGTTGCCTCCCTAAGGATGATCTTTCATGGACCAGAAGTTGCCGTGTGAGGGAGGCAAACAGGAATCCTACCCAGCTACGACAGCCATGACTCCCAATAACAACCAGCATGACAGGACGACTCCGGGTAAGCATTGAATACTTTAACATGGGAGACATGCTTTGTAGCTTTCTTTCTTTACATCCTCCCCTCTACATAAAGGATAGATGAATGTTTTCTAAATGTAGATTTTCCTGTAACTGGGCTTGGCATGGGTTAGTGATGGTGGGCTTGCTTAGCATCCAGTCCCAGGGCTACAGAAACAAAACACATTTTAAAACTCAAGTAACTAGTTATACTTTTCCCATACACATAAAAAAAGAGGTCTTACACATATAGGGCATAAAGCATGTGTTTGAGAAACATATGTTCAATAAATAACACGCAAGCGCTCAGTGGATTGAAAATGCTCTAGGGAGGAGTAATGGCGGGATTCAACTGATCTGAAGGAAAAATAGGAAAGGGGATGGGGGTTGTCTTAAGAAAAGAAGAAGAAAATAAGTACTGAAGGAAGAGGGGAGAGTAAAGTCACAGTAAAGGTATCTGAAAGTCAAGACCCATACTATTCTCTACCTCAAAATACCTATAATGTATGTAAGTCTATGTAGATAGATAGATAGATAGATAGATAGATAGATAGATAGATAGATAGAAAGATAGATAGATAGATAGATAAATAGATAGATAGATAGATAGATATGTAAAGTATACATACAATTTTCTCATCTGGGCTGATAATACTCTTAACAAGAGCTATTGACTATCTAACAAAAACCCCAACACCAGGCATGGGAAGCCCTTCTTTGAACTGTTGGACAAGATTGTCCAGGAGACTCCCAAAATATTATAGACTATTGTTATTGCCCTTGATTGCCCCACCCCAAGGGTAGAAGATCGATCCCCACAATGAAGATACCATCTGCTGTGATCACATGACCCAGATAACCTGAGCTAGATCTAACCTCCTCCCTAAGAACTAGCTTTCATAGCACCAGAAGTGGTCACGTAAGCTTCAAAAGGAGGAAAGCATCCTCCTACCCAGCTATGACACACATGAAGAGCAGCTAGCATGGCAGAATTAGCCTAAGGTTGCAGTGGTACCTTGTACCGTACCTTGGCAGTAACCAGCAGCTCTCCAGTTAGACCTAAAGCCTGCTCAGCAAGAGGGAAAGTATGTACTGGAGACCTAGCCAACTACCCATGGATAGTGAAGTCATGGACCTCGGAGGCAAATCTACAACCACCACTTCACTGAACCAGCACAATTCCTAGCTAACTTCTAAATATTTATCTTTATACCCACAACTAAGTGTAGCTCCCACTTTCTTATCAAAGAAACTTTGCTTTGAAAAGATGGAGACAATTCCAGAAATACACAACCAATCAAAATGAAGATAGACAAGTCCCAACAGATTCCCAGTCCCAACAGATACATCTACATAACAATTCCTGGACCTGAGACATTGCAAAAGGAAGTGGTGTGAAGATGGTGAGAGACAGGAATTTTGCCTTATGGTTGTATCTCCTAGAAATGTCAGCGAGGCGACACTCATGATGTCTCTTCAGCATGGCTGCCTGAACATGACCTGATCAACAATGACACCAATGGGAAGAAAGAGACAAAAAAAGCTCATAAAACCTCAACTCTAGACAAAAATTATGAACAACCAGGGAATGCTGTGCATAGGAGAAATGGTCTTCCTGTGGGAAGAGCACACCAATTGGTTATCCAATACTAAGTGACCAGCCCTGAGATTATATACATACATTATCTAGGCTGAGCAGATTTTATTTATGTATTTAGGAATATATATAATATATTTATAATATATATTTAAAACGAGATAAAGAAGAGAACAAGGAGATGTTTTGGATGGAGGTGAAAATGGAAGGGGGAAATGATGTAATTATATTATAGTTTCAAAAAATAAAATATCATAAACAATCCTTGATACTATAAAAACAGCTATTCTAAACAATTATCCAGAAATTTTCCTCACCAAAGAGATAAATTAGGGTTTATGAGAGGGCTCAGTGAGTAAAAGCACTTATAGCCAAACCTGATGATCTGAGTTCAGTTCCCCAGGCCCAACATGATAAAAAGAGAAAACTAATTCTCTTGCCCTTGGGGAATCCGAGAATAAAAGAAAATTTAACTCAATGACTGAATTTTCATATGAATTTTTATATGTGAAGGACTATGTCCACAAATACAAAATGACATAAAAATCCATTATAAACTTCTTGATGCCATATGACATCCAATTGATAGAATCTGTCACGGGACCTTCACAATAAATTGTTGCACTTAACTAACAACATTGTATTTTTCTTTTATGTAGCAATTTTTCATTGTAAGTTTCCTTGAAATGGCAGTGCTTTCTTACACATATTTCTACCCTGTTGTGTAGAGGCCTGATCGTCCAGGCTATTTCGTATGTTTAAACTTTTATATTGCTGATCATTAAGCCCAGTTCCAGCCCACTAATCCACATGAATAGACAGGACGTGCACTTCACACAGAAAATAGAAACCACCTCCTTATAGTTAATCAGCTTCTCTTCCACCTTTTGTCCAGGATCTCAAACTCCAACAAAGGCTCAGCTCCTGCAAACCCCTCCTGGAGCCCTCTGACACCCAGCTCTGCTTTCGAATGTGCATCTCAGCAGAGTCCTTTCTTTGCTTTGGACTTAAGTCTACAGGTAGAGACAAGCAGTGGTTACCAGTCTTCCACCAAAATCTTCCCAGCCATGACACACCTAGTAGAATGTCTTACTCTTGCTGTCTCTTCTTACACAGTCAAAACTGTTTTTCTAAAATCTCCCAGACATCAAAAACTGTACATCACTCTATAAAATCTTTGTCACTTTATTTATTTTTTACATAAAGATTTTTACACCATCTTTGGGGATTGGTTCACTTACCTTAAAGAAGCCTGATACTTGTCCAATTTCATTCCACACTGAGTGATCTTAACCTGCCCAGATGCTGTAATCTTTTAGTCTAATGATCTTAGGGTGTTGGCTACTTTTCAGGACTGATTTTTCTGAATACATCATACACCTTTTAAATATATGGATTCATTTCTTATCCTTTTAGAAACTTAGGTTATATGTTTTAAGTGTCTGTTCTGTTCTTTTGTTTTGATTTCCTTCTCATCTACAAATGTTTTTAATCTCTCTTGAATCTGGGGCTTTTCCCCCTGTAATTTGTCTCTAGTCCTCACCTCTTCTGCATTTAACTCATTTGCTTCTCTGTGTCTGTCACCTTGGTCCTTTACTTTCAGTGATTTTTTTTTGGGGGGGTAATACTCCATCTAATTTGGTCTGTGATTCTGAATAACTTTTGCCTTGATTTATGATCTCAAATCTTACCTTCCTTTCCCTTTAATTTGTTCACCACCTTCTGTTGCCTAGTGCCGAGTCTCTGATTTCTGATCTTCGTACTTGAGCCATTTCTGCATGAAATTGTTTTTTGTTTTGTTTTGAGAGAATGTTGACTTACAATTCTTATCCAACTCTTGATAATAACTTCCTGGTATATTTCATTCCTCTATAGCAAAATGTTCCTATTCTTTCCCAAGATTTATTAAATCTCTGTACAGATTCTGTGACAACTTTCCTTGCTTGTATGTGAACGGGTTTGTTGTTCCTGAGTCAGCCATTTCCAAAGATTACTAGGAAGCATGACGTGGGAGCAGACAAACTTCCTGTCTTCCAAACTGCACAAGTCATGGGCTTCCCCCTCAGTGCAACAGCTGGGATATATTAAAACTTATACCTGTCACCACTGACCCATTGGCTAATTGACTGTTCCAGTGTGATCTCCCGGGTTCCTCACCAGCCACCACAGAGCACAAACTCTCATCTCCAAGGTGCCATCCATGGTTTTGTTGATGTGCTTGTGTTTGTTCTTTCTGAGGTCTCTGTATAGCCTGGACCCTTCCCATAGCCCAACGATGTCATGCCCTGTCCTAGCTCATCCAGAATCATGCACTTAACGACCTTCTCCAGAGGGTGCTGCTGATGCATGAGACTCTCCATGCCGAAGCTAGGGCTGTTCCAGATAAATGTGGGTGACTTGGTCACCCTGAATGTACCCATGCTCACTGCATGTGCCACTTGGGACAGATCCCTTCATTTCACCCTGTTTTGTGGGCTCCTACACTCGTGTCTTCTTCTCTAACCTCTCACTGTCACGATCTAGCATGCAGCTTCTCTCCTGTCCCATCATCCTCTGGTGCTTTAGACTAACTGTATGTAATTCTGCAGTTTAGGAATTCTCTGCAGAGCTGGAGAGATGGCTCAGCGGTTAAGAGTACCAGCTGCTAGTCCAGAGGTCTGAGTTCAATTCCCAGCAACCACATTGTGGCTCACAATCATCTATCTCTTCTGGCATGTAGGTATACATCCAGACAGAGCACTCATTTACATAAAATAAATAAATCTTTTTTAAAAAAAATTATGGGCCAGGTATGGCAGCACATGCCTTTAATACCAGAACTCAAGAGGCACAGCATATAGATCTTTACGAATTCAAGGGTAGCCTGTTCTACATAACGAGTTTCAGGCTAGCCAAGGCTACACAGCAAAATAAAAAGGAAATTTTATGGTCACCTAATTCCAGTGAAAATGAAATTTGTGGCTGCTTTTTCTTTTCTTGTATTGTTCTGTATGATTTGCAAGGGAGAAGCAGGAACTTCCAGGTTAAGCCACTTCCGTGTTTCCTTGAAGCTTGAAAAATGTGTCTGGTGAAGAGTTCTACTTCTGTTATAGCTCAGTTTATTGGCCATTTGGGCTCTGAAGAATGTCATATGAAGAATAAGCAGATAATGTTAAGTTCAAACCCACAAAAAAATGACAGACCAACAGGATTCCAGGTTATATATGCTAAAAATTCAAAAACACACTGAACTTCATACAAACATAAGCATGTTAGAAATATCAAGTGTTGTGTATAAAAAAAAAGATTGTAGAAAACTCTGGTCACTAAGAATCAGAGTGAGAATTCAGTAACAGCCTACTTCGAGTATAAGTAGAAGAACTAGGATTTGAATAAACTCCTTTTTTTACTTAGAAAGTGCTATCACTAAAATACAGCCAAGTCTATGCAGATAAATATTAAAAGTAGGCAGAGTGAATGTTCCCTGCACAAAGCATGTCAGCAGAACCTCACGTACGAATTATTTTATTCAATCCCAACATATCTTCAAGGTAAGAGTAAGAAGATTGAATGTCATAAAATTTAAAATATCCAAAATCATTCCAGTGCACAAATAAGACAGCCAACCCTAGTCTCCGAGAAACACCTATTCTGCTCTCTTGTCAGTCAAAGAATCACCTGCTGGAGGTTTGATATGTAGACAGGAAATCTTGAATACAATGGGAACTTAAACCCAGAAGAGCAAGGCACATAGTCATTGCTTTCTAACCAGATGTGGTCAAGCTCAAATACAAGTCACAGAACAGCAGCAGAGCCATGGAGGAGAGCGAGAAAGCCAGCAGCCATATCTATTGGAATTGTTAATGCAAATGCCTCACAGAGAACTGGAGAGACATTGAAGGCTTGAACAGCTCGGTGCATCTGGCTCCATTTCCCGACAGAAGCCCATTTTGACAAAGTGGGAATTAAATTCACAAACGTAAGGAACTAGAGTGGTTGATCAAATTTCATCCTGCTGTTATGAAAAATAATGTTGTGATAGGGAATGATATTAAATCCTTCAAAAATAAAATTTAAGTTAAGAAAAAATAAGACAGAGAGTGACAGGCTAACTGGTCTACCGGGAAAACAGAAGTACCAGCTCTAAGTTTCAGAAAATGCTTTGCAGAAGAAAAAAAAAAAAGTCTGGTTCTTCAAGTCACTGAAGAGCCATTAAAATTAAGAATAGTGCCATGCATTTAAACCATAACCCTTTCCCAAATGGTACCCCAAAACACAGTCCAGTGACCCATGACATCCAGAGAGTGGTGAATGTTTGACCTTGCTTTCTTCCCCCAATGAGTGGGAAGAAATTAAAAGATTGAAGAAGACATGGAAAGATGCAAGCCTTTGGGTTCTGCAAGGCAATTTTACCATTCATGAAGCTGAGTGGTCTGACTGGAATAAGTAGCTTTGACTGAATGTCATAAATCATTTCCATACTCTCTGGTAAGTTACTCGACAGGGAAATCATGCATTGATCCTTTATCTTCTATTTGAAGTTCATTTGGCGTCTGCTCCTCTCTACTCCAACCTGTATTAACCTTTTCTTCCTGTAAAAGATTGTGAAATCTGACCCTTTTCACTGGTTCATGCCATTTAAACATTAGAGCCAAATATGTGATCAAAGCTACAGCAGATACCAACTCATTGATGAGGCCCCTCCCTTTCCTAAAGATATTAAATGGATATCAATTGCTTGGAAAGAGAGACTATTCTGTAGTATAGTTGCCCATAAGTTTTTCATGCTTCTGTTAAGTAACCCATCAGCCATGCCTCTAAAGTAATCATAATAAATTCATTGGTTTGCCAAGCTGGACTGGGTAGAATTGTTTCTCTGTAGTTGCCTTCTCTGACTGGGGTGGATAGAAACAGACTTCCAAGAAAAGCTCATAAAATAACCAAGTCTTTGTCAAGCATGTCTGCCCTTCTGTCTTCTAACCTTTTCTCATTAGATTCAACCATGTTTAATTGTCTCAAAATTGCCAAACTGTCACCCATACTTTCCATTCTAACTAAACACTATCCTTCTCTCCTTTCTTTGAAGAAAACATCTGAAGTATTATCAAAAGTCCAAGTCCCTGTTTCTTTGTATCCTAAAGTCCTAACTCTCTCTCTCTCTCTCTCTCTCTCTCTCTCTCTCTCTCTCTCTCTCTCTCTCTCTCTCTCTCGGGGGGGGGGGCATAACTCCAACTACAATAACTGACTAAAGAATTCAAGAACTTCCATGCAATCCAGTGGAATCTAAATTTTTATTTTCTCATGTCAAAACATGCAACATTGGGCTAGTATAAGGATGCAAGAGGTCTTATAATCCCAGCATGCCTTTGGGAAATGGGTGGCAGAAACAATATTCAGAATCCAATAGGGCAGTTAGCCTGTTACACACAGCAACAAAGGGATCATGTCCCCAAAACAGTGGGAAAGCAGGGACCAATACGTGAGGGCTCTCCTTTGACCTCGATGTCACACAGAACACACAGAAGGCAGCATGGCCTCTCAAGCCAAAAGCTGCCTCTTCGCTTTATTGACCTAAACGTCTCTGCTACCCACCACAAGTAACAGAGTTCATATATGCAAGCTCTTCCTGCTTTTTCTGATTACATCAAAGGTTGTTCGTCTCCATTGGCTGAATTTTTTAGGCAGGAATCCCAAGCACATAAGATTAGAATAACTAATTTCATGTTAGAAAAAACATTTTTCTCTCAATGACTCAGTTAGCATTAATTGTTGATGTGATTACAATAAATAAGACAAAATATTCTGCATGACATCATCTTCACATTTAGATTTTGCTGTTGCAAGTTTTACAGACCAAGAGGGGTAATGAGTGACAAAGTTGGCTAGAACTTCTGACAGCTCTCTCCCGCGTGAAAGAAACGACAAGGACACTGGCAAAATTGCCAAAAATTGACATTTGCAGGATACTGGAAATTAACCAGTCCTTCAGCAACCCAGGGAGTATGTATTCAATCAAAGAGGCAAGCCTCATAGCGTTTACAGCTGCCCTGCTCCCTCATCCACAGCCCTCTGATAGCCTTGGAGGTGAAAAACCAGGGAAACAGACTATGTCGTGCATACATATATACAAAACCAGAAATGGACAAAGCTAATCATTATGGCTGTAACATCAAAGGTTCGGTTTTGCATGTATGTAATTACAAGTCTAAGTTGAGCATAGTCGTCAGCTCTGCAGAGGGCAAGGAAAGAAAAAGAAATGTATTAGGTCAGCAATGGAGGGCGGGGGCGTTGGCTGCAGCGTGGGAGGGGCAAAGAAGAGAGAGTGGGAGACACTGGTAAAGCAGAAGGACAAACCAAGCTACGTGACCGCTCTGGGCACAGGTATACACGTGTGTGGTAGCATATGCTCTCTCGGGCTTCTATATCATGAGGGGTATTCTGCACCCCATGAACCTGTAAGTCCAAGAAAGATGGCTTTCATGGTGCAGAACTGAGCAGCTCTCTGGTTGGTGCCAAAAACTATCCAAGCTCAGACCTAATCAGCTAAACTTCACCTACCTGCCAGGGTTGGCTACTTTTTTCATTGCTGGGACAAAAATACCTAACACACACACACACACACACACACACACACACACACACACAGTTTTAAGGATTTATTTTGGATCACAATTTGAAAGGATGCAGTCTGCCCTGGTGGGGAAGGCACAGCAACTCTTATAAAAGAAAGTGTTTGATTGGGGGCTTGCTTAGTGTTTAGAGGTTTAGTTCATTATCATCACAGTGGGGAGCAGAGTGACACACAGGCAGGTGCTGGAGCTGTGAGGGCTCTATCCTGATCTGCAGGCTAAAAGAATGGATTGGCATGGACTTCTGAACCCTCAAAGTCCACCCCCAAGGACAGACTTCCTCCAACAAAGTCACACCTCCTGATCCTTTTAAATAGTGCTGCTACCCTCTCCGTGACTAAGCTATATGAGCCTATGACAGCCGTTCTTATTCAAACCACTACACAGTTTCATCCATTTACCTGTGAATTTTATAGTTTCAGTCTCCTTTACAGCTAAATAATATTTTACTGTGAATATGAAGCACATTTCTATTATCTATTTATCGGCTGATGGATATCTAGATCGTTCCCCTCTCCTGGGTGTTGGGAACACAGCATCTCTATTGCAGGAAGTAGAGTCCTTTAAGGCTATGTTTTGGAGCGGTGGTAGAGCTGGGTCATACGGTGTGTCTATTTCTAGATTTTTGGGAGTTCCTTCCTAAACCAAAGACCCAATCAATAAAAAGTAAAATAAAATGCAAAAGTAAACCACAAGTTGATCTCCCTCGTGAACATCGATGCAAAAATTCTCAGTAAAATACCTACAAACCAAATTCGCCAATGCATCCAAAAGCTCATCTGCCTTAATGAAGCGGGCATCATTACGGAGATTCAGGAATGCCTCAACATACATAAATTTTATAATAAATGCCATCTGCCACATAAATGGATTTACGGAAAGAAACCACATGATCATCTCATTAGAAGCAGAAAGGCCTTTGACAAGAATTTGTCTATTTTAGATTATCATCCTACCCTTCCTCAGGCTGCCATGGGTCAAATTCCTAGAGCTGTAACTGTACCCACCTTACACATGTAGTGCAACCCAGAGCCCATTTTCTGAGAGGGCATCTTTTATGAGCAAACCACTGAGTTCTTGACATTAATAATATCTGAATCAAAAGATCAATAGGTAAGCCTGGCCAACTTCATTTTTCTTGTTTATAGAATTACTTATTAAACAATTAAATTTCAGATAACATTTCTAACAAATTTCCATTACAAAAAAATCTAACTAAAATTGAGAAGTATAAAAACTGTAAAGAATGATTATCAAGTGTGATAGTAAACACCTTTATCCAAATATTACAACACAGGCCTGTAGGATGTACTCACCAGACTACTCACACCCCAATGGGGTGTTCTTCCTCCCAATAATCGTGCAAGTTCTGTCTCAGGAACTGTGAAAATTGGGCTCATGAAGTTTCAATAAAAGGGCCATGTCACACCTCAGCTGGGCTCAGACTCCAGAACACATGTTGTTTCCTGTAAACCACATAGTGCCCAGAAGATAGAGCTTTGTAAAGAAACCATCACAGAACACAGTCAGCTGCTCAGGGTGGGGATATATCCAGTCAGTGTTCTGAAAGGACATGACAAAGCCCTTTCGCCAGGTCACCAGGGACAAGCACCAGGTCCACAGATGTGCAGTGTGGGAACAGGGAGTAAATCCCACCTGCTTTTAAAGGAAGACGTTATGAAGAAGGTGGAATGGTGAATCCCATCAGACAGTGAGGGAAAGTTTCAAGAAGGGCATTTAATTTCAGGGGCTAAGAGTTGGTTCAGTTGGTAAAGTGCTTGCCTTGCAAATGTTAGGACCCAGGTTCGAGCCCAGCACCCAGATAAAACTCTTTTGTGGTCCCTATGCCTATAGTCACAGTCCAGGAAGGCAGAGACAAGACAATCCCATGAGCTCCTTGGCTAGAACAGTCAAGCCAAACTGGTGAGCCACGGATCCCAGCAAGAGATGACCCTGCCTCAAAACACAAGGTGGATGGTGTCTGAGGAGGAAGGTGATTCAGGGTGGTCCTCTGGATCCAGGAGCACCTGTGCCCACTGAAATGCTCTAACCTGGGGTTGATACATCCATTTTACCCCTTACCCTTCTCAGGAAGCATTTTTAGACCATTCCTGAAAGGAGGGGAGAAGAGAAAGAAGAGGAGGAGAAAGAAGAAGAGGAAGAAGAGGAAAAGAAGAGATGAGAGAAGAGGAGAGAAGAGGAGAGGGGAGGAGGGGAGGGGAGAGGAGAGGAGAGGGGAGGGGAGGGGAGGGGAGGGGAGAGGAGAGGAGAGGAGGGGAGAGGAGAGGAGAGGAGAGGAGAGGAGAGGAGAGGAGAGGAGAGGAGAGGAGAGGAGAGGAGAGGAGAGGAGAGGAGAGGAGAGGAGAGGAGAGGAGAGGAGAGGAGAGGAGAGAGGAGAGGAACCTAGAAGCAAGAATCTCGAACAATCAATCTCTACACATTTATTCTTGATGAAGCTCATGGCTGTTTTGCTTTGAGCCTTCAGTTCTCAGCCTGCTTCATCACAGAATTTGAAATCAGCCTTTCTGAGAACCTAGCATCAAAGACAAACAGGAAATCCTCAAGGTAGCCAAGATGCTTCAGTTCGTTGAACGCTTACTAGACATTATCCAAAGAGACTGAATCTAGACTATATGTGATTTGAAGAGTGACATAGCTCTCAAAGATGCCCCTCCATTTTTCTCTGTAGGAATTAAAGTCTATATCACCCGGCTGTAACCTTTTCCTTTGCATTTATAGACTAATGTTTTCTGCTGAAGTTAGTGAAGAGAGCGATTCAGATCCTGACAGCAAACGGGAAAAGGATTTCACCTGTGCCTGGCAGCGCTCCTCCCCTTCCTCGGAACACCATCTAGCCAGAAGAGATAAGGCAGTCTTCCATCCGGATTGGCATCAACCCCACCCTCCCCTGGAGGAGTCTAGTTATTAAATTATTTTTTAAAGACTCGTCTTCCCGGGTCTTTGGAGGCAGTACAGCTGGAAGTCATTAGCTGCAATCAGAGGGCAGCCAACAAAAGGGGGGCGCTGTGGGTGAACGCCGCCTTTCAGAAGCAGCCATCTGGGCAGAGGGAATTGGGCTTAAACTCCGGAGGGTGGCGGAAGTTATCGGGATCTTGTTATATTTGGACTTGACTTCAGACCCTGAAGGGAAGATTTCTTTCCTGTGGTTTGCTTTCTGGAAGTGGGAGCAGAAGATAGCAGAAGTCTACTAAGCAGACCTCTCTCCCCGGGCCATGGTGGTCAAAGCAGACCGAGAGGCTGGGCATAAAAGGCAGAAATGAGCTGGCAAAGGGCCTTGCCCATTTATGACTTGGACTCTTCTGAAAAGTTGATTTTCTTGCAGGGAGATAACTCCTACTTCTTCCCCTCCTCTGCTTTCCCCAAAGATAAGCACATCTTTTTCCGCTCCAGCAAAGGGCACATTGCTTGTCTTTTATCTTCTGCACAGAGAATGGTCACTGGGAACATGCTTCAAAATAAGAGAAAACATCCGGTGTCCATTGTGGGATCCCTGGCCTTTGAGGGGGGGGTGTTGAAAATACAAGGTGATAAATAAAAACAAGGCCAGGCCTGGGCTCAAGCCTGGTTCTTCCTCAGCCTGACTCATGCCTCAGAAAGCAGGTCAGCTCTGGGCCACCATGCCGACGTCTGCCAAGTAAGATAGGAATAGAGACCCGGAAACACAGACTCCATAGCATCGCTGTGAGAATTCAGGATGGGGCCCGAGAAGCACTGCAGCGTTCCATCATCAGGAATTATCCAGAAAAGGTGGAGGGTCGAGTTGTGTTGAATTGTGTTGATTAACATCCTCCTAGCCACCGGGAAGAATTCTGTGACCCGGCGTTTCAAAGAGAGTTAGGACAAAGGTCGTGGGAGCTGTTTCATCAAGCTAACTGGGAAGTAAGTATATCGGTAAAGAACAAAAGAGAGCCGGTGCCAGGTAGAAAAGGAGCAGATTGTCATTATCAGACTTCTGAGGTGGCATCCAGAACCTGGATCCCAAGAGACAGGGTCAAAATACAGATAAGAAACCTCTTCCGGCGGCTTCCATCCTAAAGAGTCTATATTTGGGCCAATCCTGAAGCTGATGAGGTTAAGAAATATTTATGTTGGAAGATTTGCATGTCAAACACTGTTTTCCTCTTCTTGGTTTTGGGGCAGCCAGACAGAAGAAATTGGGTGTAATTAAATATAAAAAGTATCAATTAGCACTGATTCTTCCAACCGCCGAGAGAAATGACCAATTGAGAGCAAACAGGCCAATCTTCTCCCAAGCTTCCAAAGGAATCAGAAACCAGACTCCACCCCACCTAATTTCATGAGCGGGAACAAGTAATGTTTCCCAGATACAGACCCTTGGCAGATCATTACAGAGTCTCTAGCACATGATGACCGATGTCACAAATCTCAAAGCTTTGAATGGGATGAATGTCCAGTCCTGCGTGGCATCTCACTACCACCCGGCACTATAGACTTACCGACCTTTGTACCAGGAAGAAAGGTGCATGGTCACAGGGTAGAACAAACACGCTTCGCACCAATTCCACATTCTCACCAAGGAGGCTTCATCTTCTTTTCCCCATGAGCTCATGTTCCAGTATGGGAAGGGATATCCCGAGATGATGACTTCCTGCAGTCGTCCCAGGCAGGCTCCAGTGACACCCTTGCCATCCCAGTTGTCCCCTTTCCGAGGTTGCTCATGCAGGGTCACTTTCTGCATCTTTCAGCATCAGGGCTCTGTGGTGATTTCCCCAGAGCAAAGGTTTGTGGCCTTTTCTGATTGGTTCTATTCTCTTCCGCGTTTCCCCCAAGTCCTAATATCCAACCCCCTCCAACGTGTGCCTACACATATGAAGGTTTTGAGAGTTGTCTTAAGTATAAGGTAAATATCCCCTCCTCCTCCCTCCGTGTCCGTGTATTTGTGTGTTCAATGTAGTTACACGTATGCGATTCCATGATGCAAACATGTTGCATGGGTTCTTCTGTGTGATGGAGCCTCTGTTGTTACGTTCCCATTATACAGATGAGGGAAAATAAGCCTAGTTCAGTTTTGCTGAATCTTTTTTTTTTTTTTTCAAGACGGTTTCTTGGTATTGCCCAGGCTGTCCTGGAACTCACTCTGTAGACCAGGCTGGCCTCGCACTCTGAAATCTGCCTGCCTCTGCCTCCCCAGTGCTGGGATTACAGGCGTGTGCCACCATGCCCGGCAGTTTTGCTGAATCTTACTCCACGTACTCAGATCTCCCTACTGAGCTGGTCTTCTCAGCCCTGGAATTCCTACCTCGTTTTATGGCTCATGAATCTTTACTGAGACTTTTACTTTCTTCACTCATCGCTCTCTCTGTTGTCTGTTTTCTTTCAGCTCTTTGGGCATCTTTGGGACTTTAAGTCACTTTAAGTCAGTATCAAGTAGGCCTCGCATGGGGCCTTAGAGGGGCAGGGGCGGGAGGTTCTGGGTTTCGTGCTTGCTCCTGTATTTTCCCTTTAAGGGTTTTCTCTGGTTTGTGTGGTGGGCCATACTTTTCTATATTTGAATTTTAATAGTGTAGTACCTTGGAGATCAGGTTCTTCTCCCCACCCCCCACGGTATACTTGCTCTTGGTTTTGTTTTTATTTGTGATTGTTCTAGACTGTCTCTGAGCTGAAGACCAACTTAAATAAAAAATTAAGGTCTTCTCTGATCTTTCTTCCTTTCCCTGGGTAAGCGTGTAATTTTATAATTTCTCCTATATATGTAGCTGCTTTTAAAGTGGGAGAAAAGGGATTACGTTCCTTAAAATCACCTGGAAGTCATTTCAGTGAGGGGTTAGAGACTTGCAACAGTGTGGGTAGACACACTGTGGTTCCCACTGATCCCCATAAGACACCTTGAGCAGTTCCCGGAACACCTGTCTAACTGCCTATGCGAAGGCCAAGAGCTGAAATTGAACAGAATTAACCACGACTTACCATACAAACCTCCACCAGAGGCTACAAGCCTTTGGTAATCATCAGAGCTCAAAAAACAGTTACATCAGACAAATACTGCCAGAGCAATTGTGGGTGGACAGACAGACAGACAGACAGTGCTCTCTACTGTGCCATCTCCCTTAATGCTCTAGGGCAAGTTATCTTTTTGTGGTAGTTTTGTGCTAAGTTTTCCAATATGAAAACTCTTTAAAAGTTTTTGCCTTCAAAAATATAAACTCTATAAAGGACCAAAAATTAATCAAGTCACAATATCAAAAAAAATTTTCAAAAATAACCTGTTTAAGACTTGGGCTTATAAAATATTGTAATAAATAGTTAAGTACAATAAATACAGAGCATTTTATAAAAGGAGGAGCTAGAAATCACATCCAGAGCCGGGCAGTGGTGGCGCACGCCTGAAATCCCAGCACTGGGGAGGCAGAGGCAGGCGGATTTCTGAGTTCGAGGCCAGCCTGGTCTACAGAGTGAGTTCCAGGACAGCCAGGGTTACAGAAATGGACTTTGCATCAGGGAGAAGCAGATGTATGACAAGAAGGCAGGCATGGTTGCTGAACAGTCTCTGAGATGTGTGTGCTGAGGAGAATTATCAAATCCACAACAATCATTAAACAAAATCAGGGCAAGGTACCATCAAGAAGGTTCCAAGGGAAAACCGAGACCTTCACTAGGACACTGATGCTAATTGAAACCTATCAGTCAGTTAGATGAGCCCAACGATGCAGCAGCCGATACAGTGAGAGCCTTAGGATCATTTCTCTACCCAGTGAGATCACACGTCCTATCCCGGAGATCTGAGCTAAAAGAGTTCAGGGTTGAAGTAACGCATCAAATGGTCGCCTAGCCACTCCGGGTATCTTTTCTCCTAACCCTGCTGCCAACCGATTGAAAAAGACTCAAGATTTCAAAACCCCAGTGTGCCTGACACTCCAGGGTGGGTAAGTTGCTATGAACAAAGAACATACCAGTTCATCTTCGCCCTGCGCCAGGCACAGCTGTTGGGAAAGAAAAGGAACCCCATTTTAAAGCATTTTAAATCTACTCTCTATTCCAGACTGTGAAGCTGCTTGGTTTAGGCTCTGAAATATGCTTACTTTAACCCATCTTTGTTGACACAGCCACAAACTTCAGCAAATACTGAAGCCAGACTCAACCAGAGTTCTTAGAAACTTTCATATGTGAGCAAAATCCCCCCCATCCGTTTTGCCTAATGCTCATCTGCTGTAATTTCTGCCAAGTTCTAAAAAGGAACTCTTCCAGCATTTTCTATTCTATATTTTACAGTTAAAAAAAAAAGTCAATTGGACAGCACTTGCCCATCTGAAGCACTAGTAAATGTTGCCTCTTCCTTCTCTCAAGAGGCTTTTCCCCAGTCATCCCCTGTATCCTATTTCACAAGCAGTCCTCTAACTAACCCACGGGACCTTCCTTCTTTGGCTTACCATTGTGTTCAGGATTGTAGGCCTTGCACCTGCAGAAGGCAAACAAACAGAAGCCAAAGCCTCAGGTTGTGGGACAAGGAGGATCTTCTTTTTCAAAGAGCCCTAGATGTGTACACATGTGTCTCTCCTTCTACCAAGAGTTTATGCTCTCTTGACCTTGTCAATAGACTCTACTCTCTAGCCTGGTGTCATGAATCCTGCCAGGATTCGGAACCAATATTTCTCATACTATAATTGTCTATGTTTGGCCAGTTTCTGAAAATTTCTCTGCACATCAGCATCCTTGTCAATCAGTGTATGTCACACCTTTCCCTACTGGAAAGCTTAGTATCTGGCTCTTCCCCTCTTCGATCCCACTTCCCTAACCCTGTATCCAACATTCTGTACTTCCTGGTGTCGATGAGCATGTTCCTAAGACCTGTTCCCTCTCCCCCTATTCCCCTCTCCCACTAGGGAAGAAGCCCTGAACGCTCACCCTTGAATATGGCCTCCTGTACTTGTATCAATGCTAACTTTTCCTCTCCCCATCTCTCTCACATGTATGCATGGACATATATGTTTGTGTGTCCATATGTGTATATGTGCACACATGTGAAGGCTCTGATGTCAACATTGAGTGTCTTCAATTGCTCTCCACTTTACATTTTGAGACAGGATCTCTCCCTGAGCCTGGGGCTCACCGATATTCATCCAGACTGATGGTCCAGCAAGTCTTGGGATTTTTCCTGTCTCCATCTCCCCAAAGCAGCAAACTCTTCACCAACAGAGCCATCGGCCCCACGCCCAATGAGCTTCTCTTTCTAGATCAACTTCTTTCCATCTGTAAAAGTCATAGCAAACACTTGTGACACCTGCTCCTTCAAGGCCTCCCCGTGTACTCCAGTGTTGAATTTTTTTCTTTTTCCTGTCTATGCCTTCCTTGTGGGAACTGAAATATCTCTACAGTGTTAGAGATATTATATGCATTGGCACCTTCTTTATCAGGCATAGAGAGAAATCTCAGTTGACTTCCTATTTCTGTCTCCCCATTATCTCTTCTCCCAGAGTCTCTGTTTCCAAAAAGATATTCATTGTGCATGTCTTGGGTTAATAATAAAACATAAAATGTACTGTTATGCTAATCTATTTATATAAAAATAAGCATATAAAGAGATGGGCATGTTTGCCAGCCAGCTTGAGATTATCTAAGGAAAAAAACCAAAGGAAATAATTATTGAGACACTAACAATGAGATGTATCAACAAGGAAACCCGGTGCATCACAATCTTCACCTTCCTGACTGTGATCATTAAACTTTTTTATTCCAGATTTCGTGGCAGCATTTTATGACAGATTAATATCTAGTTGAGTTAGTCATTGAAACTTTTGTGGAGAACAGTGTGTGAGTTTCAGCCAGGCTTCTGCCTTCTGGTGGTCCATCTTCCTTGTCAATGTATCTGGATCTAGAATCACCTAGGAGACACATCTCTGGGCATGCTTATAAGGACATTTCAGAAGGCTTTAACCGAGGTTTGAAGAGTCACACACAACATGGATGGCACCATGCCACAGGCTGGGGTCCTGGTAGACGCAAAACACAGAAAGCAAGGGAACACCAGCGTGCATTCCCCAGGGTGGAAATGTGACCATTTGTACAGGTTGCTGCCAGCGTCCCCTCCCCCGCCATGATGGACTGTATCATCACGCTGTGAGGCCAAATGAACTCTTCCTTCCTTAGCTTGCTTTTGTCTGATCTTTTTCACAGCAGCGAACCAGTAACTAATACACACATTCATGTTCTAATGAAATCGTTCTTGGTATGGTTCCTCTGCTGGGCTTACTCAGAATTCCAGAAGGATCTCTCTCCCTGTAGCAGTCGAGTCACATTAATCAGAAAAGAAGAAGCCTAAAAACTTGGGGGAAATGTCAGACTTGATATCAGATTTCAAAAAAAAAAAAAAGTGTACTTTCATGATATTCTTGCAAGGGTACACATTCCAACATAACAAGAGCTGATAGGAATACTCTCTTCTTTGTTAGGAAATGAAACCTTCTTATCTTAAAAACTCACTGTGGCGTCTCAAGTTTTACAAATCAGTTTCCTTCCACATATATAATAAGATATCCAAGGAAGGAGTCTGTTGGAGAAGCTGCATTTAAAGTGTGGAGGAGCTTGGTGCTCTCACGTTCCCTGTGTGGGTCTGACAGAGCACATAAGGCCTTCTGTAACCTGACCCTTGGTGCCTTCACATCCTTGGGGACCTGGCAGCTCACCTACCTCTCAACCCACCGGACATCTTTGCTTTACTTACTTCTCAGATCTGACATTCTTTCACCTTCTTTTGGTGGTTTACCTTGGCAGGCTCCCCGTTGAGTCATTCATTACCAGAGGGGGAAGTTGTCTTACATCTGCTTTCACACTGAACTCTGTGTCACACTTGGGGATCAGATAGAAGGACCTCTGGGACAAGTAGCACCCTGGAGGATGAAGGCTTATCCATCTCTTCTCTCTTGAAACTGGGGTACCAACACATACCTGTTAAACTTGTCTGTCCTCCTGCCTCTGTGGTATAGGATTTCCACCTTGAAGGTCTGTTCCAGCCAGAGATAAGAACTTCCCAAGCTTGCTTTCATGTAACTGGGGCCATTGGGGTAGCTATACCCACAATGTATGAACAGAAATGCTATTCGCCATGTTGGCCCAGTTGCTTAAGAAATGGCTGTGGTTTCTCTCCCTCTGCTTTCTTTTTTTTTTTTTTTTTAACTTTTTTTTTATTGGCTATATTCTATATTTACATTTCATTTCCCTTTTTCTGGTTCCTTGCCCCCCAAAGGGCCCACATGCCCTTTTCCCTCCCTGCGTTCCCCCATCCACCCTTTCCTACTTCCCTGTTCTGGTACTCCCCTACACTGATGCTTTGAGCCTTTCCAGAACCAGGGTCCACTCCTTCCTTCTTGTTGGACATTATTTGGTAAGTAGATTGTGTCTTTGGTGTCCCAAGATTCTAGGCTAATATCCACTTATCAGTGAGTGCATACCATGGGTATTCTTTTGAGACTGGGTTACCTCACTTAGTATGATGTTCTTCAGCTCCATCCATTTCTTTAAGAATTTCATGAATTCATTGTTTCTAATGGCTAAATAGTACTCCATTGTGTATATATACCACATTTTTTGTATCCATTCTTCCGTTGAGGGACATCTGGGTTCTTTCCAGCTTCTGGCTATTATAAATAAGGCTTCTATGAACATAGTGGAGCATGTATCCTTATTACATGCTGGGGAATCTTCTGGGTATATGCCCAGGAGTGGAATGGCTGGGTCCTCCAGAAGTATCATGTCCAGTTTTTTGAGGAACTGCCAGACTGATTTCCAGAGTGGTTGTACCAGCTTGCAGTCCCACCAGCAGTGGAGGAGTGTTCCTCTTTCTCCACATCCTTGCCAACACCTGCTGTTTCCTGAGTTTAAAGAACTATCGTCAGGCTCCACTCAGATATAATCTGCTCAAATCCTCCCTGCCGGCCAAGTCTGCTGTAACCGAGTCATTTACTCAATCTGTCACTGTGTCCGTCACACCCGGCGCATTCAGAGATACAGAAGGCATACTACAAGCATGTGCTAATGCATTATCAAATGAAAGTATGAATGCTAGGCCCTTGAGACCCCATAAAACAACCCTAAGAAATAAAATCTCCCTAAACCTAAATAAAGATTATGATATTTTGGTAAGCATAAAATGAGGTCTCTTTAGAAAGCAAGTTGGGCCACTACATAATGCCTAGAAGGTGCCAGTGGCTCTGGAATCTCATACTTGGAAGCTTTTCTTTTCAAAGAATGCAAACAAACAAACAAACAATAAATAAATAAATAAATAAATAAATAAATAGGAGTCCATTGCTTGTTCTTAATCATCTGAGACTTAATTTGTGACTATCAGATTAAAGGTATTTCCCCATTTGTTTTCTTCATCTCCAAAGCTAGACACTAATTACAGCAAAAAAACTTCAGATTATACTTTTTTACAAAGGAGGAAGGACAGAGAAATTTCTTTTTAAAAATTTCAACTTCCCTATCAAGTAAAGGGAGAAGAGACTACATGTGGTGAAGGGGCCAATTTAAGTCATATCCTATAGTCCAATGGCCCAATTATCAATATATATATAGCATATATATATATATATATATGTTAAATTTCCCCTGGTCCTGCTGATCAGACAGCAGCTCACTGCTTCTGTTTATCTCTAAGCCATTACCCAGTTGTACAGTAAATCTGCATTTCCAAGGTGGTCTAAAATAGCAACCCACGCCGACTAAATTTGTTTTGGGACGTATCAGGCAACAGCTAGAAATTTTTAAATGACCAACTTGTATTCCACCAAGGCACTGAATGAATTGATTAGGAAAAAAAAAGCTAAAAATTGAGCAGTATTTTTTGGAATAGGCTAAGGTTAGTGCTGCCAAGGAAAAATATGTAACTACCAAGAGAATGGCCATCAATTGCAGCTGATTTTCAAACACAGCAGTCACACACACACACACACACACACACACACACACACACATACACACACAAATGGTATTCAGTGAGAATCGACGAGTTTTTTTGTTTTTGTTTTTGTTTTTGTTTTTTTTTCCCCTCTCGATGCCCCTTTCCAGCCAGGCCAGTGATAAAAGCAAGACATCGGCCACATACTCAGGCCCCTAGCAATAAAACTGTGACAGGGAATGGTGGAGTGTTCCACCACCCAAGGGTTTCCTCCTCGGCGCAGACCACCTCTGATTGGGAGGTCAGCTTGGCACACGTGCCGCGCAAAGGACTAACATTCGGTGGGCCGACGATGTGTGGTGATTGACTGCTTTATGACAGAGTACGTGGGGCTGCGTGTGTGAAGAGGGCTCTCTGGAGAGACAAGCCCAGCTATTGTTTGGCTGCTCTCCTGTTAGCGGGTGCCCTGCGGTAACCCCCTTGCTCTGAAATACTCATATTGGTTATTTCAAAGTTGGGTGCAGAATTGTGCTTTCCCGTGTCTGTCACTAATGACTTGCAGCTGTTGCTAATCTGTGCCTCTGATTCCCTTTGATTACTATGTGTATTGATGCCTGTGGTAAATAGGCATCTGCCAGGTGCCAGCACAATCAGGGGAAAAAATATAAAAAGTTCCCTGTTTCAAATTCAATGTGACATTGTGCAAGTTGAGAGGCAGCCACTTAACTATTCAGAGGGAACCGCTTCCTGGGGCACCTCCGGCCTCCTGGCCAGGGGTGCTCCTCCCATTCTCCCCTCCACCCTCCTCTCCCAGTGATTTTTTTTTCCCTTCTTCTTCAGTCATGAGAAGAGGGTTTCCATACCACGTGACATGAGCAGAAAGAAATATCTGGATGGCCCACTGTGGCCGACCTAGAGGGAACGTTTCTTCCCTCCCTCCCTCCCTCTCGGCAGATGTAGGCTTTGGGAACGTCACCTGTCCCACCCAGGTTGCAAATGTCTTCCCACGTCGGCAGCCATTTTCTCTCCAGGGAGCACGGCTTACTCACTGCGTCAGCTGTGTGTCACAGCACTGGGGGAGAGAGAGAAACCTGGCAAAATACTTAAGGAAGACCGGATTTGGGGGAGGGGCTCACGGTTCCAGGGGTCACAGTCGATCATGGCAGGAAATATGGTGGCGGCAGAGTGAGGCTGTGACGTTGTGTCTACAGTCGGAGAGACGGGAATGCTGGTAGTGAGCTCACAGCCTTAACTCAGTGCAGAGCCTCAGCCCAGGCACCGACCCCGCGTACAATCAGGGTGGCTGTTCCCACCTCGCTTAACCTAAACTAGATAACCCAGTACAGATATGAACAGGACTTTGTTCTGCTGCCTTTAAATTATTTTTATTGTGCGTATTAGTGTTTTGCCTGTACGTACATCTGTGTGGAGGTGTTCAATCCCCTGGAACTGGAATGACAGACAGTCATGAGCAGCCACGTGCCGCACTGGACCCCCTCTGGAAGAGCATTCGGTGCTCTTAACCACTGAGCCGTCTCTCCAGCCCCTCGTTCCACTCTGATATCCCATCAAGTTGACAATGGGGGGGGGGGGTTAACCGTCACGCTCAGATAGCACTCTGGGCAGCATCGCCTGCAGAAAAATCTAGAGGGAATCTGTGAGGGAAACAAAGCATGATGGGCATGTTCCAGAAAAGACGCAAAGACAGCAGCCGGACCCCAACACCTGCAGATAGAATGGCGGGACTCCTTCCCAGAGCTGTGTCTTAGAGAAACAGAGGAAGCCAGAGTTGACGACATCCTACTCTTAGGCAGAAATCTCCGAGTTCCATGTGTGGAAAGAGTTTCTGGTGTCCCCAAATGAGGTTTTTCCATATGACCTTCTACCTCCTTTACAGCCACAGCAGAAGTGAGGTCCTGGACATTGGCAAGTAATGGCTCTCCTCCTGTGATGGGGAGACTTCCTCTGTATCATCCGCATTTGGTTCTTCTGTCGTAACTCATGAAGATAAGGCTGAATCTGTGCTTCTACAAGCTCACTTTTGTTTCTTGTTGTAAAAAGGAAGAGTTTCTTCAGATAGCTGTCCATTCGTTATCTTATCACTACTCTCAAGGATGTCAAGAGGCAGATCAACTTTGGAATTACTTATTGTGTTGAAAGATAAAGCATCCCAAAGGCAGCTGGTAAGTCAAGAATCTTAAAAAAAAAAAAAAAATCAGTGCGGTGCATGTGGTATCGGTATAGGTGCACATTAAACAGACCTTTGACTTTTATAGAACTCTCAAATTCAAATAAGAGCCTGCTTGAGTTTTTTTAAAGCCCTTCTTGGGCAGTCTGAAACCTGACACTGCTTGCAAGGGATTAGTGTCACAGATAGTGTCCAAGAATAGTTGGTCACTTTGTATCAAATCATGAGAAAGTGTCCACTCTAGACATTTAGTGCCTATGGCTTCAAAAATCACTCAGCAAGATGGCCCTCCCTAACACTAGATGAGCCAGTTAGAACATAAATTTAAAAGACTCTTACGTCTAAGTCAGAAGACACAAGTATGCATTCCTCAGCCTTGTGATCAAGAGATGGCTCCATCCTAAGCAGTCATCATATATATATGTGTATGTATATATATATATATATATATATATATATACCTTGAGTGGGGGGAAAACCCAAAATTAAGATCAGAAAGATACCACAAAACTGTGCATCAGTATTCTCAGAAACAGACAACCCAAGCTAAGAATTCTTTATCTGAAATGTTTGAGACTAGAAGTGCTTTAGATTTTAGGATTTTGAGGAATTTTGTTTGGTTTTGTTTTCATTTTCTGCAGATTTTAGAATATTTACATATACATGATATCATAGCTTCATTCACGAGAGAAAAACTCTTTCTGTTTCATCAACACTCCATACATCTACCTGAAGATAGCTTCGCCCGATATAGCCTGTGCACCTGTCTTTCGAGGGTGACCTGTCCCGTGAGGTCAAGTGTGAGATTTCTCTCCTTATGCTATCAGCTTGGTGCTCTAAAAGTTTTGGATTCTGAAGCACTTTGGAGTTTGGATTTTCCAGTTCCCAGTTACTCAGACAGCACACCGGTCAGAACTGTTACATTACACTGCTTTTTTCCTTAAGTGGGCCAGGAAAACACATTCCCCAGGATTAAACCAAAGACAAGTACCAGCTGAGATGATCCTGAGAATCTGCAAAGGGGAAATTGTCCTACAACCACTTTGAGCTCATCCCCAACTTACAAATAAATGAGACTCAGACTATGGTTATTGTATTTGGCTTTAACAATTACTGGGGGATGGCAACCCCTAATCTACTCTTCTAACTGCTGACCTGGCCACCTCCCCAGAGGTGTCCCCCAGACACTTGCCGTTTCTCCTGGCCATGTGCTCATGGTCCCTCTCCCCTCTCCTCTCCTTCCCCCCCCCCATCTCCTCCTGGTCTCTCCTCACTTATCTCTCTTCTTCACCCACAACCACGTAACTCAACCCCCCCCTACCTCTAATCCCTCCAATAATTGGCTATAGTCAATTTTATTCAACCAATCAGTTTTTATTATTTAACCAAATTTTTTTTAATCTAGGCACAAGGTTTACACAACAAAAGCTTATAAATGTGAGAATTGACTTGTAGGACTAGACCTTTGATACAGAATTTAGCATTCCAATACATAGCAACAGACCAAGCCTCAACAGGAAATACTGACTTTATGAGACTCAGACAATCCAGCGGGACTCTCTGAAGACTGAGTACCTCAGAGAGCCTGGACTCAGCACCCACCCTCCCTGTCAAAGCTTCACAGAGAAACACCAGGCCAGACCTTTAATACCCGAGCTCTGGAGGCAGAGACAGGAGGAGCTAAGTGAGTTCAAGGCCAGCCTGGTCTACAGGCTAGTTCCAGGACAGCGAGAAAACACAGAGAAACTTTGTCTCAAAAAGAAACAAACACACACATAAACAAACCATTACTCTACCACTAGTAATCAGAAAAGAGGTCCATCGACACAGAAAACCTATAGGAAAAAGACTATCTCTAGAGTCAACCTACTGAACCATCTTCCACCTCCACAAAGGAATGAATGCAAGAGCAGGACCAGGGGCTGGGCACGTGGTACAATCCTTTCATCTCATCACTCAAGAGGCGGAGGCAGGCAGAGGCAGGCGGAGCTCTGTGAGTTTGAAACCAGCCTGGTCTACTTATAGAATTCCCGGCCAGTTAGGACTGTGCAGTAAGATGTTGTCTCGACAAATAAAAAAGTTTGAAACAAACAAACAAACAAACAAACAAAACCAGCAGAGCAGAGCAATGTTGCCCTTCCCCGCGATGTGGCTTCTCAGAACAGCTAGCGATCTTGCCGCCAGCTTTAAATTGCTGCCAGCACATCTGAACACAGGGGATTCCAGAAGGAGTCACGAGGGGGGCGCGGTCCTGGAACTCTTTGCCAGGGTTCTGCATCAGGTCCGAATCCCGAATTGGAGACAAGGGGTGAGGGCAGCCAAAGGAAGAAACCAACTGGGTCTTTGGCCCAGCAGCATCCCTGATCCATCCTAACCAAGCCCTTGCCCAACCAAAATCCCAAAGGCAATTCTAAAATGTGCCCTTGGTGATCTCGGCCCTGGTTGTCCCTTCTCCCACTTGTGATAGAATGTGCATCTAATGCTTAGTGTGCCCAGTGCACAGTTCCTGCAGGTCACTGCAACGTTAAGTGTTAACACATACACATGCACACGCATGCACACACATACACATTTTATACTGTACTTCCCAGCATATGACACAAGTAGTGTTCCTGGGATATTATCTATAACATGAAATACGTAAGTCAAGAACTTTGAAATTTTCCAAGTATTGTATATCCTTTTAAAGATTACTAAAGCATAACATATATGCATCTAGGGAGTCCTACAGTTCAGTAAGATTCAATATATTCTCATCTTGAATTTTCTAACTATATTTGATGTAAAAGCCCTGTGTTAATTCTTCATAGAGTAGGGACTTGCAGAGTACTTTATTATATTTATTCATTTTCCTATATAAAATAGAACATTTAACTATTGAAAGATTGCCAAATTTAAGATGAACTTTAATGACATCATCTATATAATTTGGTCCATAAACTGATTATGGTATTTTACTGATAAACCTTGGTAATGATCCAGATCAGACAAAAGTATGACTGTTGAAATCCCATCTGATGAGACAATCTTGACTCTTTATGTCTTAATAGACTATTTTATATTTTACATATTTCATTTGTATTAATGTTGGTGGGCAATGCTGTGGTTTTTACCAAAAGAATGCAATCTGAGAACTTTCCACAAGTACCTCACAATGACAGTCATATTCTCTGCTTCCAGTCCTCAAATCTCTATAAGTAACTACGTGGTGGATTTAAAACTGGCTTTCCCCAGGAGCTGGAGAGGTGTCTCAGTGGATAACAGCAGGCGTGTCAGTAGATACCACTGTGATCAACATGTTGCCCAGGACAGGACCCAGACAACAAATACTTCAGTTCCCGCCTGTGAAAAGAGCTAGTTCCCTTCTTACAGCGTGGACAGCACAGGGTCCTTCCCCATTAGCACAATTGTTTGTCTCTGTTTTGCCGAATTTAACCAACTTACAAGAAGCTGGGATCCCAGGTTCTGTGGCTTACATTTCAGGAGGAAAAAAATCATCTTAAAGAAAAAATCATCTTAAACTTTGATTTTGAAGATGATCAGGGTTATATCCCTGTGCCTGAGGACACCAGAAGAGGGCACCATGTCCCCTGGAGCTAAGAGTTACAGATAGGTGTGACCTGTCCAACAGGAGTGCTGGGAACCGAACCCAGGTCCTCAGGAAGAGCAGTCTGTGTGCTGATATCCACTGAGACATCTCTCCAGCCCACGTGGAAAGTCATCTTTAAATCCACCAAGTAGCTGCTTATAACGATTTGAGGGTTGGGAGCAGAGAATGTGACCGTCATTGTGAAATACTTGCGGAAAGTTCTTGACATTGTATTCTTTGGCAAAATACACAACATTGCCCACTTTCATTCATATAAATGAAATATTTGTATTAGTGATATAAATTTATATGAAAAGGAGGCAAAGAAAGAAATATGACAGGACTGGGCAAAAAAACGGAATGATCAGGGAAAAGACAACTTAATTACCTATAGATTATTCACAACTTCAGGCAATACCCTTGACTGCAAAAGCGTGATAGAGAGACAGGGTGGTTGTCTTCAGAGTGTGGTTCCCAGCCCTGCAGCAGCACCTGGAAACACCTCAGAAACAAACCTCCTGGACCCTCACCCCAGACTCACTGACTGCGGAACTCTGGGAAGGGGGGGCGGAGAGGGCTGCAGAGACACCTGCTTTCCCAGGCCCTCCAGGAGACAAGGACATCGATTGCTGAATCGTTTTTTTTTTTTCTTTTCTTTTTTTTTTTTCTTTTTCATCACCTTGGTGACTGATAACAGGAAGTTAATCCAGGTAAAATAATCATATTAAAATAAAGGATGGAACGACTCGGGGAGGGAAGCAGCTGGTTTTATCAAAAGATCAATGATCAGGGCATGGGGATTTTCGGTTCATTTCAAATTCTGTCCCCAGATCCTCCGGACAGCTGGTTAACCACCCCGGCACCCCCGCCCCCTCCCCCCTCCCCCCCCCCCCCGCATACCTTGTCTGCCCCTTCCTGTTTCTATGGGATCCAATGAGAGCAAACTGGACAACTTGTAAGGACTAGTGAGATACAGGGGATGTGCAGGAAGAGAGGGATTAAATAGCCCAAGCAGGACACCCCAGAGGTGGCCAGTTTAAAGGCAACTTTGTTAACGAAAAAAAAAAAATAAGCAAAAGGTGAGATGGCTGGAGAACCACAGTGGCGCCACCTGCTGGCCATTGCTTATCTGTACACCTCAGACTACAGGTCCATAGTGTGTACCTGCTTATACTTCAGAGTATAGGCAGTGTTTACTAAAATACACCTCAGACGATACAATAGATACTCTTTACTTAATTTGCATCAGACTGTAAAAAAAAGATTTTGAAGAAATCTCTAAAGTACAAGTGTGTAGCAAGGGAAAATAATGAGATGAGATTTCTTTTAAGAGAGGAGTAAAGAAAGGAGGAAGGGAGGGAGGAAGAGGAAGGGAGAGGGGGGAAAGGTGAAAGGAAGGGGGAGGGAGGGTGAAGGACGACAGAGAGGGAGGGAAAACAGTGAGATAAAAAAAAAAACAATGGTAGAAGAATAAGATGAAACCACGGGTGAGCTTAAAGTTTACTTGTAAACATGACAAGGTCCACAAGAGTAAAGCCAATGAATGACTTAGGAAAATCCCATTCCCTGTTGACACTGAATCCAGGGAGAAATGACCACTCAGGACTACTAGTTTACAGAACAACCATCTTCTCAGTAGCTTTTTTTCTTTTTCTCTTTCTTTCTTTCTTTCTTTCTTTCTTTCTTTTTTTAGATGAAAATTTGGCGGTGAGAATCTCAAGCTGTGCCCACGCTCAGGACTAAGCAGTGATTATTTCCTGCAGATACTTGAGAATAGAATTTGAAACTCAGAAAGTCAAGAATAAAACTATAAATGAGGAGCTGGAGAGATGGCTCAGCAGGTAAGTCATCAGGCGCCCCATCCAGAGGACCCCGGTTCAGTTCCCTGCATCCACAGTGGGCGGGGCCCTCCCTCAGCAATCACTAATCAACCATATGCTCCCACAGACCTGCCTAATGACAATCTTACAGATTGAACTGAAGTTCCTCATTCCCAGAGGACCTCATTCCCGGATGACTCGACCTTGTGTTGAGTTGCCAGAAAATTAGGCAGCAAAATTGGCCACTCGTCAATGTATCACATAAATAGACCACTATCAAACCATAACCTTGTCCCCTAAGTCTCACTCTTAATTCATAATATAAGACATAATCCACTTTTAAATGTTTCCCAAATCCTTAAAAATCCCAATGGCTCAAAAGTCTCAGATATCTTAAGTGTAAGTTCATAGGAATATCAAATACAAATCACATACATCCAACATGTTATCAGTTCAAATAGATGATCCTATTCCAAAAGAAAACAGCCATCGGGACAGCAATGGATACTCATATCAGAGCAAAATCAAACCCAGCAAAGAAAACACTGAATCTTGCGATTCCAATGATCCCAGCACCTGAGACTCGGAACATATTATTCTGGGTTCCAACCCTGCTGCATCATGCCAAGCCTTGGCTGCTCTTTGTAACCCCTCAGTCCCTGGGTTGCCACTGCAACTGAGGCTGTGTCTTTTCCAAGGGCCTCTCCTGGTCTCTCAGAATGCCAAGCCTCAACTGATCACTGTGACCCCTTCGCGCCTTTAAAATCACCTCAAACACCCCTACACATTACAAAGTCGAACTTCTAGCTTGACACACATCCTTGCCCTTCTGGAAGCAGTTTAAGGTCTGAACATTAAGGAAATACTTCCCAAAAGATTAACCTGAAGGATGCTTGTCTCCTATCTTGATCCCTTGGCCTGAGCAGGCCAGAAACTACAGATTCTTAATTCAAATACGTCAAGTGAACAGCCATGACGGGGCCTTGGAGAGACTCTCAAACTGCTGTCTGGAATCTCACAAGCCAAGCCTCCCTATCTGCGTGGCTCCCAATGGTCTCTTCAAGGCTCCCCCGGGACAGCCCATTAGCACTCCACGGCTTCTCCAGCCCAAGGCTCCAAACTCTGCAAGCCTTCTCAAAACAATGTGATTTTCAAGTCTGTCATAACAATGCCTCATGATCCCAAAAACATTTCTGTCCTGGTTTGCTTTCTACTGGTGTGAAAAACACCACGACCAAAAGCAATGTGGAGAAGGAAGGGTTTATTCAGCTTATGGTCATACATCACAGTCCATCACTGAAAGAAGTCAAAGCAGGAACCTGGAGGCAGGAACCTGGAGGCAGGAATTAAAACAGAGACCATGGAAGGATGACTTGTTCTCTGCTTTCTTAAACAACCGAGGAGCACCTGCCCCCAGGGTTTGCATCACCCAGAATGGGCTGGGCCCTCCCACATCAATCATTAATCCAGAAAATGTCCCCATTGGCTTACACCAATCTGATTCAAATGCATTTTTCTCAAAGAAAGTTCCCTCTTCCCAGATGGTCTTAGCTTGTGTCAAATTGGCAAAAACCAGCCAGCAGCGGGCAGTCTCCTCCTGGGTCACGATGCACGTGTTCCATTAGGAACACACCAGGGCTACTTAGCTCCCTTTTCATAGATCATAAGCATAAAGATAAAAACCATAAAGGAAAAGGGATACTGATCTTCTGTTTTAAAACAGTAATGCATCCTTAAACGACGTCAGTCTCAACAACAACAAATCAAAGGCAAAGGAGCGTCCCCTGCCTTCCACCCTGTTCACACGAAGCACTGCCAAATCTCCAGTGCTACAACTTAAGAACCATACACAACAGATACTCCCAGGGATCTCGTGACCCTGGTGTAGTCATGGAAAACGTGGGACAGTTCAACATACACAGTGTGCATGTTGGCCAGTTACCCAGACGTGGTTTGTGTTAGGCAGTAACATACAGAGTTATTGATGGTTTGGGCTGAGGTTTATCTTTTTTTTTTTTTTTAGACAAGAGTTTCACTATATAAATGAAACCAGCTGGAACTCATTAGCCCAGGCTAGCCTCCATTTTGCAGCCACCCCCTTCCTATAAGTAACAGTATGAAAAAGAGGCAATACAAGGTTTTCTTCTTTTCTTCTTCTTCTTCCTCCTCCTCTTCCTTTTCTTCTTCTTCTTCCTCCTCTTTCTCTTCTTCCCCCTCCTCTTCCTCTTCCTCCTCCTTTTCCTCTTCCTCCTCTTCTTCCTCTTCTTCGTCCTCCTCTTCCTCCTCCTCTTTCTCTTCTTCCTCTTCTTCCTCCTTCTCCTCTTCCTCTCTTCTTCCTCCTCCTCTTCCTTCTCTTCCTCCTCCTCTTTCTCTTCCTCTTCTTCCTCCTCTTCTTCCTCTTCTTCCTCTTCTTCCTCCTCCTCTTCTTCCTTTTCCTCCTCTTCTTCCTCCTCCTCCTCTTCTTCTTCCTCCTCCTCTTCCTCCCTTCTTCCTCCTCCTTTTTCTCTTCCTCTTCTTCCTCCTCTTCTTCCTCTTCTTCCTCCTCCTCTTCTTCCTTTTCCCCCTCTTCTTCCTTCTCCTCTTCCTCCTCTTCCTTCTCCTCTTTCTTGTTTTTCAGTGCTGTAAGTGCTATGGGTGAATGCCCACAGCTTCACAGTGTTGCAGGTTTTTCTTACTAAAGAAAATTTTTTCAAGTAACTACACCAAGTGAGGGGAAAGCTACTAGTAAAGTCAGGCTCCCAGCTGCAGCTATCCAGAAGGGGCGATATGAAAATCAGGTGAGACCCTGCAGGACCACTTCATTATTTGATGATGAATATACAAAGCCCTTCCGAAGGTGATGGTCTATGACTTCAGGCTGGGCACCATATCCAGCGCCAGAGTTTGTAATGATAATGTACCACTGCCCTCTAGTGTGTAACCTAAGAAGATAACATACTGAGAGGGGGAAAAAAAAAAAAGAAAGAAAAAGAAAATCACAAACAGCATACCAGGTGATTGTTTGTTTTGATTTCTGAGTCAGGGGTTCACCCAGTGTAGGCTGGCCTTGAACCCCTAATCTTCCTGCCTCTACCTCCTGCCTCCTCACCTAGAGAAGGGGCTGGGATTACAGCCCTGTGTCACCACGCTCAACCACAATTATTTTTATCTGCACGTCTCGAGCATTCCCCTTCCAGGTGAATGAAAGGGGCAGAACAGGTACTGTAGCCCAGTGTCGCAGGACTCCAGGGCTGCAGGGCTGGGACCAGACCTCGGGTCACAAGAGTGCTAGCTCTCCAGATGAGGGTGCTCCCCACATATCACCTTCCTAACCTGCGTCCTCAGGCTGGGTCATCTGTTGGGAGTCCCCTTTGTGGCCTGGGTCACCGTTTCCAGCTCACACAACTCCCTGCTCAAGTCCCTTTATCCCCATGAGCCCAGTGCATCCTCAATTACGAGTTCAAATACTTACAATAGTTTGGCTAAAGAAAAAAAAAAAAAAAAGAAAACAATGGTTAATGAGGCCTCGTTGATTGACAAGAACAGTCTATTATCAGCAAGCTAATGACCGCTTAGGCCGTGGTGGGGATGCCAGCCTACAATTAGGTCTACAGTGATGTACAAACAGAAAGGAACTCTGTGAGAGTTAAACATGATCCTTTAGTCCAATTGTTCATTGGGGAAGAAATAAAACAAACCTTAAATCCCAACCCGAAAAAGCCTAAAACACACTCGGGCATGCTAGGCAGTGACCTGTTAGCCCACAAAATCGAGATATTTCCTAACAAGCGTGTAAGCCCATATTCTTTCAAAAATACTCTGCGTTGACGGTAGATTCCCCACCCACCCACCCCCCACCCCGTGGCTCATAAGACAGTATTATTGTTATTTGATTTGATTTGATTTGATTTGATTTTTACATTTTACTTCACTTTGCTTATTGCAACTTTCCAAAGCTTTGTCCTCTGAATACGTACCAGGTCAACATCAAAGATGCGTTAAATGTTAGCAAAATCTCTTTAGGTATTGAAAAGGATCTGAGTATTAACTATTGGAATAAAATGAAGTTTTTATAACTAGACGGGAGTGGTATGCTCCATTGAAGAACAGTGTGTTGCTGCGGAGAGTAAGGTTGGCTAGCAGTGACGTAAAGCACTGACTCAGCATGACCCAGGCCCAGGATTTGAAGAAATAGCAATTAGGTTATGAGGTCAGACAACGCAGAGCTGGGATTGGCCGGTAACTTTCCTAAACTAATGTCTTTGAGAGCCCCACCTTAGAAACACCTTGCTGAGAGCCAGGTGCCTCAGCCAAGCACATAATGCCTTTAAGAAAGGGATATGTCAGTTTGCTCATTGCTAAGGCAAAGGCCACACAAACGCAGCTTGAGGAAGTGGGGTTGGTTTTAGCTCACACTTTAACTTTGCAGTCCATCACAGCAGGAAGTCCTGGCAGTAGAAGCCTGGAGTGGCCCGGTCACACAGAGCCTACAGTCAGAAAGCAGAGAGCCTACCAACAACCCCCAGAGCTCCCAGAGACTAAACCACCAACCAAAGAATACCAAAGAAGGCTTGATGCCCAAATATAGGGGAATACCAGGACAGGGAATCGAGAGTGGGGTGTGGGGGTGGGGAGGAGGGATAGGGGGGTTTTGGAGGGGTAACTAGGAAAGGGGATATCATTTGAAATGTAAATAAAGCAAATATCTAAGAAAGCAGAGAGCCAGGAGAGATGGTTTTCAGTTGCCTTTCTTTTTGTTTCGAGTCTGGGGTCCCAGATTATGGAATGGTGCCACCCACTTTTAGATTGAGTCTTCCCACTTAATTGCCCCAATCTAGAGAATCATTCAGAGATGGGCCCAGGGATCTGACAACTAGCATTAACCATCCCAGAAGGTGGGATAATTTAAAAAATCTCTTAAAGGTCCCAGCAGAAGAGGGGACAGATGCACCTTCCTCAGTTCACTCCTTCTTCTCTGCACTTCCCAGTATTGCAGGTTCCTTCTCAAGGGTTGTCAATCAGATGTTTACATCTAGAGAACTGTCTTCCTGAGAAAGGCATACCTAAGGAGAGCCTTGGGCTGCTGGGCAAAGCAGAAGAGATCCAGCCAAGCTTGTGAGGATAAAAAAAGGGAGAGCTGGTGCCTCCTAACCTAACTATCCAGCTTGAGTTACAGTTTCTCTTGCTCACAAATAAGTCTGGCAATCTTCCTTTCTGCTATGCCTTTTGCTTGGTTGGTTGGGTTGGTTGGGTTGGGTTGGGTTGCTTGGTTGGTTGGGTTGGTTGGGTTGGGTTGGTTGGGTTGGTTGGGTTGGGTTGGTTGGGTTGGGTTGGTTGGGTTGGATTGGGTTGGTTTGAGTTGGGTTGCGTTGGGTTGGGTTGGGTTGGGTTGGGTTGGGTTGGGTTGAGTTGGTTGGTTTAGTTTGGTTTGGATTTTCAAGACAGGGTCTCTCTGTGTAGCCCTGGCTGTCCTGGAACTCACTCTCTAGACCAGGATGGCCTCAGACTTACAGAAATCCACCTGCTTCTCCCTCCCAAGTACTGGGATTAAAGGCATGCGCCACCATGCCCTGATGCTGTGCTTTTTTAACGTATATTTATTGTTGGGAGGGAGGGAGGACATGACCTTGTGCACATATGTGAAGGTAAGAGGACAACTAGCAGGAGTGAGTTCAAACTCCAGTCCTCTGGCTTAGCAACAAGCACCTTTAACCCCTGAGCCATCTCTCCGACCCCTCCTGCGCTTGTGAATGAATCTCAACAGCATCCTCTGAGTCCACACGTCAAGTTTCTTACCCATGCTTTCTATCTGTTCAGCTTTACTGGTCTCTCATCCATCTGTCTACAAGCATTCTTGAGTTTTTCTCTATACTTTAAATTCAACACTGCAAGCCCTTATATTGCCATCCTCTCTGGGTCATGGAAAGATAAAGCAGCGTGGAGAATCCGTAATTTACAAAAGGAAAACAACAATAACTGCGCTGGAAGCGTGTATAATTTAGGAGCAGAAGAATGAATAGTTCTCCACTGGAAACCATGGCAATCTGTAAACGATGGGATGTAATTAAATCCCGGGCCGTATTGTCAGGCTCTGAGCGCCTGTAACTGAGAGGAGGCAGGACTGGGACTCCCCTGTGACTTGATGGTTTGCGTTGATACTTTGTGTGGACGGACATAGCAGACAGCCCCCTGCGCAAGGTTCCAAGGTTCGGCAGCGGCATCCTGCAGTATGAAGAGAGCAGACACTGCAGGCCATGGAGATGGCTCAGCTAGGAAAATGCCTGTCATGAGGATCTCAGTTCAGATCCTCAGTGGTCCTGAAAAAGCCATGATGCCTGCAGTACAAATCTGTTCTGCCAGAACTGGGAGGGGAGATGGGGCATCCCTGGTGCTTGCTGGCTTGGTGAACCTCTGGATCGATGAGACTGTTTCAAAGAGGTACAGAGTGCTCAAGGAAGAAACCCAACACCGGCTTCTGACGTGCATGCACACACAGGTACACGCGTGTGTGTGCGCGCGCGCGTGCGTGCGTGCGTGCATGCGTGCACATGTGCACACAAACACATAAACATGTGTACTCACACAAAAACAAATTACCTTAAAATAATTTTTACAGAGGGTAGAAATTTTTAAGCAACCTTACATAAAATGGTAGCATTGTGAATGGGGACATTTAGGCTAAATTCCACTATTAGGGTCCATGTCCCCATGGTTAACCCCTTGTGGCTTTATCAAGAGGAGAGTGAGTCAACATGGGATCCCACCCACAAGAACTGGAGGGGAAAGGATCAGGAGTTCAAGGCCACTCTAAGCTACACAGAGAATTTGAGGTCAGCCTAAGCTACTTCAGACTGGAGAGAGAGAGAGAGAGAGAGAGAGAGAGAGAGAGAGAGAGAGAGAGAGAGAGAGAAAGAGAAAGAGGAAGAAGAAGAAGAAGAAGAAGAAGAAGAAGAAGAAGAAGAAGAAGAAGAAGAAGAAGAAGAAGAAGAGAAGGGAGGGGAGGGGAGGGGAGGGGAGGGGAGGGGAGGGGAGGGAAGGGAAGGGAAGGGAAGGGAAGGGAAGGGAAGGGAAGGGAAGGGAAGGGAAGGGAAGGGAAGGGAAGGGAAGGGAAGGGAAGGGAAGGGAAGGGAAGGGAAGGGAAGGGAAGGGAAGGATAAGGTATGAAAGACTTCACACACAAATACTCTGTCATAATGTGATGCACCAAGTGGGACTCTGCCAATGCTCACAACTTGAAATAAGTAAACCTTGGCTTATAATGCAGCCTGCTTGGGGCATTTATAATGCAGCCTGCTTGGGGTATCTTATTCTAGTAATGAAAAGCCGACTAATAGATGTAACTGTAGTGGACCAGTACCTAGAAGATGACAATTAGTAAATGCTTATGATTTATGGTGAAGTGTTTATCATACACATTATCATAAGATCACCCACTCTCCCACCTTAGGACCCTCGCTCAGTGGTTAAAGCACATATGGTAAACTGGGTACAGTGCTGCGTGTCTGCAGTCTCTGCTCTCTGGAAGCAGAGGCAGAAGGATCATGAGTTCAAGACCATTCTCAGCTGTGCAGTAAGTTTAGAGGATAGCCTGGCTATATGAGATCTTGTCTCAAAAAAAAAAAAAAGACATATATTGCTTTTTTGTTTTATTAATTCTGAAACTAGATTCAGCTTTTAATTCAGAATATCTCAGTGTGCCAATGAAACTTACTCTTTCTTAGTGGCGTAAAATCATGGTACAAGCTGGGGGTAAGGTTATGTGAGGAAATTACATGTGGCTTATTGTAGCTCGTGTCTGTAATCCCAGAACTCCTGTGATGAGAAAAGAGGTTGAGACAGGAGAATTTCTGGAAGCTCCTGGCCCAGCTGGCCTGGGTCCACAGACAACACCTCAAATTGGATGCAAGGACTGATCCCAGCCTTTCCCCTGATCCCCATGTGTGCACCATAATATGTGTGCACAAGCACACACGTATACACACACACACACACACACACATCATAGCCACACAAAAGAAGAGCTATCTATCCATAACTACACACTACATTCATATGATCCTGAAACTTTAGGAATTATCCAAAATACATGAAACAAAGAAAGCAGGGCTATTTCAAGAGTGTCGTCAGTAAAAATAACCCATCTATCAATGTCTGCTCAGTGACTCAAATTTTCAGTTCACGTCAACGCACCCTAGCCCTTCAGATAGGCTGGAAGGACCCTGTCCTCGGATGAATAAGCCTTTTTACAGCCACAGGTGGTAGGGGAGCAGGTGATTAGTGAGCCTGTATACTCAGCCCTGGCTTGTTCCACTGGGGTCAATTACACAGCTGGTTACAAGCATGTGTTTGCACCTGTTCAAGTCTTCAACCGCGCTGGTCCCACATTAATTAAACTACTCCTTAAAAGCAGGTTAAAAATGAATTAGACCCTGCCATCCTGTGCCCGTCCCAGCCTTCCCTTGGTGGCTCTTCATCTATAAGAAACCGTCTACCGAGGGTTTGGAGCAGTGTTTGTTTGTGATTAGGGAGGGCTGAGTCGTGCCCCATCAATTAGCGCTGCCACCACATAGTGAAAGCACTTGTTAGTACGTAGCACATGTTAGTGATTAATTAATAAGGCTTGATTAGCCGAACTCGCTCACTTCCTGTGTAAGGCACACAGCCACCGCCTAGCACACGGCCCACCGAGTACAACACGGGTATCAACAAAGTAAAATGAAAGGCAGTTCTGGTGACAGCCTTACATCTTTTCTAATGGGTTAAGAGACCACGGCCCATAGCTCATACCGTTTTCCAACTATCACAACGTTCCAATGACTTAAATTGTCAGGGAGGTCTGGTGTTTCACCCTTAAAAAAGGAAGAGAAACCCAGCACACTGGCAAATGAGTGTGGGATGGGTGGGAGGGGCAAGATGGGTTGCCTGTGTGGAATGGATAGAAAACTTGGTATACACGCATGTAGGATTCACAGAGTTCTTACAGAACACATGGCACGGACATTTAATTTACATGTCTTAGTCCCACCATTGCTTTTCTTTGGTGTCATTCCTATTAGTTATTATTGCTTCCATAACCAGCAAGTGCATTAGCTACATATGCTTTGGGTCCTTGCCTCTGTACCTCATCATAGTCAGAAACAAGACAGTTTG
Organism: Apodemus agrarius; assembly: GCA_964023405.1. Lineage (NCBI taxonomy): Eukaryota > Metazoa > Chordata > Mammalia > Rodentia > Muridae > Apodemus > Apodemus agrarius. Next base: position 16,339,195 of record OZ030019.1, read on the forward strand.
ATTGGTTAAGATTGACACACCATGGAGCCCCAGACTCCCACATTTCCACTGAGTGTCTCCAAACTTTCAAGAGGCGTACCCAAGCAAATTCCAAAATCTAAGCCTGGGACCACTCCCTTTACCAAGTCTATGGCCTTGGTACAACTCAGGCAGGTAACACAGCCCACACCAACAATTTAGACTGGAAACAAAAACATAAAGCTTTACAATTCATTAATAACAAGACTAAGCAAGGGTGGTGATTAGTTTTGTTAGCTTGATGAAATCTAGAATCACCCAAGAAGAGCACTTATCAATGGAGCCACTAACTTGAGACCAAGTTTTAAAGGACCATGCTTCTTTTGACCATTTTATCTTTGCGCATGTGCAACCTGGTCATTCTTCAGTGGCAGGGGACCTGAGAGGGAGGACCAGGGAATGAGAGCATACAGAACATAGGAGAGCTGAGATCAGGAGATCTTAGATAAGCCGAGGGCATCCCCATGCTAAGCAGCTTCCTGGTGAAAAGATAGAAAGAGTGTGGATTTCTATCAAGTTTGGTGTGTATGAGACAGGTACAGTAAGGATAGGGACCGTGAACAAATAGTAGGGCTACTTAAGAGTCAGGAACAGTGGGATTTGTACAGATTGCAGCTCAAAGTATATGGGAATGTATGAGCTAAGAAAGCAAGAGTGGAGGCTAAACAGAGGTGAAACAGTGAGAGATGGGGCGGGGCTCAGATGAGGGCGTGGACGAGGGGAGCCAATGGGGGCAAAGCATGGTGGTGGGCGTGTACGCGAGCGCGATAATGAATCCCATCACTTTGTATACAAACCAAAAAACCGATTTTTTTTTTTAAGTGCCACTGAGACTCTTGGGAAGCTCAGCCAAAATTAGCAGGAGGTTGACCTTGCAAAAGTCAGCTCTAGATACGGTGAGGCGGGGAAGAAGACCGAGGAAGTAGAACGATTTCCTGAAATCGTTTAGAAAATGGATGATATCTCCGTCTTGTACCAATACTCCAACACTGGGAGGTATCAACTCCAATAGCTGGCTCTCCTTCAATACGGCATTAAGAGTCCCTGAGTTTGTAGCTTTAAAAAAGCCAAATTTTCGATTTATGTCAGCATTCCTGAAACCATAAAATTCTTCCCTCTAGAAAAAGAGATAAAGAGAAACCAAGAAGTCAGGGCAGGGAGCAAAAAGAGCTAGAAGGCATGTTGTAGAAAAGAATCAGGGTCTTCCCGCCCACATTTTACAACTTTTAAAAACTATGTATTTATTTATGTGTGTGCTTGACCATGCTACAGCATACATGGAAGTGGACAGTCCACACTAAATCTCCCTACCGTGAGCGTCCAGAAGATCAAACACAAGTTGTGACAGGCCCACAGATCTTAGCACAACTGTTGCCAGGAGAGACCCACCATTCAAGCCTGGGAACCCAGCACACGCCTGGGAGGGGGAGGGGAAAGATTAAACCACGAACTGAGCCAGGGCAGCTTGGTGCCAATCGTGAAACCGATGTTATTATTTTAATTTTTGCTTTTTTCTTCTACATTTTCAACAGTGATCATAACAGTGTATTGTTCTGGGGGAAATGTGTGATTAAAAGAACACTTTAAAAGATCTTGAAAATATAAGCAACCGCAAGTGTCTTCATTGGCACATGCCTAACAAGAGTTGAATACAGAGAGGAAATCTGCGCCGGATACTGGAACAGGTATGTGCGAAGATGTCAGACGAACTTCATTAGCAGGAAAAAGCGGAATGAAGGGGAAACAAGACATTGCTTTTCTGAAATAATGGCCTCGATTCAGGTGGATTTCGTCTACAGCGTATGGCATAAGTGCCTGCAGCAGAGAGAGCCCACGCAACCGTTAGCCGTTTACCCATCCGACATCCAGTGTGCCAGAGGAACACAGAACCTGTGATCGTTTCGTTATTTCCGTCTAACTAGATGTCTCTGAGGAGTAAAAAGGACAGTCTGACCTGGAAAGCAGTGGCAGGCAGACTCTAGAAGCCAGGGCACTGGTCCTGACAGCTCTGTGGTGCATGCAAAGCTCTTGGTTGACCTTTCCGTACAGCGCTTGTCTTTGGAGACGCTGCACTCTCGCTTTTTAATTTCACTACGGAATGTTGCCTGCAGTCACAGCACAAGCTACAAACCTAATGACTTGAAATTCACCACCACCACCCCTTTGAAGCAAGCTCTGCTTCTTAGAGATACCACAGACCTACTACAGGCACCCCACAGACAAAGTGTGGGATTGCTAGCTCCTCACCCAGACAAATGCAGAAGTGTGGCGAGCCCTTCAAAGACCTCGCCACCTGAACGCAAGGTTCCTCTTATTCATACCCATGTATTCTGTATTCTTACATACTATCGCCAGGGAGACATGACCCCAAAGACACAGAATGGCACTCCTTGCCACCCAAAACTACCTAAATAGTAATAAAATTCACAAATCTGGGTCAAACTAAGAATGTTCATTGATATAAATTTCATTAATAAATTAATGACTGCTGTCTAATCTTTTAAAATATGAAATTAAAGCATAACCCCTTTTTAATGACTAATAATTGTTTTTTAAGATTTCTTTTTATTTTATGGAGTGTTTTTTTCTGCATATATATCTGTGTACCACATGTGTGCAGCATCAAAGAAGACTAAAAGAGATACCAGTTTCCCCTTGAACTGGAGCTGTCTAGACAGTCGTGAGCTGCCATGTGGGTACTCAGACCAAACTGGGGTCCTCTGGAAAAGGAGCAAGTATTCTTAAACACTGGGCCATCACTCTAGTCCTGACTGCAAATGTGTGTGTGTGTGTGTGTGTGTGTGTGTGTGTGTGTATGTGTCTATATATTTTTAAGTGCATATGAATTTAAAACATGACCCCCCCAATTCCTACTCCCTTTGCTAACCATCCAACATTCTGTCTTTTAAATCTGTTTCAAGATCTAGTTCTGATGCTCAAACATTCATGCTATTTCAATGACTGATATTTAATTTACAGGGAGACAGAGAGACAGAGAGAGAGAAGGATGAGGAAGAGGAGGAAGAGGAGGAGGAGGAGGAGGAGGAGGAGGAGGAGGAGGAGGAGGAGGATTGACTTTTGAGACAAGGTCTCATGTAGCCCAGCCCAGGCTGGCCTTTAACTAACTATGGAGTTGAAGATCGATAGCTCCACCCTCTTCTTCCTGCCTCATCACCTCCCAAATGCTGGAATGACCGCTGTGTGCCACTGCACACTGCTACAATAAAAGCATAACTCCAAGACCAAGTCTAGACTTTCTTCTTCCTTCTTCTCCTTGAAATACCAACAGTCAAGGTTACCATGGGACTTCCAATCAGGCACCGGCAGGAAGACCGGGTTCCGTGGAGTATCTGCAGAAGCATGTCCTGGACGGCAGGACCAGCAGAGGAGAAGACAAGAATCAACCACGGGCAGAGGTTTCGCCGCCCACTATTATAGCTACATTGTCACAATGTTACAAGCACACTGTCCTTAGGTAAACCTACAATGTTACAAGTGCATTGTCCTTAGATAAACTTACTTACAAATCAGCTACTATCTTCTGGGGAAGGTGACTCAGAGGTGGTCTCAGAGGTAAAGATGTTTGCTCCAGAACTGAGGTGACCCAGTGAAAGACCAGATTAGAAACCTACTGGGATTGCAGATCCCAACACGGAGACCAGAAAGCCCTGTAGGTCACTACTGAGTCCCAAAAATATATTTTTCCCGATATTAATAGAAGATGTTTGTGGAAGGAAAACGCCATAAATTGCTTGAGTTTCTAATGGGAAGTGGCCTCTGGCTCCTTGTGGTGATCCAGTCACTTCTGCCGTGTCTGGGGAGGCAGGCCTGGGGATGGGAATGGCTGACACTGCCAAGCTCTGAATATTGTCTTATTGTCCAGAGAAATTGCCGTCATGTGTGGCTGTCAAAAACAACTGTGACATGGCCGGTCTGTGTGCTTCCCCAAACAGGTATCTGATAGGCCTGAGAAACAGGGAAGACAGGAGACTTGCCCTTTCTTTAAATTATCTCTAGGAGCCAGAGATGACTCAGCAGTTAAGATCAATGCTCTTCCAGGGGACCCAGGTTCAATTCCCAGCACCCACATGGCAGCTCACAAACATCCCCAACTCTAGTTTCAGTCATCCTCTTCTGGCCTCTACAGGCACATACATGCATACATGTGGTGCACACACATGCATACATATGGTGTACACACACATGCATACATATGGTGCACACATACATGCATGCCAGCAAAATACTTGTACAAATGAAATAAATAATGTTCTAAAAAGATTATCTCCCTGTCACAGGATGAGCAGAGAAGCCAGTTCAGATCAACTCCCTTCAAAACAACGCCAACCGAGGAGAAAAATGGCTCAGAGGGTAAGCATTCTTGCTCAAAGCCAAACCTAACAAGCCAGATTCCATCTTCTGGAACCATGTGGTGTGAGAGAGCCGATGCCTCCATGTTCTCTAACCTACACATATGTACTATGACATGTGCACACACGTACACACACAGAAAGGATCAATCAATAAATCCGGCATCGAAGGGCTGAGGAGATAGATGACCCCGTATAGGACTTCCGTTCTCAACTGTGAATCTGCATGGCAGTCACCCGCCCAGAGGATGCCTTAAAATTCTGACTGCAAACCTAAACCCCAGGGCCTGACTCAGGATCCCTTGCAGGATGGAGGAGACAAGATTTGCCTTTCTAAGTCCCCGAGGGCTGCTGGGGCTGCTCGTGGGTCCAGAGTGAAGGACTCATGGCGTCTGGAGCTTCTCAGTCTCACACTAAAGTGAGGAAATCAATAAGTCTCCAGCAGCGCTTTCATCTCTGTAAGGATTATCTCCCAAGTGACCCCAGCATCCATTCGATGACTCACAGCCTCGCGCTGGCTGGGGGCTTGTTATGAAAAGCTCAGTTGCCATGGAATTTTGTGGGATGGCACCCTGAGAAGTTCAGGTTAGGACCTTCACTGGTATAAAAATAGCAAAATGGAACCCTTCGAGGTAAAGGTGCCTCCAAGCCTGAGGACCTAAGGTTACACAGCCAGGACCCACGTGACAGAAGGTGAGAGCCAAGTCCCATGGGTCGCCATCTGACCGGCACACACATAAAAAAACGCAAATAAATCCTAACTTTTTAAACTCAACTTTTAACCGGGACAAGAGAAGGTGCTGAATATTTATTTCACATATAATTTCTGAATTGAAATTCCTTTCCCGAACCATGCATGGAGGAAGGGAACGCCTTACAAATGATTCTTCAAAAGTGATTTCATATGTCAATGCTCATCTTCTTGTAATGTGTCTGTCGGTCAGCATGACAACTCTCTCAGAAGTCGGGGAAGATATATAAATCTTTGTGAGTGGTGTGTATGTGTGTGTGTTTGGGTTTTTTATTTGTTTGTTTTTATTTGATTTGTTGTGTGTGTTTTTTGTTGTTGTTTTGGTTTTGGTATCTTTGGGGTTTGTTTGTTTTGTTTTTTGTTTTTTGAGACAGACTTTCTCTGCATAGTCCTGGCAGACCTGGAACTTACTCCATAGACCAGGCTGACCTCAAACTCTCAAAGATCCACCTGCCTCTGCCTCCTGAGTTCAGGGATTAAAGGTGTGTTTTTTATTTTGTTTTGTTTTGAAGGAACAGGGAGGTCTCTTTTTCACAGACATATCATCTTCCAACTCCATTCTTCTGCCTTTGTCGTCGAAATCTTTCCCACTACACCCACCCAGGAAAACCTCCCCTTTCTTCTTTCTTTCCATCCAGTGGGAATGATGGACCAACGTGATTCCATTTTAAGACTAGGAGCCATCTTCTAACATGGTCCAAATACGCTCTATCCCAGTAGACCTCTTAATACGCACGTCACTCATATAATCAGTAACACACCATCCTGTGAACGTATATGCCATTTTATTTCCAATGCTAGGAATTTTGTGGAAGAGGATAACTGGTAAAGCAAAATGCTTTTAGAAACTCCTCCCAATAAACATAACCCACAGACCCCAGTTTGTGGAAAATCTTAATGTCTTCCCTACTTAAACTCACTAGGCAGTCTGATGGGCCCCAGTACTCCAACCAAACAGCAGATGGCAGCAAAACACTGCTCTACTGGGGTCACTGCACAGGAATGCTTCCAGAGTCTGTCTGAGGGGAGCTAGTGCTTCACAGGCTTACCCTCCTTGGTGCCATTATCCTCACCGTGATGCGGAAAGAATGACTGAAAATAAACCTATAATCTAATGACATATCACTCACCATTAACCGTATGATTCAACGCCGTGTTGCTCGAAGGCAACTTCCCAACTTCCCAAGCCTTTGACCTTAAGCAACTCCTTTCTTCCGCTGTTAATAAGAATCAGAATTCCATCTAGTTCCTAGAGGGGACTAAGGGGATCCTGTGGGAGCCCCACGCCATCCTGCATTTGAGCAACTTTTCTAGTTGTGGTGGGGTGTTTATTCACGGCCATTTACAGCCATTTCCCTCTGAGGTCAGAGCGCATCTGTAAAGAAAGAGCTGTTCAAGGGCCTGAAGTGCTTGTGTGCTCTGTCTCCCTTTCTATCCTTACCCACACAAGGGACACGCTCAATCCAGATCCCACGGATGTGGCCCTCCTGGCTCCCTGGTTAGCTGACAAGGTTGCAGCCTCTGGCAGACATGCCAAGGAATGTATTCCCTTTCCTCTCAGGAGCTCCCAGTGAAACAAACCAAAGAAAGATGAAGAGTCTCACAGCAGGCCAGGATGACCACTTGGAATACCCCGTGCTGTGCAGCAGCTCTGGGAAAGGACCCTGAAGAACAGAACGTCACTGCCATGAAAATGCCCACGGGGACACAGGGATGTTGTGGGTAGGGGTAGCCCTGTGACCTGCTGGTAGACATGGAAAGAAGAGGAGAGATGGCTGGCTCTATCCTTAGTACTCTCTCCCAGATGGTGTCCTGTGCTGAACAAGCCTCATTGTCACGTCCACTTGTCCCAGACTCAACCTTAGACCTTAAATATCTGAAAATCCCTGAACTGGAGCTAGAAAGTGGACTCTGGGGAGCAAAGAAATCTAGTGAGCAACCCCTGTTGTGTTTACAGTTTGACCCTTGGCACAGCGTTTTACTCTGTGCCTCAGGCTGGACTGAGCTCGCTCTATAGCCCACGCTGGCTTCAGACTCAAGACATAGCTCCTACCACAGCTTCCTAACACCACAGTCACAGGCATGAGCCACCACACTGAGCTCGAAACCACATTCCTGAGGCCAGATTACCTTAGACCCCCATCTCTGTGGCAGGTTCAAAGCTGTTCTCCCTCCTCCCCCATGCTTACCACACTTATCAACACTGATCCCTCCCCTTGGACGCCCTTACAGGGTTGTTGTGTAACTTACTGTACAGCAGATATAGCCTCCTGAGTCAGGAGAACCAACATGTGTCCTTAGTAGAGAGAGCACAAGGCCACTGGAGGGATCATTTGCTCCAAGGCAAGAATATTGAGCTAAAAAAAAAGAAAAAAAAGAAAAAAAAAAGAATATTGAGCTCAGACTTCTTTTTTGTCCCAAGAATGTCAAGTACAGAAGTAAAGAAGATATAAAAATAATTGGGCTGAAGAAATGGCTCAGTTGTTAAGAGGTTAAGAGTGCTAGCCGAGCGGTGGTGGCGCACGACTGTAATCCCAGCACTCTGGGAGGCAGAGGCAGGCGGATTTCTGAGTTCGAGGCCAGCCTGGTCTACAGAGTGAGTTCCAGGACAGCCACGGCCACACAGAGAAACCTTGTCTCGGGAAAAAAAAAAAAAAAGAGTGCTGACTACTCTTCCAGAGGTCCTGAGTTCAATTTCCAGGAACCATATGGTGGCTCACAACCATCTGTAATAGGATCTGTCACCCTCTTCTAGTGTGTCTGAAGACAGCTATAGCATACTCGTGTGTGTGTGTGTGTGTGTGTGTGTGTGTGTGTAAAATCTTTTTTAAAAAGAAAAGAAAAATAAAATTATTAACAAGAACTGTGTGATATATCATCCACCTGTAATCCTAGCTCTAGATAGGAGAGACATGAGACATTGGAGGGTCAGGAGTTCAAGACCAGCCTTAGCTACACAACAAGTTTGAGGCTAGCCTGGTCTACAGGAGACTCTGATCAAAATACACACACACACACACACACACACACACACACACCAAAGGAAATAAATAAATAAGAATTACAAACAGCTACCAGGGAGGGCTGCCCATCTTCTTGGGGGGTAGGAGGCATTTGGAGCAGTGCCTCCTCTAAATACTCCTTCAAATCTACATAAAATGCTCTCCAAAGAAAATGAGGAGAGCAAATCACACCTCGCACACAGTCCTCCATGTTACATCCCCCCCCTTTTTTTTTGGTTTTTCGAGACAGGGTTTCTCTGTGTAGTCCTGGCTGTCCTGAAACTCACTCTGTAGACCAGGCTGGCCTCGAACTCAGAACTCAGAAATCCAACTACCTCTGCCTCTCAAGTGCTGGGATTACAGGCGTGTGCCACCACACCCGGCCATGTTACATCCCTTATCTGGGAATGGCTTCTTCAGGAATTCTACAAATCAGAAATAAGACATGAAATTCATCTGGTCATCCTTAACAAAGAAAAACACATCAGGAAGTCTTGTCTGTCCAAAGATGAGGCTTAACAACCTACTTGCATAGCCACGGAAGGGGTACTGGGACTAATGACATCATTCCTTGCATGCAAATAAAGGATTGTGTTTGCACCAATCATTGCACAGCTCTCATGCAAATGAAGGTGCGTTTTTTACACCAATCACAGCAGTCCTTCTGCCAAGACAGCAGGGAAAGCGCCCCTCTTTGGCTTTGGTAGAAATGGCTGCAGGGCGATCTAAGAACACTGAGGCTTTTGGTGGCAAAAAGTTTTCTATAAACTGCTTGAAAAGGCCTGGCTGAAGCGGCACCTTCAGGAGCCAGTGCAACCAGCTGCGATAGTGCCACCAGCCATGATTGTGCAACCAGCCGCCATTGTTGTGTAGTTTCCTAAAGACATCCATGAAGGGTTCCAAACAGCTAGGACTGGCACAAGGGTGGTCCTGCTGGCTGTTTGTCTGATGGTCCTTTTTGTTCACAGCAGCCAGGGCAGAGGAGGAAGTCCAACTTGCTTCTTGGTCATGATGTTTGTGCAGGAATAGAAACCCTGACTAAGACAATTGTCAAAAGGCAAAAAGAAGCCAGCGGGCCTTGCCTTACTTACCAGATCTGGAACCATGAAGGTTGGACTAGACAAATCTCTAATTCCCCATTCTGCCCTGGGGATATCCCCATAGATAACTATACTGACATGATTTAGGTTGCTTCCGCCCAGGAGAGGTGGACTTATGGTGGACAGCCCTGGAAAATAAACTCCTTGAAAACACAGTGTTGCAAGATGGGGCTAACCTTGCTGCAATTTTCCCAGGAGCCACTACAGTCGGAAGAAGCCTCAGAGAGCCCTGTCACTGCGGCCATACTGGCTCCTTTCTTTGCAGCCCAGGCATTGTCTTGGAAACCCCCCTAACAAAGAACCACTCTGAAGCTGACTCAGAAACCCTTTGCCAGCTTTAAACGCCTATATTGTTTCCCTTGAAACATTATCTACAAAGATTTAACTACGGCCAGGCCCTGCTTATCTTAGATGTGTGTTCCAAGGCTTGTTTTTCCTGGTGCTGAGGTGTGGAAATAAAGAAACCGCCCGCCCACTCGCTGTTGTTGCTACTGGGTGTCTTCCTGACCTAGGAAACCGTGCTAGGGGTGAGGGGCGGAGTGAGAGATGGCACAGGGTACTAGTCAGTTTCCGGTGAGCACAAGTACCTGGATAATTACAGAGAAGATGTTTACTCCTGTCAGGGATTTGGAGAGTTGGTTGTGTGATCCAGAGGGCTCAGCTCACGCTGGACTTAGGTTGAGGTAGTCTACCATGGCTGGAATGGTCAGCAGGGAAACATTGCTTACTTCACAGCCAGGAAGTTAATGAGAAACAAGAGCCCACAGCCCACAGTCTCCATTCAGGGTCCACCTCTCCCTAAATACCTCCCACTAAAGCCCATCTCTAAAAATCCCCCACCATCTTCCAATAGCGCCAAGCAGGGAACCAACTGTTATCGTAGGGACTATTGAGGAATACTTAAAAGTCAAACTATAACACATGGGAAACACTGAATAGAAAAAAAAATAATAATAATGAGGGAAAATACGAGGATCAGTGAAGTAGTGAGTTGGGAAGGAACTGAGACCTGACCGCTCGATAGTCTACATCCGTGTTAGCCGAGTCACGGAAGCTGACTCTTACGTCGTGCGGTTCGCACGGCAGCCTCTGTGCTTCTCAAACCAAGAGCTTTTAAGCTCGAACGCATAAATGAGTGAGTGTACTCCAATTTTAAATTCAGAGTGTTCCTTTCAAGTGTGATGAGGATGCTGAAATTGAAAGGATGAGGTTGCAGGCTAGGAATCCCCTGTGCCTGAGTCTTGGGTGACCCCAAAGGAGCAGAGGTTTGGCCCACTCTTTGTTGGCCTGGAAGTGTGCGCACGTCACACCCACCTCCAGAGTCTGGCTGCGAGCCTCGGGCTGGGAGTGTCCCTGGCGTCTTTTCCTGTCTCACCTCCACGGAGCGGCTGTGGTAAAGACGAGCGCGGCGGGGACTGCGGGGCTCATGCCTGGGGGTGCTCAGGTCCCCAACACCTACTGCTAGTGGGGGAGGGTGGGCTTTGAATATGTAATCCTGGCCCTGTAACAGGAAATGTGTAACGGGAATTACATATGTGACACTGTGCATGACCCTGGTGTGACCCTGTGTGTGGTGGCCATGTAAGCGGAAATGACTTAACTAGTTTATTCGGCCTCTGTGGGAGGCTGATTGGTTCTCAGAGAGCGCAGGCTTGGATGGTTTGAACTGATTGGCTTAGAAGCTATGGCGTGGCTTGTGTAGGCAGGCTTTGCTGAAAATCTATAAAAGCAGTTCTGGTTCTGCATGCGGGGTTCACTGTCATCAACCCCGTGTGGGAGATGGCCGTGGCCCCAGAGCTCTGGAATTAAAATCCTCTTGCTATTTGCATCAAGACTGTTTCTCGAGAGTGATTGGGGTGACGGCGACGGCTTCCAAGAGTGGGGTGCCCCCCCTTTTCTTTTGGGTCTTACAAAATCAGCATGGCCCTGGAGAAGGTGAAAGACCAAATAGTGAATCAGAACGCATAGGATGCCGCCTCCCTACAGCAAGGCTGAGGGGGCAGATGCTGAGGTGTCCTTTCCCTTTCACGACAGAAATTAAGGCATGTTACAGGATCAGCCCTTTGTGTCCCACCCCCGCACAATCACGACTTGAAGCTCCATCCCTACCCACCCCACACCCACCCCACCCCCACCCGCAATGCGTAGCCACACCCCCGATGCAGTAGCATTGGAAGTGAGGTCCTTTGAAAGGTGTGAATGAGGGCATCGAATGAGAAGTGATAGCGGGACTGGTGGTCTTATAAGGAAAAGAGAAACATCATGTGAGTGCACAGCGAGGCAGGACTCCTCTACACATGTCTAGAGGGGGAGCCTTAAATGAAGCCTCCAGTGTGAGAACCCCTTGGATGTGGACTTCCCAATCCCCAGAGGCAAGAGTAATCAACCGGCTTCGATGCTTCCGCATTTCATTAAGGCAGTCTGAGATAATCATGACACTGCCAGAGATCTCGGCCCGTCCGTGAAGAGCCTCTTAAGGGGATGCTTGCTATAGCGCTGAGAGGTTATGAGCTTCAGATTTGACCAGCTGTGTTCCTGGGGGGACATGAACAAGTACCCACCTGCCCCAGAGAAGACACTGACAACAGACCAAAGCAATGGTCCCACCCTAGCTGGAGGTTACTTAAGCAGGGACGCTGTGTCACTGCAAAGCCCACCTCAGCATGAGGGACGAGTCACAACAGAGGCACTGCTAAAGAGCCATCAGACTTGCCCGCAGCTCCACCAGAGAGTCTCTTCTCCCCCGCAGTTGCCAGAGCTCACAGAAGGAGGGATGTGCAAGTCTTACACGGCAGCTCCCTGAGCCTTGTAAGTTTGATTTACTTCCTGGACCTTCTACGTTGCATTTACTTCAAGAATCTTAAGCACCTCCCTCCTCTCTCCAGTGCTTCGACTCACTAGGAGGAAATGATTCTTGACAGCACGGCAAAGAAGTTAAATTTAAATTCATTTTTTTATTTATTAAACAAAAATCAACTCTAAAGAAGTCAAATGGATTATTTCAAACAGATAAAAGCCATGAACAGAAAATAAACCTTAACATTAAATTAAATGAAATTAACAAATTTATTTCAAGAGGTGTCTTAGTTAGGGTTTCTATTGCTGTGACGAGACACCATGACAGCAGCAACTCCTATAAAGGAAAACGTTTAATTGGGGCTGGCTCACAGTTTGGAGATTTTGTCCATTGTCAGCGTGGCAGGAGGCATGGTGCCATACAGGCAGACATGGTGCTGGAGAGGTAGCTGAAATCTTCAGTAAGCAAAAAAAAAAAACGGACAGGCAAGCCACTAGGCCTGCCCTGGGCTTCCGAGACTTCAAAGCCCGCCCCCAGTGACATACTTCCTCCAACAAAGCCACACCCACTCCAACAAGGCCACACCTCTGAATAGCACCCCTCCCTATGAGCCTACGGGGCCATTTTTATTCAAACCTCCACAGGAGATATTAGGCTACATAGGAATAAGAAACCCTGCCTTTTCTCTGAGAGAACAGAGCTAAAACTGTACTGAATGAATTCTGTCTTGTGAGGCTGCGTGTCCCTCCCTCTTTTCTGGAAGAAAAGCATCGCTGGCATGTTTTGTCTTAACCAGAAACCTGCAAATTTCAGCCTCTGGAAGACTTGCTCAGCTCTGGGAAAAGTCTCTTTGAGGTAGGCATGAAAAGAACACCCTAGGATGATCAGGGGTCGCACAGGCAAGATTATGACCCTTTATTAAATGATGAACTATTTCTAACTGAGGTTGGACCTCTTTAAGAAATAGCTAGAGGCTGCAGCTGTGGGCTCCTTAAAGCGATTTTCGCTTATCTCTGAATGTTGAGAATTTTTTGTTGGAGAAGGGTTTGCCTTTCTCTGACTGTTCTAGACACACACACACACACACACACACACACACCATGGTGGCACCAACCAACCCACGTGCCAGCACGGGTTTTCACCTGATTTTTTTTTTTTTCATTTCTCGTCTCTCCGGGATCTGTTTTAAAACGTCCCGTTTGTTTTCAACCTCCACAAACGCTTAGAATAATATTTGAATATAATATGCAATTCATAAACATTTGATTTGTTAGCCAATAAAGATCACCCAGTTTCGAGGTCACATAAGGAGCCCTGATTTGTTAATGATCACCTGCTGGCCTCTGTAATGGGGGTGGGGCAGTGTTTCTTTTAGCACCACACTAACAATAATTACCACTCTCCTCTGTGTGGCACTATAGCACACAAGGTGACTTCAAATAGATTGCTTCTGAAGAGTCCTTTGTCCACAAAGTGTGGTCTTCAGTTGAGATCTGCAGTAGCAAGCCCCTCAGACACTCCCGTGTACAAGCCTTGGTGCCCTGGTAATTTCGGTATTACCAGTACTGGCAGCTCCTGGGGACTGATCTACTTGGAGGGTTGCCTGCCCTGAGGGGAAACTGGGATGCTGCCGCCTAGTGCTTGAGCTAAAGAGGCAAGCAAAGCGACTTTGCTCTACCACACACACTTACACGATGGCTCTGCCTCACTAACACTGAAGGCTGAAACCTCTGAAGTCACGGGTCAAGGTGGATCCTTCCTCTTTCCCTTCCCCTAAGTTGTTCCTCCCTGGGCTTTTCATAACCACAAAAAGCCGTCTCGAACAGAGCCTACCAGAGTAGACTGGACCACAAAACTCACCTCGCCCCACATCATGGCTGACACCAGATACCACAGACTCCACCAGGAACATCCGCAGTCAAGTAAGAGAATGCTGGACGAGAAGGCAATATTTACTCACGGGTAGAGTTATAACTGAAAAATCCCTGCACCCAACCCCACAAAGCAGACACGATCCACTCCCTCCCGTGAGCCAGAGCTAGCCTCGGGGAAAGAGGCGTCTTTGCGGGTGGGAAGGTTCCAGAAGCAGAAGGTACTCTGGGCATAGCCTTATACTGCAACAGTGTAGCCTCACACTGAAGGGGCGGGAGTGGGTTGGGGAGAGGGTGGAGGAGGAAGGAGGGACGGGGATGCGAAGCTCTCAGAGACTTAGCAATTTTACCCCTTCAATGACCTAACAAAACTAAGAGTCTTCAAATTTGGGGACCAAGGGTCACACTGAAACTGACTGTTCTTTTTATAAGAGATTTATTGGGAGAGATGGTGATGGCATAGACAAGAAGACAGCATCGTTATAGGGACAAAGAGGAGAGATCAGACCCATGTGACTAAGTGGGGGGCGGGGTTGCTTACTGTTTTTACAGTAAGGAGAAGAATGCGAAGGAGTTTGAAAAGTTTGTGGTTTTTTTGTAGTTTGTTTTTTTGTTTTGTTTTGCTTTGTTTTTTGTTTTTGGTTGATTTTCCTTTTTTGTTTTTGTTTTGTTTTTTGTTTTTTCCTTTTTGGTCCAAAGTCCTCTGTTGCTAGGGGTAACCAGTACGTACTCAGTTAAAGAATGTCAGGTAATCAATAAACACCTTTCTTTGGTGGCCATAGCATGGGGTGGTCAGAATAGGGAAGGCTGGATCTAGAGAAGTTAAGTTATTCCCTTTCTAGGATCCAAACCATTGTAGCTTAGGGAATCATTACAGTTCGGCCAAAATGGAGGAGCTTTACAAAAAACACCACGGGCTCTCACTACCCAGCACCAGGCAGCTTTTATGGGGAAAATAAAAGGAGAGCCTAAGTCCCTTCGCCTGAGGGGCTTATGAGAAAGGGGTGAGGAGCTGACAGAAATGGTCTGTCTAACGCCAAAAGCAAATCTCCACTTTGCTACTCATAAAGAATGCTAACACTGCGGCCTACCCCAAGGTTCGACCCAGCTTTGTAAAAAATTAAACTAACACATGAGGAAATCAATAGCGCTTACCTCTTAGGCAGCGCAATAAGTGCTTCACGAATCTTTACGATTTTACATGTAACACGAGGTCTTCCTATAAAATGCACCGTTACTATAATAATAAATTCTTCGAAGTTTCGCCACAGCAGCAGTCGTTGGCACTTCCTCCCTTCCTAGAATCGGTGCTTTGGTTAAAAAAAAAAAACAAACAAACAAACAAAAACCACAGCAGTGTTCGTTTTGTTAGGGCTCCTATGTGGGTTGGATTCTGGTCTGGGGATCATGGCTATAACAGCTTAGAAGAGATGGGCCTTAGGGTGTTACTAACTTCTCGCTGTCTGGGTTCCTTCCTGGTGGCACAGGAATCCGGCCCCGCCCACTTCCTTAAGGATGGCTCTGCAATTGCTCTTGTAGCAGGAGGATGGAGATGGAAGAAAGCTACATCAAGATGAACATAGGAAACAAGGCCAGCTAGCAAGCCCTTCCCCCATCTGGCTTCGGAGCATGCTCAGAAGAGCCTGAGCGATCCAAAAGAGAGCCGCGGGGTCTACAGAAACGCCCGGTGGAGGCTTATGTGCTCATCGCCCAGAGTGCTTTGGACTTTTTTTCTCTCAGCTCATTAGCTCCCACCTATTCTTGAAGAGCTTTCTTTCTCTTAATAAACGTCCTCTATTTCCATTTCTAGACACACGTCCTTCATGTTTCTTTGCGGAGAGATGGGAGAACCTGGATATTTCAGCAGGTGGCCCGGGATTCAAATCTGAACCTAAAATACTTACGATATTGCCAACACTATGTATAGCCTGACACCTGGTGGATAATATTATCCAGCAAATGTACCTTTCTGCCCCAGGTACACTTCCTACCCTAGGACACCACCTTCTATGCAGTCTACAGGATCGCCTCTGCATTTCTCCATTGTACTTAGAGTTGGTTTTGTTCAACTGCAGCTTGCTGTGTGATACCAGCCGAGACAGGTGATTAAGTCAAAATAATTTTTTAGAAATGCTGGTCGCCACCCCACATCCGACAGAGGGCTAATCTCCAATGTATACAAAGAACTCAAGAGGTTAGACCCCAGAAAACAAAATAACCCTATCCAAAAATGGGGTACAGAGCTAAACAGAGACTTTTCACCTGAAGAAATTCGGATGGCTGAGAAACACCTATTAAAAACTCAGAAGACACCAGGTGTTGGCGAGGATGTGGAGAAAGAGGAACACTCCTCCACTGCTGGTGGGAATGCAAGCTGGTACAACCACTCTGGAAATCAGTATGGCGGTTCCTCAGAAAACTGGGCGTGATACTTCCGGAGGACCCAGCCATCATACTAAGTGAGGTAACCCAGTCTCAAAAGAATACCCATGGTATACAGTCACTGATAAGTGGATATTAGCCTAGAAGCTTGGAACACCAAAGACACAAATCACATATCAAGTGATGTCTCACAAGAAGGAGTGGACACTGGTGCTAGAATGGACCAAAACATCATTGTGGGAGAGTACAAGAACAGTTGTAAATATAGAATATATACAATAAAAAAAAATCAAAAAAGAAAAAAGAAATGCTGGTCGCCAAAAATACGAGAAACAGAGACCCACAGTGGAGCATTCATTGCCACGGCTTGCACACCAGTAGCGGGCTAAGAAAGATAACATCGATAGATGGACATTTCAATGCCTTCAAGGTCTGCGGAAAAAAACGCCAAAGTGGAGGGAAGGCCATAAGTCAAACCATCATAAAGAGAACAGCTCCCCCCCCCCTCATTCAAGCCAGGCCCCCCCAAAGCATCTCCAAAACAGAAAATCCACCATTCTCCCCCCAGCAAAATGTCACAGCCCGGCAGAATCAGCAGCAACCCAATACCATATACAGCCGCCTTCGTTTGCCTGGTGAAAAAAATTGCATGATGGGAAATGCTAGCACAGTGGGCTCGCCCATCAGAACAGAACATCAAGCCGGGCGGTGGTGGCGCACGCCTGTAATCCCAGCACTTGGGAGGCAGAGGCAGGTGGATCTCTGAGTTCGAGGCCAGCCTGGTCTACAAAGTGAGTTCCAGGACAGCCAGAGCTACAAAGAGAAACCCTGACTCAAAAAATCAAAAAAAAAAAAAAAAAAAAAAAAAAAAAAAGAACAGAACATCAACCAATCAGGACAGGCCTTGCTACCACGGCAGGAATTACACTACTGAAACTTGCTCCCACCGGGCCTCACCCTTGCAGTCTATTACCACAGGCAAGTGGTTCTCCTGTTACCTCAAGGAATAAAGAATGATATCGGTGTGGTGCGCAACGGAAAACATGAACAAACAGTAGGTAGCGAAGCAATTATTTTCGCAAAAAAAGAGCGGCCAAGACCTAAACCCGGCTAGCAAGTACGTTTGACCAAGACTTTCTTTTATCCCTGACAGTAGGTGGTGACTGTGTCTCACCACGAAGGTGGGGGCTGGTCTTCATTGTCTGACACTATTGGGTAATCAGTGGAAAGGGGCAGAGAAAGGTTCTGGAAATGAGTCCTTGCCGAACTAACTACCTTTGAGAGAAAAACAAAAACGTTTATTTCTTCACTGTCCTGCCCCCTGCTCGCTGTGATCGTGCTGACTAAAGTGTTTCCTAATTCTTTCTCCAACCGGTTACTATTCCCCAGCGCTGTTCACTTCTGATTTCAACCAACAAAAGCAATGCCTGTGCCTTCCCCGTCTGACTGCACATTCCTATGATCTGGGGATTTCCACAGTGCCCAGGAAATACATTCTCAATAAATAATGACAAAGGAGACCAGTTTTTAAAAAAAATCCTCTGCTCTTTCCCTGGCTTAGCTACTTAGTGGCAAAGGTCAAGCCTTTGTGCTCCGTACATTCCTTTGGAAATGACCCTCTTGTCCTTTTCCACTTTCCCAGGGAGATGCAACCCCTGTTTCCTGCCTCACACTGGCTAGGTGCTATTCTAAGAAAGGGTGATGATTGTCCGCTCAGATTGTCCAGGGAAGCTAGTCCTCGGTGGCTCTTCGCAGAGTGACCTGGAAGACCTCTTGTGGGACCATTTTCTCCAAGACTGTCCATTCCTTTGCCCATGTCCACTCTCTGACCAGGTCCATTCTTTCCTGGCCCCTCCCCCAAGTACCCTTAGTCTACTTGACTCCCTGCCTAATGTGTGCCTTTGTTACTCCCTGGGTAACTTGATTTGTATAAGAATTCCTTTAGAAGCAATTCATCTTCCCCTATAGAACCAGAGCCACGTTCTGCTAAATCTCGCTCCTCTCTTGACTCTCATCCGTGCCGGGATGCCTGTCTCATAGTTAACATTCCACACAGACTGTCGGAAAGGAATTCTGGGTAGGGGAGATAGCTCAGGCCATAAGCGTTCAACTCTCAGAATTTGTGTTTAAAGAGAAAGGGGGAAAAAAAGGTGAAGAGTATTGATAGGCGTTTGGAAGCCACATGTGCCTCAGAGGTAGCAATATGCAGTTCCCTGCGGCTGGGCAGCCACGCCCAATCAGGGAGCCCCAGGTCCTGTGAAGGGTGAGGGCTGGAGGGTCCGCTGAGTGTCTAAGTGCACTTGCTGCTCTTCCCAAGGTTTCCTTCACCCCATGAGGCCTGGCTCACACCCATCCATAACTCCAGGTCCAGGGGCGTCTGACACCCTCTTCTGATGCACACAGTCATCGCGCATGCTCGTGGTGCACAGACATACACGTCGGCAAGCACTTTTACACATAAACTTGTTTTTAAGATCTATTTTTTCAAAAAACAAGATGGTGGTATGGTGTGGTGTGGAGGGAGGGGGGAAGGACAACTCCCAGAGAGAGGGCATAGTGGCTAAGACTACTTGTCACTCTTTCAAAGGACCCTGTTTGGGTTCTCTGCATGCAGCTAACGACAGGGCCTGGAATTCCAGATCCCGGGGACCTGATGCCTCTGGCCTCTTTGGCACCCACATACATGTGCACACTCACACCCAGACACAGGTTCCTACACATAATTAAAAATAAATATTTCTTAATTTTTTTTAAGAAAAGGTGGAGAGGCACAAGGCAGCTTGGTAGACAAGCGTGCTTCCTTCCCAAGAGTGAGGGCTTGAGTTCCTTTTTTTTTTTTTTCTTTTTTTTCTTTTTTACGCTTTATTTATTTATTATGTGTAAGTACACTGTCTCTTGTCTTCATACAGCCCAGAAGGAGGCATCAGATCCATTACAGATGGTTGTGAGTCACCATGTGGTTGCTGGGATTTGAACTCAGGACCTTCAGAAGAGCAGCCAGTGCTCTTAACCGCTGAGTCATCTCTCCAGCCCAGGACTTGAGTTCAAATCTCCAGAACTCACTTAAAAATCCAGAGTCATAGGTGTACCTACAACCCTAACATTGTGCAGGAGAGAGAGAGAGAGAGAGAGAGAGAGAGAGAGAGAGAGAGAGAGAGAGAGAGAGGAATCACTGGGGCTCAATAGCCAGCAGCCTAGTTCCAGGTTCAGTGAGAGATCCTGAGTAAAGAAACTAAGACAGAGAGAGATGAAGCAGGACCCTGGATGGCCTTCTCTGGCTTCTGCTTCTAGACTGGCGCGTGTTTCTCTCATGTATGCATGTTACACACACACACACACACACACACACACACACACACGAAAAGGGAAATTCTTTGTTCTTTCAGTGTTTCCTAAAACTGGGTGTTGTAGCTGGACTTTGGCTATCCAGGTTCTTCTTTCTCCCACCCTTTCAACATCTAACACTAGATAAGAGAGAGAAGAAAAAGATAGAGAGCAGTCAGGGGTTAGACTACATTAGACTACTTCCTGCTGGTTGGGGGCATCATCGGGTTCCTTGGGGCAAGTTTGATCTTCCTTGTCAGGATATCTGAGTTCTTCTTGTTTCTTCTCACAAACCATGACCAAAGACAGCAACCAACAACAGCCAAATCCAACAGCCCTCTCGAGGACATTTATGTACCCTCTGAAAATGCCCAGCATTCCAAACATCACACAAATCCACAGAAAGCTGATCAAATCATGCCCCCCTCCGGAGCACGAGGCAAATCTTAGTCAGCTGCTGTAAACAATCTGAAGCAGTCCCAGATCCCACACCTGGGATTACAATGAAAACATGTAATATTTGATGGGGTTTGTTCCCGGGTTTTGGCATCAAATGATGTGTTTATAAAAAGAAAGAAAGGGGTTTAGAGAGTGTGGCTCAGTGGTGTGGGGTAAGGGGTTGCCTAGGTGGGCCCATGCCCAGGCACCTCTTCCCCCTGAGGGACCACACACACACAGACACGGTATAGAATAGAGTTTATTCAAGGCAGAGGATGGGAGTTAATGATGTAGTGGAGGCAGAGAGAGGCAGAGAGAGAGAGAGAGAGAGAGAGAGAGAGAGAGAGAGAGAGAGAGAGAGAGAGAGAGAAAGGGACAAACAGCCCCTTTTATAGTGGGCCAGGTCTATGGGGCGGGGGCATACCTGGCTGTTGCCAGGTAATTATGGGGTGGAGCTTAGACAGAATACTAACAATATTTCTGTGGGGTGTTTTGTTTTATTGTTTTGTTTTGTTTTGTTTTTGTAGGAAACCAAGATTGCAAAATTGTCACTCCAGGGTGTCGCCGGTCTCTTTGTTTGCCATATCAGAAACAAGCATCTCGATAACAGGAGAGAAAGCAGAGGGCTGCAGGAAGACAGGCTGCCCAGCCCTCACCCCGCCACCCACAGGCCGCATCAGCTTTAGTCACCTCACCCACTCAAATAGAGTTTGGGGACTGGTTTTACCTGAAAAGCCACTCACTGTGGCTGAAACTTGCAAAAGCTTTCTGGATTTAATGAGAATAAGGTGAAGCTGTATTTCAATTTAGAATCTTTTTTTTTTTTTTTTTACCATAATCTCTAAGCCCAGTCAAGACAACACGGACCCAATCGTAATTGGATGAAGAAATAAGTTAGGGTTGGGGATGTGCCTACGGAGACGTGAGGACCCAAATTCAGATCCTCGGCCACCATGGAAGAGCCAGCCAGGTGTGGCAGCTGCCTGTAACCCCCAGAGTGGCAGGGAGAACAGAGGTAAAAACCACCAAGCCCTGTCCTCAAAAGCAAGCCAGAGCCGGGTATGGGGGCACATGCCTTTAATCTGAGGACTTGGGAGGAAGAGCCAGGCAGCTCTCTGTGAGTTGGAGGCCAGCCTGGTCTACATAGTGAGACCCAATCTCAAATGCACACACATACATACATACATACATACATACATACATACATACATATATACATACCCTAGGTGGAGAACAATAGAGGAAATTACCAGATATGAACTTTTGTCCTCCTCCTCTCTCTCTCTCACTCTCTTTCTCTCTCTCTCTCTCTCTCTCACACACACACACACACACACACAACAGCACATACACACACACAACAGCACACACACATACACATGCACACTCACAGATGCACACATGCAACACACAGGATTAGTTTCTAATGTTTTACACAACACTGGTGAGACTAGGTTTCACAATTATCTGTTATATATTTAATACCTGAGGAAAGGCACTGCCAAATAAAAAGAAATTCTAAAGATATGCAGGCACACAGTGTGCAATTCCTTTTAGGCTCCACCCAGCAGTTACCTAGCAACAGCCAGGTAGGCCTGGCTTGCTATAAAAAAAGACTGTTAGGCCCCTTCCCTCTCTTTCTTACTCTCTCTGAGAGGGGGGTAAGAGGTGAGTAACCAACTTCGTGTGCTGGGGCCCCCTTTGCAGTGGCTGGGACAATATCGTGGCATATGCTTGTTCCCACGGTCAGAACAATGGGGCCGCTCCGATTATTCCAGTTCCCCCTCCCCTGGATTTGAAGAACACCTGTGCCTGTCCGGAGACACAGGTGACTCCCTGACCACCCAGCTTAGTTCTTCCTAACTGCTTTCTCCCTCTCTCCCCTTCCCCTCCCCCCTCTCTCCATGTGTTCCTAGTTGGCCTTCTCTCTCTCTCTCTCTCTCTCTCTCTCTCTCTCTCTCTCTCTCTTCTCTGTCCCCTCTACTCCCTCCTCAACTCCCCCCTTCCCATGTCCCCAAATAAACTCTATTCTATACTATACCAGTCCTATGGCTGGTACCTGGGGGAGGGGCGCGGAAGAATGCCCCAGCGTGGGCCTGCTGAGGTAGCCCCTCCCACCTCACCACACCCGACTCCACAAACATACCCTTGGCTTAAAAAACAAAACAAAACAAAACAAAAAACACAACACTATGCCCCACAAATACGTATAATAATTAATCAACAAATTATGTTAATGAAAAAAACTTGTAAAGTTTGAGATGAGCATTACATACTGTATAGATGTTTTTGCCACATGGTGCTCTGTAAATGTGTACAATTAAAATAATAATAACTAATCTTCATTAAATTCTACATTCTATCCAGTTCCCAAGCACAATTCTTTCAATGCAGACCCGGGAAGCATGCTGAGACCTTACAGAAGGAAACAGTGTCCTATAATGTCCCTCACTGCTATCCAACCTTCCCATGACCCCTTGCAAGCTGCCCCAGCAATTAACCCACTTGGCCCCCTTTGCAGTGGCCGGGACAATATCGTGGCATATGCTTGTTCCCACGGTCAGAACAATGGTGCCTCTCCTATTATTCCGGTTTCCCCCTCCCCTGGATTTGAAGAATGCTTTGTGAGGCCTGTCTGGAGACACAGGGCAGGATACTCAATGCCCAACAGGACGCCTGGGGCATTTGCATGTGGTGACTCCCCCTTAGACTCAACCAGCAGAAGAGAAGCTTTCCTTTCAGGGCTCGCTGTGGCTTTGATGCTTCAGAACACGTTACCTTTGTGAGAGGAGCCAAAGGAGACTGTACAGAGTTTTCCTACGTGTGAGTTCCATCCAGTAGCTCTGGAGACACGGAGCAACCTTGGCAGGAGCTAAGTCCCAGGCCCCACCCAGGGCTCTTCTCTTCTTAGCACCGTGAGTGTAAATGGGTTAAAGACCTTTACATAGACCACCTTGACTTGAGCAAGAGAGAGAGGGCCTGGGGTCTATCACCCCCTACCTGGGCTCAACTTATCCACATAGTTGGAAAGCTTGCACTAGGTAGCCTAGATTCTCACGAACATATCCTGGAAAGCAAATATAAGGTTTATGAACACCCCCGCCCCCAGTGCTTCCCAGTGAAGCCCTTGTGAGTCACTCAAACTTGGAGCTTTCCCTGCCCAGGTGACTCACTCTATCTGAATGCCTCTTGCTCTTCCCCTTCACCCTCCAGCGGTTTGTATAAGACTCATGGCTTCCTTTCCGGTATCACCGTCCACAAGCCTAGCAATGGAATTTTCCTCTCAATTTTAAGTCTCTCCACAGAGCTCAAAATTCTTCAGCAATGCTCCTTTCAGCCTAGAGATAAAGTCACACTCTCTCTCTCTCTCTCTCTCTCACACACACACACACACACACACACACCCCGGGGTGACTTCAGGATCTGCCTACACACCCTGACTCCCCCTTCTCCAGCCAACTGGGCTTAAAAAAAGTTGCTATGTAGGTGCTTGTTGTGAGTTTCAACTGGGACAGACTCGCCTCTGTGGTGTTACTCGAAGCAGCCCAAGCAGCTTCCTTAATCTTTCAGGGACTTCAGCACAGTAAAACTGGATCCTTTGCTTCAACACAGAAAAGATTTTCAAAGGAAAGCCAGTATTAATCAGAGTTTGGATTTATTCAGTCTACAGGAAGAAAAGTGTACAATAGATAGATAGGTAGGTAGATAGATAGATGATAGACAGACAGACAGATAGCTATGCACACTCAAGAACATGAGTATGGGCTTCTTGAAGAAAAGCTGTAGTTTGTCAAAAGCCACCTCATTAACTTGGCCTTTGAGTTCAGGTGTTGAGAGAAAGAGTTTTGGAAAAAGAAGACTCGCCCAGGTGCGGGCGTGGGCTTCTCCACTCCATGTGTGTACAATTTTGGTGGTGCTCAAGGACATCTCACAGGGATGCTAAAAATGTTATTTTTCTTCTCTCTCCCTTCTTCTTCGAGATGAGTGAGATTACGAGGTAGCTGCAGGGGCCATTGGGATGGGCATGCACTGAGAGAAGGTGTAAAACCAGGAGCTGCCAGGGGCTGCCCAGGGATTTCAGGGAATGTCTTTTGCGGTAAATGGAGTTTCTTCTGAGATTGCTAGAAAGGCTGTAGGTTTACAGCCAGGAAAGGAGGGTCTTGAGCAAATTTTAAGTGCTGGAACTCTTTTTTTCTTTTTAATTGAAATATATTATTGTTGCGTATATGTATAGTGTGTGGGATGCAGCCCATGTCACAGTGCTCATGGGAAAGAAACCAGAGGACAACAGTGTGGAGTTGGCTTGTAAGACCCGAAAGAAAAAACGGGGGCACCCCAGCGCCCCACGCCTTGGAAGATGTCACCCCATTCACTCACGAGAAACAGTCTTGATGCAAATAGCAGGAGGATTTTTATTCCAGAGCTCTGGGGTCACGGCCATTCCCCACGTGGGGTAGATGACAGTGAACACCGGGTGCAGAAACAGGACTGCTTTTATAGATTTACAGCAAAGCCCACCTAACACAAGCCAATCAGTTTAAATTATCCAAGGCCGCGCTCTCTGAGAACCAATCAGTTTCTTATAGAGGCTGGATAAACTAGTTAGGTCATTTCTGCTTACGTGGCCGCCACACACAGGGTCACACCAGGCGTTTCCTGTTACGCATTTCCTATGGGGCCAGGGTCACATACGTACGTACATATGTACTTACGGGCCCGGCGCAGAGGTGTCCGCCCTTGCCTCAGCTTCTCTGCAGGAGGCGAGGCAGGAAAGGACACTAGGGACCTTTCCGGCCTGCAGCCCTCATCCTTTCAGCTCTCTCCCTCACACTTTTATGGCATCCCCAGGAATCGAACTCAGATCAGCAGGCTTACAAGTCAAGTAAGTGTCTTTACCCACTGAGCCATCACACCAACCCCACCTTAGCCATCCTGATGCTCAAGCTAGCAAGCTGCTTCAGCCAGGCTCCTGGGTGAGGGCCTCCGTTTTCATTTCATGTCTGTGATGTCTCGTTTTCCTAACCAGACCCATCTGCAAAATGCTCCTTTTTCTGTAATGTGTGTCTAGAACGAGTGCTTGACTGACTTGTCTAACTTCATGCTAGTGCTCCATCTCCACTGGGAGAGATGTCAATCATCCTCACGTTCCCCACTGGACCACTCCCAAGCAAAAAACTTAAAACATGAGTCATGATAATGAACTTGGCCAAACAGAAACTAGGGGCGGGGCTACCTTCAAGTGACTGAGTCAAGCCTGCTTGGGGGCCACATTAGACAAAGAGTTTTCTATCAGCCTGTATTTCAAACCTGCTTGAATCAGGCTTTCTTTATTTAATTTTACTTATTTAATTTAATTTAATTTCTTTAATTTTTATTTACAAGTGTGTGTAGTTACCGGCAGAGGTCAGAAAAACGGTGTTTGATCCCCTGGAGCTAGAGTTATAGACAGTTGTGAGCCACCTGACCCAGATGCTGGGACCCAAACCCTAGCCCTCAGGACGAGTATCAGGCACCTTTAACCACTGAGCCATCTCTCCCGCCCTAAATTGTGTTTTCAGATGCAGCAGAACATAACATTACTCTCTTTGAAAGAACCAGCTTCCCTTAGAGCAAATAACTAAGTAATAGAAGTTTGTATGAACTTAAGGAGCCCAGTAAACAGCATATATATAAAAAAAGACTTGCCAGGTGGTGGTGGCACACGCCTGTAATCCCAGCACTTGGGAGGCAGAGGCAGGTAGATGTCTGAGTTCAAGGCCAGCCTGGTCTACAGAGTAAATTCCAGGACAACCAGGCTACAGAGAAACCCTGTCTCGAAAAACAAAATCAAAAACAAACCCAAAACCAAAAAAACAAACAAAAAATAGAGTTAGGAAGCTTGACTCCTACATGAAAAATTCCCTGTAGACTCCTGGGGCCCTCATTCTTATGTGTAGTGCTTTGAATGAGAATAGCCCCATTGGCTCATATATGTAAATACTTAGTCCCCTGAATTGGGGGGAAAAAAGAAATATAAAAGAAAGGACATGACTGGTCCTAAGTATGGTAGAAGGGACATTTGATTGTAGATAAAAAGGAGAACATCATGGGGGGGCAGCATTGCAGCCCCACGGAGGGGGAGGGGGCAGAGCATCAGTGTCAACAGGCCAGAACCCCCCAGAGCTCCATCAACCAAAGAGTACACATGGAGGGACCCATGGCTGGCCAAATATGTGTCAAAGGATGGCCCTGAGTCTTGGACAGGCCATGACCATGTCAAAACACACATTCACTCAGAACTACATTCACTCAGAACTACACTCACCTGGCTTCATCTGTTCCCGACAGTCATGGTGTCTTATTACAGTAACAGAAAAGTCACTGAGCTGGGAGTGGTGGCACATGGCTTTGATCCCAGCACTCAGGAGGCAGAGGAAGGTGGATCCCTGAGTTTAAAGCCAGCCTGGGCTACAGAGTGAGTTTCAGAAAAGCCAGGGCTATACAGGGAAACCCTGTCTCAAAGGCAGAGAGGGAGAGAGAGAGACAGACAGACTGAGACATTATGTTTTACTCTTCTGTCTATAAACTGAGTTTACATTTACCAGCTCCATTGTTCGTTTGTGATACAATTGATAGTGATCATTTAGAAAGAGTCTTTTGTTTCTTTATATGTGCTTTTAGTCATTTAAAAATTAATGAGCACTTACTACATATTTGGCTATTGATGTCATATGCATTAAAAAAAAAAAACAAAAACAAAAAAACACTGAGTCATCCAGGCTAGAGTCTGGCAAACTACGTGTACCAGCATTCTGGCCCCGCATCCTGATTATATAAATAAAGTTTTATTGGAACACAGCCATGGCCACTCATTTGCATATCATCTACATGTGCTTTGATACAACAGCAGCAGCATTGATTCCCACAGAGTCCATACTGCCCTCAGAGACTAAAATATTATTTGACACTTCTGCAGAAAACCTTTGGCTGTAGGCAGTTCTCCACAAGTAGAAGTTCTGGTTATTATAAAGCTCTCTTCTTCCCCGAAGGGTTGTGCAGAAAGGCACTTAACCCATTTGTGTAGTCGCTGCCCCCCACATCACACACTTCTAGGAAATAAGCATGGGAATGAAGAACAAAATTTTAAAACACAAAAGCAAATGCATTTCAAGTATGCACAGTTAATTGATACCACAAGTGAGATGCAGGCCCTTTCAGTGACTGTGAGGAGCCCTGTTGAGACACATGTATAACCCACCCCAGCTGGTACCAATGAAAGCCCGAGGAGGACAAAGGGTCTAATTTTCTTCTCTTCAATTCTGTAGCACGCTTCTCTGAACACAGCCCTTATTTCAAGAAGCGATATCCCAGGGGTACATTAAGCCAGCGGCAGCCCCATTCCGAACTGATTCATGCCAAAATTGAAATATAGACATTAGATCCTCTATCATAATTTCTCCTTTATTCATCTATGCTACCTTGCAGATAAGCTCCTAGTCCGAATACAATACAATTTATTCAGTTGCTCTGTGTGCTGGTAGTTCCCACAAATCTCTTTTATAATACCAGTGGAGTTAATTGTCATGTCATACAATGGGAATGGTACTGACTGCCGAACCCAACAGACTCTGGTTTGAATTTTACATTTAAAGCATGCTCAGTAGAGAAGCATTTGTTTTTCCTCCAGAAACTGGAGTTTCCTCAGCAGTATCCTATGTCTAAATCTCTAATTTCCAGAGTAGGTGGAAAATCCAAGATGAGATATTCTATTCAGTTGCCAGCGCAGATCTGTTCTGTAAATGTGTCTTTCTCTCCTTTCCCTTCATGCTTCTATCCCAGGAAAATGAAAAGCAAGTCAGGGTTAGTTATTTGTCTGGTTGCCAATAAAAATATGTGGAAAAAAAAGCACACTTAAGGAGAGAAAGAAAGAAGGGAGAACAGAAAGGAAGGAACGAGGGAAAGAAGAAAGGGAGGGAGTGAGGAAGGAAGGAAAGACAGAAGTATGGATTTACCGTGGCTCTCAGTTTGAAGGGGTACGGTCTATCATGGAGACAGGAACTTTAGGCAACTGGTCATCTTGAAGCTACATTTGGGAAGCAGGGAGAGATGAATGCTGGTACCTAGCTTGCTTGACCCTTTTATTCAGCCTGTGACCCCAGGCCATGCGACTATGTCATCCTAATTAATTTAGGTATGACCAATGCCTCCCAGGCATGCCCAGAGGTTTGTCTCCTAACTACATCCTGTCAAGTTGACACTTAGTATTAACCACCATCCATGCCTCACAACTTCCTAACACTGTGCGTATTTTCTTTATTAAAAGAAACAGAGGGGAAGGAGAGATGGCCTAGTGGGTAAAGCTCTTGCCATACAGACTCCTCCTGGACAGGATCCCCAGAACCCTCATAAAAGGCTGGGCTGGCAGGGTGGACCACATGTAATTCTATAACTTGGAGTGGAGACAGACTGTTCTCCTGAGTCAGCTGTTAACTAGATGAGCCAAAACTGTAGCTCAGGGTCAGTGAGGGACCCTACCTCAGTAATCAGCTAGAGAATGACATAGGAGGGCCTTCGATGTCAACCCGGGGCTGCTCTATGCACATGTACACATGTGAACATGTACATAAACACATGAATTCAGATCACACACATACACATGGAGAAACAGGAAACAAAAAGTTGAGAAATAAAGAAATTGAATTTATTTTTTTAATTTATAGTAATTATTTTAGAATTATAATTACATACTTTCCGCCTTTCCATTCTTTCTAGCCCCTCCAATGCACCGGCCCTTCTCCCTCACGAATTCATGGTCTCTTTTTTTCTTTGTTATTTATATATTACATATATTTATATATAATGATGTTATTACGTATATAAATAGCTACAACCTGTTTAGCCCTTGTAATGTTATCTGTAAGTCTATGATCTCAGGGCTGACCACTTGATATCAGATAACCCTAAGGGAGACCATTCCTCCTGCAAGAGATTGGATTTCTGTACATGGCATTCTCATCTCCACTAGCCCAAGTCCAAGATGAAAGGTTGTAAAGACTTCTGTTTCCCCACGGACAGGCAACCACAGGTACAGATCGATTGTAACCACCGGTGGAAACTTGGCCACCAGCACCTGCTCTGGGTGTGTCTGGTGCATTTGCATTCAATCGGCGAGGCAGCGTTAGGATATCCAGAAAATCTAGCATCATACATGGCCCAGATCCAAGCCAAGGCAGACCTAGCCAGCAGCCGTGGGGCTTGGGTTGCCAACGTCGGGCATGTGGGTCTGGGAACTGTCTCAGACACGGGCAAACATCCACTAGTTTATTCAGCGAAAACCTCTAAAAACAGAAAACAAACCTTGATTTAACTACTTTGCATCCTAAACCTGAAGGAAAAAAGAAAACATTCAAGGTAACTGTAGTCTGGATAGTCAGAGAAAAGAACATTTATGTTCATCCTGCCTCTGAGTGGATAAGAAATCAGTTAATATTCTCCATAGTCTTTGATGCAGTGAGAGACCTCAGCTTTTCAGTAAGCTTGGTGTTCCAGCCCTACGTTTGGGAATGTCAACTGTGTCTGAGGAGCAAATGAAATATATTGCTTTACTTTAAAACAAAACAAAACAAAGAAGCAATATTTCTTCTGATCCCAATGTTATACAAAAGTACCTTTTTGCCAAAATCTAAATAATAAACGATTTTACTAATTACTTAATCTTATGTTTAGCTTCCTAAAAATTATGTCTTTCCAGAAAAATGCACATAATACTATTTTGCATACAATTTTAGTAGCAACAGCTCTCTCAAAGACCTCTCACAGGCATGCATCCGAGTGTGAGTGTGTGTGTGTGTGTGTGTGTGTGTGTGTGTCCATTATAGGAAAAGACAAAACTAGTCACTAAAATATGATTTGCTACATTGGTCTGCACATCACAGCTATATAACTGAGGCCAGGCAGAGCCAGTGGTCCATACTGCAGGACAGTACCACCCCACTCCCCCGACCCTCCACCCCACCTACCCACCTCACCCCTGCTCTCTAAAAGTTGCTATTTTTCATAAGATTTATTTATTATATATAAGTACACTGTAGCTGTCTTCAGACACACCAGAAGAGAGCATTAGCTCTCATTACAGAGGTTGTCAGTCACCACATGGTTGCTGGAATTTGAACTCAGGACCTTCAGAAGAACAGTCAGTCATCTCTCCAGCCCCAAAGGTTGCTATTTTTATCATGTATATTTTCTTTTCTTTCTTTCTTTCTTTCTTTCTTTCTTTTTTTTTTTTTTTTTTTTTTTTTTTTTTTTTTTTTTTGAGGCAGGGTTTCTCTGTGTAGCCCTGGCTGTCCTGGAACTCTCTGTGGACCAGGCTGGCCTCAAACTCCGAAATCTGCCTGCCTCTGCCTCCCAGGTGCTGGGATTAAAGGCATGCACCACCACCGCCTGGCCTGTAAAATTTCTTTTGTGCAGAATCAGGAATGATACAGCCCAAACTCTTAAGGAATTCCAATATGATATATTTTTAGAGGAGGCAGTGGAAACGCCCAGCCACGGGATCATGCATTCATGCCCTTGATTGTTTACTGGGCATCCCTCTGACAGATGCTAGGTCAGACATGAGAAGTAACAAGCTGACAGGGAACTTACAGAGCCCTACCAAAGTCCAGAAGTCGGCCCAGCATTTCCTACACTGTTCCCAAAGTTTGCTAAACCATCACTTAGTAGATAGTGAGGTTTACGCCTTTTGAGTGAATGCAAATACTGTTCTGAAAGGGGACACCGAAGCACCACAAAAGAAGTCTAAATGTCACCTCTTATTATCCTATGATCACTGCTATGGGGAAATAAGATTATAGAGTAAGTATAAATAATTCAGGCTATGTATCACCCTTGAAAGAGCTTGTTGACATTGGAATCAGAATGTAGCACATTGGAATCGGAATGAAGCGGCCTTTCTGATCTTTTTAAGTAAAAAGGATGCATTTCATTTGCTCCGAAGACTGTATTTTCAGGCACAGTTGACATTTCCAAACTTAGGGCTGGGACACAAACCACTTGCCAGACAGACATCACCAGGAGATTCTACTGTGGTAGGGGTCCTGAGGGCCCCCGGGGAAGAAATAAACAAGAAGCAAGCCAGGCGGTGGTGGCACAGGCCTTTAATCCCAGCACTTGGGAGGCAGAGGCAGGTGGATTTCTGAGTTCAAGGCTAGCCTGGTCTACAGAGTGAGTTCCAGGACAACCAGGGCTACACAGAGAAACCCTGTCTCAAAAACAAAACAAAAAAAGAAAAAAGAAAGAGAAAAGAAAAGAGAAGAGAAGAGAAGAGAAGAGAAGAAAAGAAAAGAAAAGAAAAGAAAAGAAAAGAAAAGAAAAGAAAAGAAAAGAAAAGAAAAGAAACAAACTCATGGGCTGTTAGCATCTTGAAGGTCCCTGCCCCTCCCTCACATCTCTCCTTCAGCTCCCTTTCTTTCCCCCTCCCCACTTTAATATTACTGCCTAGAAGTTCAAAATGCCCAGTCAAATTCCATGTAATTGTATATGGGAAACAAAGAAGCTAAAAATGTATAAATCAACCTTGTCATGTTTTGGGGTCTAGCCTTTGGAAACTAATCCACTTGAAGCTTGGTTACATCTTTTGGGGGGGTGGTTTTTTCGAGACAGGGTTTCTCTGTGTAGCCCAGGCTGTCCTGGAACCCACTTTGTAGACCAGGCTGGCCTTGAACTCAGAAATCTGCCTGCCTCTGCCTCCCAAGTGCTGGGATTAAAGGCGTGCGCCACTACCACCTGGCTGGCTGCATCTTAAGAGGGAAGCCTGAGTATCCCGTTCTCTGACTGAGTATCCCATAATAGAACAAGTGTTAGAAGAAGCCCAGGAGGAGGTCCTGGCTCGCGTCTGCTACAGTTCTGCCAGCCTGGGCGGAGGGACATTTTCAGAATGCGTGTCTGCCATTGGACATCATCATGCCTCCTAATGGGCCTCACAGCGCAGGCGTCACCACTGCCACTTTCCCACTGCCCTCAAAGCATCAGCGTTTTTGTCCCATATATTCCTTGAATGTCCCTTTCAGCCGAGTGCCAGCTACAGATTCTGAACAACCTTTGTCTTTTTTTTTTAATAGGATGTCATGTGCTTCAGGCTGGCCTCCGATTTGCTCTCTAGCTGAGGGTGATTTTGACCTTCTGATCCTCCTGCCTTTACCTCCCACCTGCTGGGATCATAGTCTTGAGATACCGCACCTTGTGTATGTGGTAGTTGTGACTACATCCAGGTTTTCACGCTGTTAGGCGAGCACTGTATCAGTGGAGCTATGTTCTAAGTCACTGGATGGCCTCTTTGACCGTGCAATCTCCATGCCATAAGGTAGCTTTCAGAGCTCAATTGACTCCAGATGACCCCACAGCACCTGCTAAAGTTGCTAAAGCCAAGAGTCAGAAAGCTTCCTGAGATCCAACAGGAATTATAAAGGATCTCCATTCTGGGAACTTTGTCTAAAATAATAGCATCCTGGGTATCTCACTGAGAATGCACTCCAGTCTGTAACCTATTTCAGTTACACTATTACATATTATATATTACATATACTATACTATAGCTATTATAACCAGTTCTGCAGGGTTAAAACAAAAAGTAATTACAACTCCCACTAAGATAGTATACTGACTGGTTTTGTGTGTCAACTTGACACAGGCTGGAGTTATCACAGAGAAAGGAGCTTCCATTGAGGAAATGCCTCCATGAGACCCAGCTGTGGGGCATTTTCTCAATTAGTGATCAAGGGGGGAAGAGTCCCTTGTGGGTGGGGCCATCCCTGGGCTGGTAATCCTGGTAGTCCTAAGAAAGCAGGCTGAGCAAGCCAGGGGAAGCAAGCCAGTAAGTAACATCCCTCCATGGCCTCTGCATCAGCTCCTGCTTCCTGACCTGCTTGAGGTCCACTCCTGACTTCCTTCGGTGATGAACAGCTATGTGGAAGTTTAAGCTGAATAAACCTGCTTCTTGGTCATAATGTTTTGTGCAGGAATAGAAAACCCGACTAAGACAGATAACTCAATGTGCTTGCTCCAGACCCCTGCCACCCCTCCCCCTCTTCCCCCTTTCCCCCACCAACTCTAACAGCCTGAGGTCCTCCTTCAGGACCCACGAGGTGGAAGGACAGGACAGGCTCTGATAAGCTCACATCTAAGTTTATCTCCAATAAACTTAATTTAATTTAAAAAAACAAGACAAGACTACAGTACCTAATAAAAATGGAGGGACCAAAGCCATAAGGGGCCCACCCAGTGAGTGGAGACAAGCCAGACAGAGCACCATAAGCCATACATACATACATTAGAAAAAAACCCTGGACTCTTACTGCTCCATCAAGGCAGAGACACGGCACTGAGAAAACCAGACCTGCTTCTGAATCTTATTTCTCGGGAGAAATCTTGCAATGGAAATGTCAAAAGCTTTCTGAGCAAATATTGAGAGAAAGAGAACTAATAGAGTGGAACGAAGGAGATGAGACATCAAGGGAAGGCACTTGAGAAGGAAAAGTCATGAAATGTAGTAGAACCCTTGACCCGTGGAGGGCTGGGGCAAAGGATGGAGAGGCTGGGTTTGAAACGCTGGGGGTGGGGCCGCTCTGAGACAGATCGAAGTGACAGACCCGGGAGCCTACGCAAGCTGGAGGGGAAGAGCTGGATCTGAAACTGGGGATTTGCTGCAATTCCACAAAAAGGAACGGCCAATCATGGAGGCCTGTCTATCCGCCCCACCACACTTCTACCAGCAGAGCTGAAAGCCAGCACTTACTTAGCCCTAGGCAAGAGGGTCTGTGATTGGACAAGGAAAAAGAGGGCGGAGTTAGGAGTTGCAGAGGAAGGGTTGCTGCAGGAGGAGGTGAATCATGGCTTGTGACGTTTTTCTGTGTGTTTCATAAGGTTAGAAATATTGGGATAAGACTTTTACTGTCTTGGCATCTTGTAATTGTGATTAGAATATGCATAAATATAATGGGCTAACTAATTAAGCGTTAAGAGTCATGTTTCTATCTGGTAACCCAGCGTTGGGGCTGGGAAGAGGGCAGGCAGGCAGATCAAGGAGCCATTTATTAAATATTCAGATTTTGTTGGAGACTTCCAGAGCCGGAAGGAATGTCATTATGTTAAGTGATGTTTTGATTAAACAAGAAAGAATGAGAAGAATCTATGCCCTCTACCAAAGATTGAAAAAAACTTTAAAATGAGTTAAAAATCAATAAAGATTAAAATTAAGGTCCGGGGAGATGGGTCAGTGGGTAAAGTACTGGCCATGTGTCTCGGCCAGGTTACTGTGCTGGGGTGAAACAGCTTGATCAAAAACAGGTTGGGAAGGAAAGGTTTATTTGGCTTGCACATCCTGAACCACACAGTCCACTGAGGGAAACCAGGGCAGGCACTGCAGTCCGGCAGGAACCCGTAGGCAGGAGCTGATGCTGTCCGTGGAGGTGAGGTGCTTACTGGCTCGCTTCTTGCGACCTATTAAGCCTGCTTTAATTTTTAAAGAACCCAGGACCGCCAGCTCCAGAGTTGTCCCACCCTCTAGGGGCTGGGACCCTGACCACCAACCACTAATTAAGAAAATGCCCTTCAGGCTTGCCTGCTGCCAGATCTGAGGGAAGGAGGCATTTTCCCAACTGAGGTTCCCTCCTCTCGGATGACTTTAGCTTGCGTCAAATTGATATAAAACTATCCAGGTCACCATGTAACTGTGAGGATCTGCATCTGGCTCCCTAGAACCCGTGTAAAACCTGACCAGCAGTGCATGTCTGCAATCCCCGTGCTCCCATGGTAAAATGGGAGGTGGAGACGAGATGCCCCCAGAAGCTTAGCAGCTGGTTAGCCTGGTGTGCACAGCACCGAACTACAGAAACCAGCACGGAGGAAGGCAAGGTTGAACTTTGACCTCCACCCCTTCTTCTCACCCCAGCCTCAAAGAGGGAGACAGAGACAGAGACAGAGATAGAGGTAGAAAATGTGTGTGTGAGCCTTGAAAGATTAAAGTTAACTGAATGAACAGAGTAATGCATAATCCCAACCCTCTGGGGCTGAGGCAGAACCACAGCTCTAAGGCCAGCCTGGATTAAGTAGTCCTTACATGAAAAAAATTATTTATTTATTTTTTAATATTTATTTTTTATTTATATAAGTACACTGTTGCTCTCTTCAGATATACCAGAAGAGGGCATCTGATCTCATTACAGATGGTTGTGAGCCACCATGTGGTTGCTGGGAATGATGTCTCAGTGGTTAAGAAAAAAAAGTTTTAAACCCAAGAGCTCATTGTTTGAAAAGGCAAACAGTGAAAAAACAGAAGTAGACAAGTATCTGGCTATGAAGAAATGACTTCCAGGAAACCAGATAAAACTGGCTGAGGTTTCTGTTTGTTTGTTTTCAGGGCAAAATACATGACTTGGTTCTTTAAATTTTCACCTTAGATACAACAAACTATTGGCAGAATAATGAAGAAACAGTTGCTGATACCAACATCTACAAACAGCTCAGGATAAGTCCCTGTGTAAACCGAGGACCAACCTCTCCAAGGGATCCTTAAAGAGACTTTTTTTTTTTTTTTAATTTTTGATAGGAGGGAGCAGAGCCAGAGGCATCTGGAAGAGTTCCTGAGCAGGGAGAGAAAGCAGTGGACAGAGCATGGCCAGTGGACTGGACTTGCTCTCGAGAAGAGAGGTGGGGAGAAAGGAGACCCACAGGGTGGGAGAGAGAGAGAGAGAGAGAGAGAGAGAGAGAGAGAGAGAGAAGAGAGAGTGTTATGACCATAAAATGAGAAGAGGTGTGAGAATATGTTCTGTGGCGGTGTGGGGCAAGGGGGTGCCTCAGCGGGCCCATGCCGGGGCATCCCTTCCCCCTGAGGGACCAGACACACACCGGCATAGCATAGAATAGAGTTTATTCAGGGTCTGGGATGGGAGTTAAGGAGGGTAGTAGAGGCAGGGAAAGGCAGAGAGAGTAGAGAAGCAGAGGCCGGCCATGCCCACGTGTAGAGAGGCGGGAGGGGAGGAGAGCCCAAGAGGGCAAGAGAGAAGTTGTGAGAGGGAAGAGGGATAAGAGAGGTAAGAGAGAGAGTGAGGAGGGGCCGAGCATCCTCTTTTATAGTGGGCCAGGCCTACCTGGCTGTTGCCAGGTTACTGTGGGGTGGAGCTTAGACAGAATCCTAAGAGAAAGCACTGTAGCTGAAGCAGTAAGGTTACAAGGTATTGGGAAGCTGGGGTAGGAAAGCCTGCGAGCTGGAGAAGCTGAGGGCAGAGGCGGGGTGGGAAGAGCTAAGATCCAGGATGCCGGCAAGGACTCTGTAGGTTCTCGAGATACTGTGGGAGCCTGGAGCCAGCATAACAGGCACCATACATAGCCATTAGCCCCGCCCCCCACCAACCATAGTGATAAGAAAATGGCGCCATAATTTGGACCTGACACTGCCTGCACCTGAAGTTCCCGTCATCCCCCACAGCCAAGGCCAGCCATGCAACTTTTCTTCGGGGTCACAGGAAAGAGGCATGCAAATTCCGGTCCTCGAAAGCAGCATTTCCCTCCTTTGCCCAACCTCCTAAAGTAACTATTGATGAAAACCCAAAGCCAGTGTGGCCACAATACAGTAGTGTCCTGCTCTCTTCCTTCCTGGCCCTGTTAAGCAGTGCCAACATCACACACACACACACACACACACACACACACACACACAGGAATGGGTGCTGTGAGCAGAGAGCTGAAGAAGGTTCTTAGGGGCGAATCCATGGCAACCGGGTTGTTAGGTGTATCCGTCCTGGCTTGGTCATTTCTCTGCGAAGATGGAAGGACGGCAACCGTTTGTCTCACAGGCAGACAGACAAGCAACCATGCCCAAAGTCATTTTCAAAAGGAATTTACTGGGAATTCCTTTCCCAGTAAAGGAAAGCCACGGAGCCCGCTCACTTCCTCCAAGCTTCGAGAGCGCAGCTCCGTTTCCGGAGATTGTTCAGCTGGTTCTGTATCTCGGTGCCCAAGGCTTTCTCTCCCAAAGAGAAGATAATGGGTGGAAACCAGTTTCTTAAGACAAACGAATTCATAAATAGAAAAGACTCCTCAACTTTCCTAAGAATGAACTTAAAAATATCAAACCAAGTAGGGACCCAGCTCCCGCTTTGCCTGTGTGTAGCCCGGCTGTTCCTTTGGTCAGGAGCAGTGGGGGATTTTATTGATTCTGTGCTTCGTTCCACAGATGATTTCAGGGTGAGCCCTATAAGCCCCGATTACAAAACCCACTCTAAACTGGCTCTGGAGAAAATTGATGGCGACCTCATAGAAGCTTTAAGACTGATGTTGTAAAGCGCTCAGAGCAGAAAGCAGTATTATATATTATCTAACTGGGGAGAGGGCTCAGGGTTACAGAAACTGCTTGCCGCTGAGGTGGTGAGGACAGACCTCAGAGGCCAGCATTCCACAAGCGCTGGGCTGCGTGGGGTGCACCTGTGACTCCAGCCATGACTAGGGGAGAAGGGGAGGATAAACAGGCCCCGGGGACTCACAGGACACCAAGACTAGCCAAGATGGCGACCTGATCTCTCACCAGAGAGAGGGTGGGCATCGAAGGCGAAAAGGCAAAATCAACCTGTGGCCTCTGCAGGACACACAGAGACAAGTGAGACAAATGCACCAAACATGGTGTGCTTGTGTACAAACCTATCACAGACACACACACACACACACACACACACACAGAGACACACACGAGAGAGAGAGAGAGAGAGAGAGGAAGAGAGAGAGAGAGAGAGAGAGAGAGAGAGAGAGAGAGAGAGATCTTAATATAGTCACTCAAATGTTCAAACATTCTTGGTTATGTTTTGTTTTGTCTTATGCAGTGCCCCCACCAACCCACCCCCACCCCCACCCCCGTGCCCATGAATTCCCAGTCTCTATTACCCTTGACCAGTCTTCACTGATGGACTATGTCAGTAGTACCCTAACTCTAACCCTCTAACCCTAAGCCTAACCCTAACACCCTAATCCTAACCCTCTAACCTTAACCCTAACACCCTAACACCCTGACCCTAAACCTAACCCTCTAACCCTAACACCCTAATCCTAACCTTCTAACCTTAACCCTAACCCTCTAACCCTAACACCCTGACCCCCGACCCTAACCCGCCACGTGATCCCCAGCGTCCCTCCTTACAATATAGCTGCCACGCTTCTTTCAGAATAACATCCTAAAATGCTGTGTTCACGTCACCACCTTCAACCCCAGAGCCCTTCTCTAGCTCCCGAAACAAATCAGAAAGACTCTGGCATTCAAACACACCCTCCACCCCACAACTGTTTGGTTCCAATGCCTTTCTGGCCAATGGCATCCCTTCCAAAGCCACCTCGTTTTGGTCACGGCCACTCTCTGTAACACCTTTGCCGTCCACTGTTTCTAATGACCTTGCAGGGCTGATCCGGTGTCACATCTGTACAGCTCTAATGGGAACACTCCAGCCAGGTCCACTGTGCTCAGTACCATGGTAGCTACCCTTACACTCACATGACATGAGCCAGCCTGGTTATTCCAGCTTCCTTTAGATCAATGGATTGTTTCTCCTATACCTCTCCAAGCCATGTAGGAGTAGGAAGTACTTTGTTTCTTAGTAACTTGAATAGCAACTGAATAGACTCAACTTCTGTGAGCCCCTGTGGCAGGGGAATGTGCACCCCAGGGACACTGGAAATAAAAGAACAAGGTGATGACACATCTTTGAGAGGTTACTTTTTCTTCAGGAACTCAAGCCATTATTTTAGAAATAAAACCTCAATAATGTGGAGTAGACTTGCATTTACAAGTGAAGTTTTAAAATGATAAAATTTAAGGCAGGTTTAGTGACACATTGTAATCCCATCACATGGAAGGCAGAGACAGGAGGCTTATATATGTTCTAGGATAACCTGGTTTCCAAAGTGCATCTGAAGTCAGCTGGGACTACATAGAAAACCTCTGTTTCGATGACCTCAAAGGAACAGATGACAGGCCAGTGAGACAGCTCAGATGCAGCGCTTCTCAACCTTCCTAATGGCTGTGACCCTCTAATGAAGTTCTTCATGGGGTGAACCCAGCCATAAACTTATTTCACTGCTGCTTCATAATGTAATTTTGCTCCTGCTTTGAATTGTAAATGTCTGATATGTGATCCCTGTGAAGGTTGTAAGGGGGTCTTGACGCATAGATTGAGAACCACTGGTTCAGTGGGTAAAGATGCTTCCTACATAAGCCTGGTGAACTGAGTTCGATCCCCCAAACCCACAAATCCTGGAAGAGGAGAACAGGCTCTACACAGTTGTCCTGTCACCTCAACGTGCATGCCATGGTGCCGGCAACCACAAACACACATCATACAAGCACGCACACAATAATAATGAAGTTGAACTACAAGAAAGAAAGAAGGAAGGAAAGGAAGGAAGGAAGGAAGGCAATTAAGCAAACAAACCAGTAATACTTTTCAATGAAACTGGAGCTGTCAAATATGTGTCTAGCTCTCAAAAGTTATTTTGAACAATGTTTCCAGGTCATCTGTTCTCTCTAGAGATGAGTTACAATGGCAGGCAGATTCCTGAGTTCAAGGTCAGCCTCAGACAGAGCTAGGTTAGGCTCAGGCATGGTAGGAACGGTGATCTCAGAGCAAGATTCCACCCAGCTAGTTTATTGTCTGTGTTTACAAAGGTAGGCAGGGATCTCTGAATTCATTTTCAATGTTTGAAATAAAAATGTGTTTTGTCTTAGTGTTTTCCTGCTGTGCACAGACACATGACCAAGGCAAGTCTATAAAAGACAACATTTAATTGGGGCTGGCTTACAGGTTCGGAGGTTCTGGCCATCATCATCAAGGTGGGAGCATGGCAGCATTCAGGCAGACATGGTGCGGGCAGAGCTGAGAGCTCTACAACTTCATCTGCAGGCTGCTAGTGGAAGACTGGCTCCCAGGCAACTAGGATGAGGGTCTTAAAGTTCATGCCCACAGCGACACACCCACTCCAAGAAGGCCACACCTCCCAACTGTGCCACTCCCTGGGCCAAGCATACACAAACCATCACCTGCTTGCTGTCTCTTTCTGAGAATCAAGAGGCTGGGTTCATGAAATGCTAATTTTTCAGGTTAATCAAAAGGGAACCTGGGGTACTGATAGAATTGATCTGTAAATAAAAGACTGGGCTTTTGATCTGCCAGCAATGAGCTTATCCAGGGAGTTTTTGGAATTGCAAGAGAGTTAAGCAGTCTTGAGCAGAATCCAGGCTGTCAGCTTCTACCCAAGGTTTGACTTTGAGTCACACTTCACCCCCACTCGAACACCCCTTCCTCAGAACCCCTCCCCAAGACAAGGCTGATCCTTGGCAGTGAGTTCAAATTCTTATACCAGGAGAGGGCATTTGTGTGACAATGTCTAAGAGTTACTCTATGGATTCTAAGTGAAAAATGGCAGAAAAGCACAACCATCTCCCTTTCATTTTTGTTGATGCAGTTGATATTTATTTCTGTTTTCATCAACATGGGTAACAGAGATGAACTCTGAAGCTTTTCTTCCAAATTTTAGGTGTCCTTGGTTATTACATGTTTGTGGCGTCGGGTAGAAATGCTAGGAGAGGAGTTTAGTATGAGTGTTCTCAAAATTACTCTGATATTTAGAAGTCTAAATGGAGATGTTTTCCCACACATGGGAGCCATCATTGGCAAGAACAGGTTGTTATGCTTCCAAACATTGTAAGGAATAAAAGGCACATTTTAGTTCAAAACCTAAAATGTTTTTGAAAGCATTCTGAGGGTTTAATTGACTTTTTATCTTAATTTACTGGTTTTGAAAGCCAGAGTAATTTCGTGTTCTGCTTTCGAAGGTAAAATTTATTATTTGAGCCTGAAAAAAAATTTCTTTGTGTCTGAGTAGATGTGCCCAGCTGTGTCTCTCCCTGTCTTCTACTCCAACTATGAGACGCTCTTGTGGCTTCCACGGGCAACAGGAGCATATGTGGACCCCATACATACATGAAGGTAAACACTCAGACACACAAAGCTAACATAAATCTTAAAACTTAAATAACGAGAGACCACAGGGTGGTTCCTGTAGAATGTTGACTGAGGTTTTAGCTTCTCCATCCACCTGTGGGACGTTCCTGTGCTATACCACTTACCCCAAAGCCTCATCTTCAATCTGTAATGTTAGGCATGTTGGTCCCTACTTTCTGAAATACTATGAAGAGTAAAAGAAGATGTTTTGAAGGCACCATGGAGGGCTGGGGATGTGTCTTACCTTGTAAAAAAGTCCTTGCCTGGCACTTAGAAAGTCAGTTCAGGCTCCAGCACCATTTAAACTCAGTATAGTACTGCATACCTGTGACCCCAGCACACAAAAGGCTAAAGCAGGAAGATTGTTGTGAATTCAAGGGTCAGCCTGGGCTACACGAGAGCCTGTCTTCATACAAATAACAAGAACGAAAAGCTAATGGAAGGCACAGCAATTCCAAACAAGATGAAGGTCACCAAATAAATGCCTGTCTTAGTCAGGGCTTCTATTCCTGCACAAAACAGCATGACCAAGAAGCAAGTTGGGGAGGAAAGGGTTTATTCAGCTTACACTTCCACACTGCCATTCCTCGCCAAAGGAAGTCAGGACTGGAACTCAAGCAGGCCAGGAAGCAGGAGCTGATGCAGAGGCCATGGGAGGATGTTATTGGCTTGCTTCCCCTGGCTTGCTCAGCTTGCTTTCTTATAGAACCCAGGACTACCAGCCCAGGGATGTCACCACCCACAATGGGCCCTCCCCTCTTGATCACTAATTGAGAAAATGCCCCATAGCTGGGTCTCATCCTTTCTCTGTGATAACTCCAGCCTGTGTCAAATTGACACACAAAACCGGCCAGTACAATGCAAGAGGGTTGTTTTTTTGTTTTGTTTTGGGTTTTTTTTTCTGTTTTTGAGTTTTTGTTGTTGTTGTTGTTGTTGTTGTTGTTGTTATTGTTTTTAAATTTTGGGTATCTGTTGTTGCTGTTGTTGCTGCTTCCTTTTTTTTTTTAAAATCTAATTTCCCCCAGCAAAAATCATTGGTTTGAGGGCACTGAAAATATAGCTTAGCTGCTTGCCTAACATGCATGAAGCCCTGGGTTCAATCCCCAGCACAGCAAGTTGGTAAACAACGCACAGCATCTTCTAGCACTTGGGAGATGGAAGCAGGAAGATCAAAAGTTCAAGGTTATTTTGGGTCACTGAGAAAATTTGAGGGTAGCTTGGGCTACCCAAGAGAGACCCTGTATTACACACACACACACACATCCTCAAATCATTAGGATGACTTAAATCATGTATTTTTCTTTTAACCTATCTGTCATGTTGAAACTGAACAGAACATTATTTTGTTTGGTAAATATGTATGAAAACTTTTCTTTTTAAACCATGAAGACAAGGCATGTACAGAGGAGGTTCTTTCTGCTTGCAAACAGAAACATGTGTTTCAAGACGTGCTCACTTCGGCAACACATCTACTAAAATGTGTTTCAAGACTAATGGTCAGCTTCCTCTGGGTGACTCCTCTTAAGACTGTATCTGGCTGTTGTGTGACAAAACTTTTCCTGGGAAGATACATGTTTCCTC
Organism: Apodemus agrarius; assembly: GCA_964023405.1. Classification (NCBI taxonomy): domain Eukaryota; kingdom Metazoa; phylum Chordata; class Mammalia; order Rodentia; family Muridae; genus Apodemus; species Apodemus agrarius. Next base: position 16,381,846 of record OZ030019.1, read on the forward strand.
AAACCAGATAGGGAAGCCCCAATTGATCAATGTATGGATACCACCAATGTCCAACTTGGTGGAGTTTTATTGGAGATTCTTATAGGAATATGACTGGGGGAGGGTGTCACAGGAGCAGAAATGGCTCAAAGACAGCTGCATCACCAAAGCCCACCCCAGCAAGGGTGCGAGATCACAAAGCTGGGAACTTGTAACACGCTGTAGATGGCTCAGCAGGATGGAGACTGGCCTTTCCGGATGCCTTGACTGGTCTAAACCTCTTCCAGGCAGCGCAGCTGGTTCCTGCTCCTTTGAGGAAGCTGGTCTAATCTCAGTCTCCTTCGAAGCCCTGTTCTGCTAGTCTCAGAAGGACTCTCGGCTTTCATTGCTTCCTTTTGGCAGGGAGGAGCCTAGTGGATCTGGTCTGTTTCAGGGACTTCCTGAAGCACCTTGAGTTGTTTACCTTCTCACTGACAGAGCCTCCCTGCAGGGTAGAAGGATCCAATCTTGGAAATTGTTCTGGAACACTCTACCTCTTCCTCTATCTCTCTTACATTCTTTTGGTCTCCTCTTCCACAATGATCCCTGAGTCTTAGAGGGGGTGACTATAGACATACACCTATGGCTAAGAAACCATCCCTTGTTCAGTAGCTTCGCTGGGGGTTACGAGACTGACAACAGTGATCTATGGTCTATGACTGCCAACACACACACCTAGAGGGCAGTTTGGCAGGTGTATTACAGTACCAGCCACAAACTCCATCTTGTGGAGACAGCCTTAAATCTGATTGGAAAGCTTCTGGTCTTACCCACAATAGCGGAGCCAACCGTTGTACAAACAGGCATGTCTTGTCTGGCATGCTGGCATTTGAACATTCAGGATTCATAGCCAAGCATTGGTGAGGATGCTCTGCCAGCAGCCCACATGGCTCCTTCTGGCACTATAGCATAAATAGGTCCCATTGGTGGCTGAGATGTTGTCATGTGATCCGTATTTGCACTTCCTTCAGTTGGAAGTGGTGTTTGGACCTTTTCTCAGTTTCGCAGCTTGGATGAGACATATCCTGGGCAGCAGCCCTGTACTGAGCTATACCCCAGTCTTATTCAAGGATCGCTTACAGGCTTAAATATGACCAAAAGTAGAGATATTAGGAGACAGATTTAGCTCTACCACAAAACAAAACTGGCCGCTCTAGCCAATTCTCCCAGGTGACTCTCTTTCAGTCTCCTTGCATCTTATCAAAACATGTCTGCCAGGACAGCCTGGACAGTCTTGGGTTGCACTTTCCCGGACTTCTTGCAGCGAAGACTTGGCATGGGATGTGCTTCCAACCAAAGGGAAGAGAGACCCATTGCAGGGCTTCTGGGACAAGACCTGGTCCCCAGTACCATTCATCTGCCTTCCCTTGTCCACAGCTACGTGAAGTATATGACTTCCTGCTTAAGGAGCCTCCTGGCAGGATGGAAAGTTTCCATCTCAGAGGAAACTGTTACACAACACTGGCTCAGCATCCTCCACCATACAGCAATGTGAACACATGCCTTGCGGCTCTCACCCTGCCTACCTCTCTAACAAACACCAGTTAGAAGAGTGCTTCTCAACTGTCCTAACGCTGCTACCCCTTAATTCAGCTCCTCATGTTCTGAAGACCCCCAACCATAAAAGTATTTTTGTTACTACTTCAAAACTGTAGGTTTGATACTGTTTTGAATCAGAGTGTAAATATCTGATATGCAGATGGTCTTAGGTGACACCTGTGAGAAAGGTCCTGTGACACTCCAGAGGAGTCACGACCCACAGGTGGAGAACCACTGACTGGGAAGCACCTTGACATTGAGGATTTCAGCAAGTCCTCCTGACCTAATGACACTGTCTAATAAACAGTCACCCCCACATCACAGCAGCAGTTAGGAGTAGAGCCAAGCTGGGCCTGAAGCCTTCTGATTGCAACTAGGGCCATGTGTCCTAATCCTCAATCTTCTGGGTTGGCAGAGGGCAGAGAAGACAAATATATGGTGACACCATATTTCCCAGCCCTCTCCCAGGACCCATTCACGTGCCCCTGGTGTGCCAAAGTCCCAGCTCCAAGCTGGAACTCCGAACAAGCCGCTCTGACGCTGGCTAGGGCCTCTGGATGGACTTCAAAAGTTTGTTTGCTCTTAAACAAATTGGCTTGGGTGCAAAAGGTAAATTCAGGCTAATCAATAATCAGTTTTATAACTCACCTCAAGGAAACCTAATATTTATTTGAATGTGTGTGCTAGTACCAATGTCAGCCCTCCGTGTGCGCCAATCACAGAAAGAAGACACATACCCTTGAATCATGCCAGCCAATGCGGAGCTGGAAGACGGGCTTAGCTTCTTCACCAGGTGCCTGGTCTGACTTTAATTATACAAATACAAAATGATGCAAACACGATGTGGAGCAGTGGGAAAGCATTGTTCTTGTTTCTTTGGCTGAGAGGAATAGCTGGAACCAACCAGACTGCTCTTAAGATAATGTTGGGAGAGTTGGGCGGGAGTAGGAGGAGAGCTCTCAAGGCGGAAACAAAGAATTTCACCATGACAAACCTGCAGCCATGACTGTAAAGAGACTAATCAGAATGCGCTCATCCCAAAGCTGCCTTTCCAGAGGTCAGTGAGAGAGATTGCCCAGGCAGCCACAGTGCAGCTACCACTGTGCTTTGGGAGGTTAGGAAGAATATCTGTGTGGGTTTGTTTGACAAAACTCATCAGTGTGCTCTCCACAAAAGAGAGAGCCATCACCATGCCCAAAGCCATCAGTCAGTTCACCAGGTATGGAGAGAGAGAGAGAGAGAGAGAGAGAGAGAGAGAGAGAGAGAGAGAGAGAGAGAGAGAGAGAGAAGATGGTTTTCATGGCATTTGGTAAATTCCATAAAATGCTATATTATATGAGGGAAGCCATTTCTCTACAATATGCTGTGTCTGAATTTAAGTCAGTCCAGTGTTTGCTCAGGACGAATGTGAACAGACCGTGACTGCTCACAGACCTAGTGAGCACAGCTTATCAACTCTGGCTGTTGTCAACTCAGCAGTGACAAGTTCCTGTGCACAGAAGGGATGGGGAATAGCTCTTGCTTCTCCTGATTCATGGCTGTGAATGTTTTGGTTAGATATTAAGGTACTAGAATTGATAACCAACGTGCAAAATTCTATTGCAATAAAACTGGTTCCAGCTTGGGGAACGATAGCAAAACTGAGGATTAATATGGCACTCGTAAAACCGAAAACCACTGTTGGGGACTGGTTCTAATGCTTTGTCTCATTTTGGCTCCCAAAAAGCCTGAGGGTCCCTGCCCCCAGCTGGCTTCGATTGATAATAAAGAACTGCCATACAGCCAATGGCAGGGCATAAAGTCAGAGGTGGGACTTTTAGATTGTGCTGGGGAGGAGCGAGGAGAGATGGAGAACTGTCAGGATGGTGACGCAGAAAGATGAAACTTAAAGGCCCGACAGCTGCAAGAATCCCAGAAAGTGGCCCTAGCGACCAGTTCCCTGATTGGGAGTTGGGTAGCAGAGATGAAATATAGATTTTTAAATATATTAGCACAGGAATACTGGAGGGGAGTGTTTGCGAGCCGTGGGGAAGTTTTGAAGTGTTCAGCCATTGAGCTAGTCAAGGCATATCAAAGTTAGCTGATCTGGAGAGATGGCTCAGGGGTTAAGAGCACTGACTACTCTTCTAAAGGTCCTGAGTTCAGTTCCCAGCAACCACACGGTGGCTCACAACCATCTGTAATGGGATCTGATGCCCTCTCCTGGTGTGCCTGAAGACAGCTACAATGTACTCATAAATTAAGATAAATAAATCTTCAAAATTAGGTGGTGTGTGTGTGTGTGTGTGTGTGTGTGTGTGTGTGTGTGTGTGTTTCATTCTCCGTCTTCTGTAGATTCACTGGGTGCATCCAGAGAGCTCTCAGGTGGGTGCAGTGCATGTGCACAGACCCGTTGGGAGCCAAAGCAGTTTAACGAATTCACCACTACAAACCACAAAGACAGAAAATGGGTTCGAAGCGCAATTTCATACATATCAGAAAATCATCCTGCAGGCGCATTAGAGCCTTGTTTCTAGTATCTGACACTGTTAGTTGGCACAGTTAGTAACCGGCCACGCACACTTGTTGAAGCACAAGTTGGAGAGGATTTGGATGTGAGTTAACTACCTACCTCTTTGAGTCTAGAGTGTAAACATGGAAAGATGTAAATGTGGGAAGGGATGATGGGAACACGCTTGGAAGGGAGAAGCAAGCACTCTGCATTTGAAGTTCGTGGCCTTGGGGAGTGTTTTGTTCTGACATTAGCAAGCCAGACGTACATGACCTTGTTATTTCTCTAATAAATCACCCTCTATCTCCTGCCCTTCTCCAGATGAACCTCAGAGATGGCAGGATGAAGGGTGGGCTTGATACATATATTTGAAGTTATGATTAAAGATTCCATGTGTGTGACAACATTCCCAGAGTAGATAGTGCCCTTGAGACCAAGCCCACCCCCATCCCCTCATCCCTGAGGTCCATCTGGAGAAGACCAAGAGATGGAGGGGATTTATTACAGAATAACAAGGTCATGTACATGTGTAACATATAAAGTATGTATATATATATATATGCACATATATGTATATAAGCACACATATTAAGTACATCTATAAAACCTATGCCTCCATCACTACAGGTGAGTTAGAGTGTATGTCTTCTCTCAGACTCATAGATTGGATAGTCAGGTATGGAACGAGCACTGGAATCCTTTCAAGCTTGGACTCTCTTTCTGGTTGCTGTTCAATACTGGAGTCTTGGGTTGACAAGAACACTAGCCCTCTGCTTTTTCTAAGAGATGGAGTATGGATCGCCTCATGGAAAGCTCCTCAAAGTTCTTTCATTTATGTAAAAATATAAAAATATATATAATTCCTTAAAGTTATAATAATTGGAAGAAATACCATTTCTTTCTCATAATCTAGAGTTGGACCTAAGGATAAAATGGATTTACTATCTAACAAGTAAAAATAATTGAATTGCAGAAAAACCTAATTACAATTCTTCTGTGGATTCACTGGGTGCATAATTTACATTGCAGTAAGTTTGCCGGGTTAGGGCACTGATTAAACTCGGTGCTGTATGAAACAGTTCATTCGATGCTTCTCTGGGAATGCACATGGGAGCTTAGCAAACAGCAAGCCCACTTTGGAAATTCAGTAATGTTGGCATTCCAGGAGATGATTCAGAAAATTAAGAAGCCATAACCCCAAATGTTTTACATGGTCTCTCTGCTCCCCACCCCAGCCCCCACAAACTGAATTACAAAGTGAATTTTAAATAGTCAGTTGATTGCAAATGTCAGGGTGTTACTGTAAGGGGAATATAACATTTAGCAAAAAGTCAACATCAGTACAAGAAAGCGAGTCTTCAGACCTGCAGAGACACAAGACCTAGCTGTTACCCAAGTTCTGGCACTCAACCTTCGGGGAGTCCTGCCTTGAATACTAATCACATGGAAATGACCAGAAGCTAGTGCTCTCCTGTAATTCGTTTCTTTAAAATTCATAACAAGGAAACATGTCCTTCTAAGAGATTTTACAAAGGTTAGAACTGATCTTAGCATTCAGTCTAAGCCTCATTTTTTTTTCCTGAACTCTACTTTGATGGAAAGCTGTGTTTTGCGGCATGGTTGTTTAGAATGGCCAGGGATACGTCACTGCGGATCACTTCTCTGGGAGACGGTCAGCCCCCGAGTGTTGCTCCCATGGACCACCCCACACAGAAGGGTGAAGTCTGCACTGAGCATTGCACTTCTCCTGTTTTCAAGAAACGCAATGCCAAGAATCCCTACTTAAGTTTCGGTTGTTTTTTGTAAATCCTGAGCCTGGGATTTCAGAAGTGATTTAGTTGTTTCTTAGAGAATCAAACTAAACGTTGCACAGAACAAAGGTCAACACGTTTGCTTTCCTGCCCACATTTATTGGGGCTAAAGAGACTAAGACAGTTAATTTTCTTCCCCAAGACTTGGAAAAATATATATACAATACAACAGTAATTTAAGTAAGCACACGACAAAACTTCCTGGATCACGAACCAACAGGAGACATAATAGCCTGTAGATATCAATTCAGACAGCTTTATAAAATGTCATTCATCTAAGGCATTCTGTGGTTCTCACAGCCAAATGTTCATACATAGAGGCATCTATTCATGGACGGACAGAGATACGTTCTGTAGGCGCAGTGGGTGCAGGAGGCGAGAGCAGTACACTTAGCAATTGAGTAATTCCAAAGAGGAAATTTGGCGTTCCAAGAAACAGTTTTGTACATCCAAAAAAGAAAAAAAAAATCAATGAGAATTTTCCACTTGCTTGGGGAAGATTATTTGGTGATGTAGACTACAAGAAAATCCACGCTGAATTATTTGCTTTCCAAAGGCCACTTTCAAAGTACAGATTTCAAGTCCAGAACAAATAAATACCCACAGCGTGAACTAACAAACAGGATGGCTATGACTCTAAGGCTTGCTTCTCTACGGCTTTCTTCCTGTCCTCTCTAACTGGTTCTAAGAGGGGGAGCCCCGAGGTGGCGGCAGGCGCTGGAGGCTGGACCACTGGATCCAGTGAGACTTCTGGAAGGGAGGTTGTCACACCCAAATGCCAACCTGGTGGACTTTCTAAATCTATTTCATTCAAATGGCCTAGAAAGATTTTGTCACAGCCAAACACTTGTTATAGGAATCTTCCTGAGGCAGGAGGAAGAAGTGAAGCCTTCCGAGGCTAAAGTGAGATCACCCGCCCTTCCCCACACAGTTGCCACCTTGCGTCTTGGTAAACAAAGCCAGTTGGGCTGGCATTGTGCCCTGGGATGAGCCAGAGATATACACACACACCTGTGTTCCATCCGCCAAAGTCTCTGGTAGATCCTGACACACTCTCTCTCGCACACATTTTGCTATATGAGGAAAGAGACACCATTAATCAGGCACTTAGCAACATTAAAAAAAAAAAATCCAGTTTTGTAAAATCAGTTTGACAAACAACCCTCCCCTCCCAGTCAAGAAATAAAATAAAAACTAATAATGCTTTTATAAAAATCTCCGAGAAAGCAATTTCCCTCAATTTTGCCAGGGAAATCGCCGAGGCATTTGCCTCCACCTTTACTTCAAATCTACTATCTCCAGCTCTTATTTCCAAGATAAGGGCATTTTGGGTTACATGAGCTCGGCCCCACTTAGAACCAGGCAAGCCTGGGAGATTTACTGAGGGTGGTGCTTGTTGTTGCTGTTGACTTCCAAGGAGAGAAATCCAATTTCAGTCGAGTTCCTGTAATCCCCTGAGCTGTGACAAATGCCCCTCATCTCAAGAGAGGCAGGTATGCAGGTCAGCCGCTCAGATGCAATTTATATTCATCTTCAAAAGAGAGGTGTTTTTTTTTTCCTGCTGTTCTTAAGACATTCGCCGGAAGACAGGGCCACTTTATATGGAGAAATTTCTAATAAATGATTGAAAGGATTTGGGCTGGTTGCTATTCAGAAGTTTTCTAGAGTTCTATGTTTTATACAAACTGTGAATTAAAAAAAAACACATGGCCAGGGAATGTTCTGTACATATATCAGATGCTAATATACACATGTGATCTCCTGAATAAATACATGCCCACTTAGGATACATTCCACTGCAGAGGCAAGGCTGATGATAACAGGTCTTTGATAACAGATCTGGAATAGCAGCAGTTTAACAATCTAGTCACCTAGTTACCCGGGAGAAACAGCATAGGCCCTCAGTACGCTCCCCGGCTTCCAGGAGAGGTCTCTGTTAACACGGAACACACACGGTTCTTAGGAAGCACCAGGCTGCTTTGCTAATGGCAACTCTATAATGCTAGAGAAAAATAGGTTCGTCTTTTCAAAACCTATTTGCTGATTAGTTGTATAACAGGCAGGATGCGTCACACGGAGGTGACACGAATCCCAGTGACTAAAGACACAGGAACTATTTCCATCTGATTTTTTTGTTGTTATATTAAGTGTTTCTTGAGGACACAGAACGCACTCAGATTGTCTGGACAGCTCCTGGGAGAATGAGGCTAAATTAGACTGAGGAAAGAGCTGCTCGAAATTGTGTCTGAAAGTATGTAAATAACCTGATTATCACTTTACAGAGGCATGCAACTGCACTAGGGGTTGTTTTAAAAGATTTTTGAGTCTACCCTCTTGAGTAAGCTAGGAACTTACATCAAAAATTCACCTGTATACTAAGTAAATAAAACCAACCCCCCCCCCAAAAAAAACCTCTTATGCTGATAGATAAATCATTGTAGTCATAGAAAGGGACAAGGTCTTTTAAAATAATCTTGTTTTGTGTTATCTGTCGGGTATCTCCACACATGCCCAGCTAGAGTCACATGGGTTCTATATGTGTGAATGATCTACAGTGTGTACTGTTGATGTACATACACTGACTGGTCCAACTCCTAATCTGTTGGGAATATGACCACAGAGCCCAAGAAAGGACCCTGCGGTCTACAACTAAGGCTTTGAAGCTTCCCCATTCGCATCCCTTATAAAGCACTTTTATAGCCCACAGCTACGGGCTGACTGTGAGTGGTGAACCAGTTACCTTAGAAGAATAATCTGCCCAACAACAGACACTGAATGAGGCCATGCTGCCTTACAAGTTACAACCTTTTCCTGGGAAGGGACAACTCCCTCCGAACGGCAGTGTCTCCTGCCTGAAGATGAGATCACACAGGGAGGGAGATATTATGTTTCTGCCAAGTCACCGTGGGAACGCTGAAGAGGTGCACACGCGGCAGCTGGCGCGGGTGTGCCAGCCAGTGAGCCGGCTCCTGAGATGAGCAGCGGGCTCCATTGCTCAGAGGACTTCTTATCATGCGGTGCCATCCTTCCCTGACTCTGGGCTTCTGCCATGTGTCTCGTGGCCGTGGAACCAACGCAGGCGTTTGCTCGGTCTGCAATGCTGCCAGGCACGGCAGTTCCGTTACTACACTGAATATTCATCCAGGCTCCCTGGTTTGGATGGAAGATGAGCAGCCGGGTGGGCTCCTTCGGATGGTAAGATGGTGATGTGTTAGAGTCCCCCAGGCTAAAGCAAAGGTCCCGACCTGCTCCACAGACATAGTCTGGGCTGCGGCACTGCTTCTCGATACACAGGCCCACTCAAGCCCGGGATGTGGCCTTTTCCAACATCAGATTCTTTCAGGCAAGTTCAAAGTCTAGACAGAGGCACTTCCAAAGTTTGGCAAGGAGAAGGAGGCAAGGTCGCTAAGTGGGGCTTTTACCGATGGTATGCTGTCTCATGTGACCCGATGTCTGTGCAGGTGACTTTAGGTTGTGGATGGATCGTGCTTTTTCTTCTTGCCTCGACAGGACTTGCAGACACAACAGATTATACAGGGAGAGGCCAGGAGCAGCAAGGGTGAAGTCACCAAGGCAATGACGCCTAAGCCCACAAGGATCCCCACTACCTGGGGATTGAAGAGAAAACCCTATGTCAGCAGGTATGTCACCGAAGATGTGTACACGCCCCCACGTGTAACAGCCTCTATGGTCTGGATGTGGTGCCCCACCCACTCCTACGTCAAAACCCTAATACTCAGTGTGATGGCACTTGGGGAGGGAAGCCCTGGGTGACACTGTGGGACCTTCGTGACACTTGGGGGACCCAAGAGCTTGCCTCCATTCTTAGCTTTCTACCACGGGAGAACACGGCGAGAAAGCTATCATCTATGAACTGGGAAGAGCGCTATGATTGTAACTCCTCACGGCCAACATGTCTGGATTTAGAGCCATCTAAGAGACATACCTCTAGATGGAGGGAGGCCTTTCCAGGCAGGACTAACTGGGGAGGGATGATGTGTGATTATGTCCAATGGGCTGGGCACTGGACTGAATAACATACATTTTAAAAGAAAGGTAGAGCAATGCTATTATTCCCTCTCCCTGGTACCTGTTCTGCTGAGATGTGAGGAGTCCCAGCCTCAACTTTCTACCATCCTGAACTCTGACATGCCCTCCCGGCCATGATGGACTGGATCCCCTCAAACCATGAGCCAATGTAGGCCCTTGATTCTCTAAGTCCTGAGACAAGCAACCAATACAAGGTCCCTTAGCGGAACCTGCCCATGCTGATATTTGGTCCTCAGACTTCCAGCAACCAGAGCTAGGAAGAAGCTTTGTCTCAACTGTTTCAGTCACCCAGGCTATGATCATCTATCTGTTAGACGAATGACTAGGATACCGTCTAGGGTATACTTAGCAATGTTCTCACTGGACACAAACTACCAATGAGTAAACCGGAGTGAGAGCAAATCAAATGTTGTTAACTCAAGTTGAACCATAAACTCTAAACCCTGAGCTGTGACTGTTGGCTCGTTCTCTATTGGGGCTTCCCCAACAGTCTCACAGGGGCATTAATAATGATCGTTAAGATGTGAGAGCATTGGTTTCTTCAAAGGGAGCGTAGCCTTTGATAAACACAAAACGCTATTAAAAAACAAACCACGATTCTCTTTGAACCTGCCACATAAACACACAATGGCATGTACGGAGAGATCTGAGGCCCTGCAGGAGCCCACAGCATTGGAGGACTCTGCTTTGATGGTTAAGATGCTCTAACTGCTTGTAGGAAACCCCTCCCATGTTTTGCAAGAGCACAGAACACGGGTATGTTCTTTGGCTGGTCACCCTGGCATTCTGCTCTCTGGTGCCTCTGTCCCTCAACAATTGTGCTCTTGAATTAACTTCAGCCGAGGCTCCATTGTTCTCTCTCTCCTCCTACCAGAACCTCCCAGGAGGGCATGGGAAAGCAAGGAAAGCCATCCCAAGTCCAAGGCGTCTCATGTTCCCTTAAGGTGGAGCGTACCTGTGTGCGGTTCCACATGACCGACGCCCTCGAGTGACCGAGCTTGTTCCGGCATGGCCCTTTGTCATAGTGCCTGAGGAATATGTCATTCTGAAAGACAAAGGGAGGTGTTCCATTGATCACACAACGTGGAGCTGAGAGGTGGGTATCAAGTGTGCGGCACACCTGCCGCTGTGAAGGACTTCCTCTAGGAGTCCTGGCAGAGCCAACAGAACGGGAACGGCTGCTCCGCCAGCCCAGGCAGGTGAGGGGCAGTGAGCTCCGGGAGAGGTGTGCAACCGAAGGTGAGAGGCATAAGCCGGGAGCAAGTCTGGTGAGACCGAAGCCAGCGACTGGCAGGTGAAGGCCAAGGGGAAGCCAGTCACGAGGTAGTGAGAGAGACTCAGTGAGGAAGCAGGGACGGGAATGATGGGAAAACTACTGAGGAGAAAGAAGACAGTGGCCTTGTCAAGAGAAATAACCCAGAGATGGACCTGTGGGCAAAGATGAACTCGTTTGGACGTGCTGAACTTGACATCCAAACAACACATCCAGAGGCAGATCATCACTTACACTTGGTCTTTGAAGGAGAGACCGGGACATCAGTTTACATAAAATGGGGGGAAAATATCACAGAACTGAATGAGCTTGTCTAGAAGAGACGTGAACTGAGGAGCAGATTTGTTCAGAGAAGACGCGACCAGGCAAGGAGTCTGGAAAGGACAACTGAGGAACAACCAGAAAGGTAAGGTCAGAGCAGACAGGAGAGATGGCAGCTGGCCAAGATGTCAAAGTCTAGGGAGACATCTTGGCAAGTATTCAGTCAGGATGTGGCCACATGGCCACCTAAATGCCCACTGCCAACTGGAGGAAGAAGGGTGTCAACAGTAAGAGGCGACCGGGTTCGATGGAAGCTCAGCTTGTGGAGAATGGGGAGAGTGGTCAGGGAAGGAAGACTGGTCAGCTTGAGAAGAGACTGGCTCACCTCTAAACGGCACATGGCGGACAGAAGAAATGGCAAAGGAGGAAAAGAGGAGTTGAGGTCACATGGAAGAGAGAACTGAAGGTGACAAGTCCCTGACGCTCCATCTCAGCCGCTGACACTGCACGGATGAACAAGAGGCCAGGCACGAATGCAATGCCCAGCTCACTCTGTTTGGCGACTGCCTCAGACTTGGGCTTTAGAAAATCCCCCTTTCTTTGTCCCAGGTTCTCAGGCTTCCCACAAACACATCAACACCGTGTGGCACAGATCACTGCCCTGTAGAGAGAATCTCTTGAGTGTTGGGAGGAAGCATCACTTGCCAACAAAAAAGCTGATGGCCTATTAGCAAAAGGCAGGAAGAAGAGGTGGGATTCCCGGTAGAGAGATAGGAACTCTAGTTAGTGAGGCACAGGAAGATTGGCCCTGGACTCTGAGAAGGTCTCACATATGAAACTGAGGAGAGATAACTAGCCACGCGGGAGTCATAGAACAGAATAAGTGGCTTATGTAAGTCACCAGCTAGTTGGGGGGACAAGCCCAAGCTTATTTATTCACACATAAATAAGCCTCTGGGCTGTTATTCGGGAACTGGGGCACAGGTGGAAAAGCCGGAGGTTATACTGCCCCATGGAAAAGCGTCTTTTCCACAAGCCAATGCCCTCATCTGAAACAGAGAAAGCTAGCTCCCAAGACGCGAGACAGAAAAGCCTGCTTCTACATCTGAAGCCCACATCTTCAGACATTTAACATCTGTCCCATTTCATCTCGAGGGATTCCCATCTAGCGTCTCCAGACAGCCCTGTCAGGATCATGATCTGGCGAGATATACATCAGGCTTCTAAGGTACAGACATAGAAAATAATTCTCCACTGTTTTTAAGGCAGAAAGATTGTGACCATTTGCTAACGACATCGGTATAAAGCAAATGCTAGGGTGGCTATTTATATGGTGGAGATAATTTCCTCTAGAGAGTGAAAATGTCCTGAAAACATCTCAGACAAAAATATGTCTGAAAGCTAAAGTGACCCATCTTAGGCAACACAAAGAGGTTTCATGGTGTCTGAAGTCGCGGGGCTGGGCTGTGACTCAGCCGCAAGGTGCCCGCCCAGCACACACAATGACTGGGTCCAATGCCCACAAAGCAAACACACACAAAGGGGAGGAGGAAGTGAGGAGAGGGCAAAGAAAGGAGGAGGGAAGACGGAGGACAGGGAGGTCAGAAGGACAAACTGGGCTTAGGGAATCTCATTGCAGGATAGTGAGAGGCCCCGTTGCTAATGGGAAGGACTGCGGGGCCCAGACAGTCGTACGGACACAGCCTCGAGAACTCACGTCCAGGTTCTGCAGGCAGTACCAACAAAACGTGTGCTTGCAGTTCTTGCACATCATCTGGGCGCAGCCTTCGTTGCGCTCAATGTAAATGCGGCAGACCGGGCACTGCTTGATGGGGGCGTCGGCATCCGTCCCAAAGAGGGCCCTAGGACAAAACAGATGAGACGCGCTCAGTATGTGTCACCCGTGCCATGGCCAGGGCTGTGAGGAGGCTAGTTAGTACACTTCTCAGTGTGCCATGTTCAATTCACTTCCAAAGAAAGGAGTGGGAGGTGTGGATTATTAGTTGTTCAGAAAGGACAATAAGAAAAGAATTTATTTATTTTGCCTCCTAATGAATTATATAATTATACTTTCTACAGCTGGCTGCTTTTAGTGCTTTGCCAAATTAATACTTCACCCCTAACGACACAGTCTCTGAATAAGAAGTATATAGAGGAGCTAGACTGTGAGAACGCGCAACTCAGGATCCAAACAGGATGCAGTCAGGGTAATGACCTGATCCATCACTAAGTAAGGGTACGGGCTGGGATTCGGTCAGAGACTCTCAAGGAGATGCCAACAGTAATCAGAAAGATCTCCTCCAAGTTGATGAGGAGGACTGTGGGTGACCACAGCAGAGAGGGACACAGAGCCAAGTGGTTCAAGTCAGGGTAGGAGGAAAAGTACCCCACTACATGCCAATGACTGGGTATCAAAATCACCACCCAGCACACGGAAGCCTCACCGATTACAAATGTGGACCAGCCTAGGTCAGATGAGGTGCTGGGAATATCCTTACATAGCAGAGACACCATTTCTGATTTAATAGTCTCCTCAGGGCTGGGGAGAGGGCTCAGCAGGTAAAGGTACTTGCTGCCAAGCCTATTGACCTGAGTTCAATCCCTGGCACCCACGGGAAGAAAGGAAAAAAAAAGAAAGAAACAAAACAAAAACAACAAAAACCTCTCACAAGTTGTCCTCTGAGCTCTAAACATGAGTCCTGCGTGGCAAAGTCTACACATGTACACACACACACACACACACACACACACACACGTACACACATGCACATACATGCATAAACATGTGCACACATACACGCCACACATGTACATATACATGCATATATACATACACACACACAGAGTAAGTGTAATAAAAATCTAATGCCCCTCTCCCAGGGGGAATGCAGGCTCATAAGAGGCTGAATGTCTTACGTGAGGCCACTGGGATGCCAAGAACAGTATCAGAACTCAGATCACCCTTTTCCTCTGAGCCCTTTAAACTTGCCTGGGGGGCTAACTACGATGGAAGGCCCTCCCTTAGCTCCTCGTGGGGATGGCGCGTAGCAGCGCGTGCATCAGAGTTCTCTTTCTTCTGTGCTCCCTCTGATATCCAGGCACAGCACCGTAGCCAGGCAGCGTGACTGTTCCTGGAGACTGGTTCTGCATGCTCCGAGGGCACCGGGCGAGTGAGCCAACTGGCTGGGGGAACACTGATTGTTTTGTTCTTGCCCATGCAGAACAGCCATAGCCTCGAGCAGGGCCTGGGATCCAACACAAAGGTCTCTGCTCTGCTCCTGGCTGCCGCGTGAAAACCTTCCATACGAAACGGCACCCAGCAATGGAATTGCTTCTCCACCTATAACAAGATCCCAGCCCTGGCGCCAACTTCTCATAGCATAAAGCATTAGGAAAGAATCTCTCTTCCTGTATTTTCTAAGTATTCAGGAAGACGGTGTGTATGTCTGTGACTCTGTGGGATCAGCATACTCTATGAACAGGCCATTTAATGGGGTAAGATCACCGCTGTCTTATCTTCTAAACTGCAAGAGTTGGCTACACCAGTGTAGGTGAACATAGCTTCTTAGCAAATATATATATAAGCCCCGACGTTCTCCTGAGAACTACAGGGCTTGGTGCCTCTCTATCCAAAGGGAATGGACTCAACCTGATCTGGAAGGTCCCCTTAGGATGAAGAGCTAGAAGCCCTTTCAGACATCCTGTTCTGGTTAGTGTCTGTGGCCACCTTACTCGTTCTTCGGGGGGGATTTCTACAGTGAATGTCTAAAGGCCATCTAATTCCTTCTCAGAGCAGCTTTGCTGAGTTTGAAAAGAACACTGGGAACAGCCCCAGAGACACCTCATCTCTTACCCATGCTCTGGCATCGCCGACGGGCTGTCTCGACAGGAGGACTCCTCGTGCCAAGCATCCTTGCAGCATGAGCAGAATTTCAGGTGGCAAGAAGGGCACTCCACCAACACAGGCTGTCCCGGGTCTCCTGGGGCAATATGGCACACGGTCTGGCAGTCTGCGGCAGGACACCATGTCCGGAGGGGGTCCATGTGAACCTCTGAAACATAGAGGAGGAAACCGTGATGGGCTTTCTCCAATCCAAGCATTAAAGTTTCTCCCCCCACTCCCTGTTTATCTGTATGTATGTGTGTGTGTGTGTGTGTGTGTGTGTGTGTGTGTGTGTGTGTGTATGTATGTATGTATGTATATATATATATATATATATATATATATATATATATATATGTATGTATATATAGACCAACAAGTACGGCAATAATAGCAGCAAGGGAATGGCCATTTCCAAGACAGTCTTCATGATGGGTCCGAGCCTGTCATCCACCATCCAGAGCATAAGGTCGTCCCTGCTGCAGTCTCAAGGTAGGTCACCACCGCCTTTACTGATAGGTAAGGTATGATCTTTAACCAAAACCTACAACTTGCCTTTGAGCACTGAAAATGGGCAAGTATCTTACTTCTTCAGTGATAAACTAGGTTGCCTCTTGGGGGAAAGGTTGACGGGAAGAGGGCCAAAGCAAGAGAACAAAGGTATTCTACACATGAGAATACGAGGTCTGGCCTCAGAGATGTTGTTCATACCGCGTACTGCGGGGAGGGGGGGATGGGGAGTGGTGGTGGTGGTGTTAAAACTGGCATTCACATAGTATAGGATCAAGCTGTATCCAGCGTGGCTTAGCCAGAAAGTCAGATTTAAGTAGTTTGCTGTCTTACCAGTGAACAAGATAGGAACTATATATGAAGTGCTCACAAGCTCTTGAAACAGAGACTTTCACAGACTACAGCAATGATAAACGCTCCTGTGGCTAGAACCTAATGGCGCGTGGGAGGGAAGGTAAGATTGGCAGGTGGACAGCCAGCCACCTATCTAAGTATCTATAAGTCTCTCTTAGTTTTCCCATTTCTTGTTCAATAAAATATTCCATCTTTTCTTCATGTAATATGCTCTATGAGGAGACATATGAGGCTACCAGGGGAGCAGTAGCCTTACTTTCTCTGAATGGATGTATTTTACAAATTCCTTACTCCTTACTCATGATGTCTGTCTGTCTGTCTGTCTGTCTGTCTGTCTGTCTGTCTCTCTCTCTCTCTCTCTCTCTCTCTCTCTCTCTCTTTGTTTTGTTTTGTTTTGTTTTTTTGAGACAGGGTTTCTCTGTGTGGTTTTGGCTGTCCTGGAACTCATTCTGTAGACCAGGCTAGCCTCGAACTCAGAAATCCGCCTGCCTCTGCCTCCCAAGTGCTGGGATTACAGGCGTGTGCCACCACGCCCGGCTATGATGTTCCTCTCTTAAACCTCTGAGGTCAATGTCAATCTGTTATAATCGCTCTGATCAGTTGTAATCCTGGGAGAAGTTGTGACGTGTTTCTATTAACGAATTGTTTTGGGCATCCAAAGTTGAAATCCCCATTTCCTGTGGCCCAACTTTCCCCCGTGGTGATAGGAAAGCCAAGCAGGGAAGCCTGGAAGGCAGGGGTGGGGAATGGGGGGATGGGGGGATGAGGCATCACGGCTCTCCACAGAGGGATGTGTCTGAGATGCAGCATTAGGTGGCTCTGTTGTGCTGACATCCTGGTGGATTCAGACAAATGCTGTGTAGGATGAGACACCACTAGGTATATACCCTTAATGGGCCACCCTCAGATGGCTCCCATTAGGGACTGAGACGCTTCCTACAGTGTGTGTCCGTACTTCTTTCATTAGAAGTCATTTCTGGGGCTTTTCTTGGTTTGACTGATTATTTGTTTGGGTTACTATGGAGATGAGACATGTCCTAAACAGTAGCCCTGTACTGAGCAAGACCCCAATCTTTTTCTTCATGGATGCTTTTCAGAGCTTAAATATGATCAAAAGGAGAGCTATTAAGAGACAAATTTTTAGCTCTACATAAAATCAAAACTGGCCACTCTGGCCAAGTCTCCCAGTTGACTCTCTCAGTCCCCTCGAATCTTATCAGAACATGTCTGCCACGACAGTCTGGATATTCTAGAGTTGTTGTTTCACAGACTTCTTGCAGTGAAGGTTTGGCATGGGATGTGATTCCAATCAACAGGAAGTTGATACTATATCAGATATGTGAGATTAAGTTAAGATACTACATCAGATATATGAGATTTTTATGTAGTTGAGCAGACAGATAATATATATTCATATAGTTGAGCATTGCTTATATTTTTCAAAAATATATGATAAATTTATAAAATAATAATAGAGTACTCAAAATATATGGTAAATTTATAAAATAATAATAATGGATTCAATGGAAAGACAAGATTACAGAATAGTATAAATGAGTTGTACTTAAAATACTATGTATATAGAGACACATTTTGACAGCTTCCGGAAGACTATTGAAGGTAACAGCTTGCCTTGGAATGAAGGTCAAAGGTTAGGTGAAAAGACAGGGGTTTTCTTTATTGTTAACATGGGCTTTAAAAATTACACTTATTTACTGTGTACTGGAAGTGTGCACATGCCACGGCATCCGTATTCAGAGATCGCCGTGTAGGCACTGGTCCTCTGCTTCCACAGCTCGAGACGCAGGGACTGAATGCAGGTCTTTGGGCGTGGTGGGAAGTTCCTTTACACACTGAGCCATCTACCTCACTGATCCATGGGATTTAGTGTTTTTTAAAGGCACAAATAACACTTGTGTAACTTTTAAAATTGGTTCTGAAGTTATTTTCGGAAGCTAGGCATAGCGGTTCACACTTGTAAACCCACCACCACCACCACCACCACCACCACTCAGGAGTGAAGTGTCACTCAGGCGGGCAACAGTTTTCCTAATATAAAAACAA
The DNA here is from genome assembly GCA_964023405.1 of Apodemus agrarius. Classification (NCBI taxonomy): domain Eukaryota; kingdom Metazoa; phylum Chordata; class Mammalia; order Rodentia; family Muridae; genus Apodemus; species Apodemus agrarius. Next base: position 16,400,100 of record OZ030019.1, read on the forward strand.
GCTGCTACACCTAGAACTACTCTGCTCACAATAACCATCCCTCGGGTTTTACTTTGACCCGTGCCATGGATGGTGGGCTAGGGGTAAGGAACGGCGGAACATTCCAGGGAGTAAAGGAGACAAAGAGTTTTATCTCTCACAATCACACACCCAGGCTCTTATAGATGCAAATGGAGGGTGTTTTTGAATGAAAGAAAAAGTGTTGTGATACCTCACCACACAGCAGAAGAGGGCATCAGATCTCATTACAGATGGTTGTGAGCCACCATGCAGTTGCAGGGAATTGAACTCAGGACCTCTGGAAGAGCAGTCAATGCTCTTAACCTCTGAGCCATCTCTCCAGGTCCCATCCGGCCTCTGTGGGAGGCTGATTAGTTCTCAGAGAGCGCGGGCTCGGATGATTTAAACTGATTGGCTTAGAAGCTATGGAGTGGCTTGTATAGGCGGGCTTTGCTGAAAATCTATAAAAGCAGTCGTATTTCTGCAGCCAGGGTTCACTGTCCTCTACCCTGCGTGGGAGAGGACCGTGGCCCCAGGGCTCTGGAATTAAAACCTCGTGCTTTTTGCATCAAGACTGAGTGATTGGGGTGACACCTTCCGAGGCGTGGGGTGCTGGGGTGCCCCCGTTTTTTCTTTCGGGTCTTACAAAGACAAACCCAGAGCTGAAGGTGACTGAAACTGGCTGTGTGTACGTATGTGGGGGGGGGGGTTCCCACCTCTTAAAAAAAGAAAAGCAACGATTTAACACAACACTTTTCTTCCTTTGAAATGATAAAGTCAAGAAGAACATCACTCTCCAAAACACAATAAACACAGCAGGCTCCCTGCAGCCTCACGTCAAAGTCCTCAGTGCCCCCCAAAAAGTGCCCCCACCCCAGGAGTGACATTAAATTCTTTGGAAGTAAACATGCAAATATATACTTTTTATTGTGTTTTTCAAGTAAGGGATTGAAAAATCAATGTAATGAGTTGTGAGCGCGTGTTTGCATGTGGGGGCCCCTGCGTTCCTCCAGGTGGACAGCAAGAGCCTTAAAGGCTCAAGTCCTTCGGGTAAAATGATATAGTATTTGCATGCTTTTCCACCTCCCCAGCTGCCTTAAATGCAGACTACAGTGCCATGTGGATAATCGTTACGTTATTTAGGGGATAATGAAAGACAAGTATCAGTACAGAAGCAATTTTTAAAAAAAAAATACATTTCCAGTGTGAGGTTGACTAAATCTATGGATGCAGGAACCACAGACGAAGAGGGCTGGTTGTAAAAAACGCATTTCTTATTCTGGGTTACAGATACCTGGGAAAACACAGTAACTTCCACAAGGCTGGGGCTCTGCCATCATGTGAAGGATTTACAAATGTGTGAAACCGGAACTGTATTTTGGGAGACTCACAGGCAATACTCCTAAAGAAACCTACATTCCGAGAATTCCCTCCCTCCGCTCCTTCTAACCGGAGGAGCCCCATCTCTCCTCTCCTCCTCAGCTCCTGTCACCTGTGAGGAGCGCAGCTGTGCACCTCAGTCAGCAAGGACCCCCTCTGGAAACCCGGGACGAGGAATACATTTTCAGGATGTGGGCTCTGCAGCCTTAGATTCAGTCCATCCAGCATCCTGCAGGGAGTGAGCGCCACTGCTCACGCTCTCACGGACTTCCTGGGCACATGGTGTCCACTCCCTCCCCTACATCAGGCCTCTCTTCAAACTTGAATCCACATGCAGGATGGTTCAACGGCTCTTGTCATGTGCCGTCCCTGTCTGGTCACTTGATGCTGATCCCTGGTAACCACAGACAGGCAGAAGGAGAGACCAACTCCACAGTTTCTTTCCTCTGACTTTCATATGTACGCTGGCATGCAACATTCTCTCCTCATTTCATACACACACAGCGAAATGAAAATAAATAAGTAAATTTAAAAAGACATGCAAATAGGAGGAGACCATGGGAAAAGGAGTGGTTAGGAGGACAATAGAAGAGATGTGATGGAAGCATATTATATAAATGTATATTATATAAATCTATGAAGGTGTGGATGGATAGGTGTGAAGTTCATAGACCTAGAATGTAAGAATCCAGACAAAAAGCAGCACCTCCAAATAGTGACCTTGAAACTTTATGATGAGCATGAACAGCATGCATTAGCTAATTAATGAATTGATTAATTGTGACAGGCTTCATCGAAGAGGCCAAGTCACAGACTCCAAGCACAATTTGCTCCCGCACCGGAGATCTGTGTGGCCGGAGAGAAGGCCCGCGGCTCTTTATCTTAAGACGCTGCCGGTTTGTGCAAAGCGAGGCTGTTTCAAACAGCTACTTCTGCATTCTGACGATTATTAGGAAACCGAAACAGCCTAGGACATGAAAAAGTACCAGGGCATCTAAGATTTAGATCTGCCCCAGACGGCTGTTGTCAGCCTTCGAAAGCTGAGGCCATCAAGTTCCCATTGGGGAAGGCAGGGAAAGGGGAAGAGAGAAAAAAACTATGCAAAACAAAGCTGACTCTCTATCCCTGGTTTTTCCTACATGACAACCAGTGACATTTGACATGTGTCATGTTTAATTTGTTCTGATTCTGTTGCATACTTTCTCAACCAGCCAGAGTGTTTGCCTGTCACCCTCAGCCATGGAGAGCCTACCCCAAAAGAGACACCACAGGAATTTTTATTATTGTGGGAAATGCCACACCCACAATTTAATTATCAGCTGATATATATCAAGCTGTATTAACTTCTATGACCTGATGCATTTTTAATTATGCCGAAGTTAATTTGCCTTCGGTATCTCAAAGTAGAGGAGTCTGCCGCAGACAGTTAAGACGCCATTAAATTGGAGTAATCAGAATTAACATCTGCTACAGTCAATATAACCCATATAGCCAGAGTAGCCACCATCAAATAGACTGCTCACCAGAGACTTGGAAAGACTCAAAGGTTCTCAAATTTGGGCTAACATCTAAAGTCACTTGCTCTAACACTGTTACAAGACCCACAAAATTAACAGGAGCCCCTAGGTTATAGCTGACTATCCAATTTAATGACTATCATTAAATTAATCTTAAACTAATTTTAGTTGCTGCCACCTCCATGGGATTCTCTTTAATATGGCGTGTTGGGTGTCCTCCCTAAGTGAGTCCTGTCTCCTGGAGGGTGTTTAGAGAAAGGGGGAGCCACGTCTAGAGTAAGGGGAACCTAAAAGGAGGTGGGTAAGGGGCATTGTATGGAATTTGCGTACTGTCGAGTTTCTATACAACACTCTAGAACCTAGAAAACTAAGAATGGAACCTTCCAGAACAAGATGTAGAGGAAGAGGAAGAGAAAGCGGGCAGTGCTGTGGTACTTGGGTGGCTGTGGGGGACAGCTCACATGAACCTGAGGACAGCGTGCCTGCCAAGAAGGGCTGTGAAGGATACGCAGACCGTCCTTGTCCAAGAGATGGACCGATCCTTGAGGAAGAGTCCGGAACTCTAAAGTGTTATACAACTCAAGCTTTTTATAAGTGAGACACTTATAATCATAAATCTATGTGAAGTTAAATGAACCTCAGTTTCCTCTTTTATGAAACGAGAATCAAATCTATTGTCAATGCAAGAGATCTACAGTGGAACAGCTCTAGCTAGACTTTGTAAGTGAGAAAAGTCTATGTATAAATAAAACTATTTGATCAACTTACCGTGGACGAACGCTGAGAGAGGCAACACCATCCACAGAGACGCCCTGGCTGCAAAGCCGACCTGACCTTTTGTAATTAGACAGACTGCACTACCGTGTGGTATGAAGGTGTCAGCCAGTCGTAAGGAGAGCTGAACACTGTGGGGAGGGGGGCTGGGGTTGGGGACACAAAAAGTCCCAAGAAGCCAAACGCCACCCAGGGAAAGAGTATGATCTGTTGATTATTCTCTAAGTGCACCTCACTCAAAAGGTCATTAACCCCACTTGGATGCTAAGACCCATCTGGCCAGCTAGCTGAAGAGCGTCCTGTCTCCATTAGCAATGTGACAATCATTCCACCTAAGGCAGTGTGAAGATGCTCTCTAAAGAGTGTTATGATGATGTCATTTCGGAAAAGGCGGCATGAGAGGAGCAGAGTGCAACGTAAAGGTGATCAGGGTCTTTATTACCAATAACAACATGACAGAGGAAACGGTCGCAGGACGTGGCTTAGAGATACTAATATCAACCTTGTCCTGCTCCGGCTCTCGGTCTCTATGTTTAACATCAACCAAAACCACACATTCATCAGTGAGAACTGACCCACAGAGTGTTTTAACTTTGGGAGCCATGACCACTTGTCTAGTAGAGTTCTTATATCCCCTATATGTAAACAATAAGACGTGAGCCTGCTGCTGAGGGACGGGTAGTGCGGTAGTTAGGGAGGACGGTGGTCAGAGAGGAATGCTATTGTGTATGCCACAGGAAAATAAGTCTGCTTGATATACCAGCCTTATGAGTTTAGTTGGGTGACCCAGCCACGACAGAGGGACAAAATGGCCCAGAGTTCATAGACAGCAGGACCAAGGCAGGTTTTAGCTGAAGGAGGTGAATGTCATCCCCCTGCCTCAAGCTTCCCTTCGACACCCCTCTTCATGCTCCCAATAGTTTTCTTTCTTGTTTTCCTAAACACCTCACCCTTCAGAATCCTTGGAAAAAGCAAAGGAGATAACGGTGACCGTCCCTAGCACGCAGTGAACACAGCAGACAGACGGTCATCCCCCACTCATGACAAGACCACGAGTCCGCATCGAGACACTGGGCCTCAGACGTTTTATGTTTTTTTTCTGACTAGGGCTGGTAAATCAATATACTTGGCGAGGCCACACTAGGGCCTATGCGGGAAGCATCTCCCTCAGACTTCTCAAATACTAAAAAGATACAGTTTTTGGTTCAAGAAATGGGGGAAAGGCGTCCTTGAAAAGACCTGTCAGAGACAAGAGGAATAAAAACACACTCCCTACAGATAGATGGGCTCCGTAGGGAGAAAGGCTGCAAAAATCACTTCACGGCCAAAGTCAGAAAGACAAATCATCCAGCCCTCTGTAAATTCTATTAGAATAACACATATCCAAATTCTTGGGTGTCACCATGACTACAAAAGCGCTATCAGCGAATCCTTCCTCATGAGGACCAATAGCAATGCTTCAGCTGGTTAATGTTTGAAAACGGTCTTCAGGAATGAGCAAAACAATGATAAAAAGCTGATTTTGAGAGTTATTTTCTCTTGTGTTACTATTATGAAACCATCTCACTTTTGCAATACCTTTCTGGACCCAGCCCAAATTAAAAACACAAAATAACCAACATAATGAAAATTCATGTCCCGCTACTCAGCATTTTTTGGTTCTCTTTTTTCCCCCTAAGCTGTGGCTGGGACAGTTGAAATCGCATGTGGCAATTCCTGCTTACACTTCTTGTAGTCCCCTTGTGGTTCTGTGGACAGCCTAAATCTTGCATGAAGCTCCTGTAAAGACGGTCTGTGTAAAAGCCACACCCACCACTGGGATAAATGGAAGAAAGTGTACCTCGTTCAAACTTTAGCCGCTGATAAAGCTGGAACTCATCCACGGGCACCAAACAGGCGATCTGAAATCAGAGACATGAGAGATGGGATTCTGGTCAGCAGAGGGTCCCACATGGCCAGCCCTTTCCGGTAGCTTTCTCCAACTTGGCCTCTAGGCCCTCTCTCTGAGTTGTCTGGAACCCCTTATCTCTGCTTGATCACACAGCGACAAGTGCAGTGATCTGTCCCCATTCCCCTACCCGTGGCTAGGATCCACGGCCCGGGCCATCTGTGACGAAGCCCCTGAGAGACTCCATTCCTTGGTCAGCTGACCACATTTTGATATTTGGGTCTTTCACATTATTTGTGTCAGCTATGTCTTTCCTTCTCTACACTCATGGAAAAAGCAAACTTTCCAAAGACTAGCTTTGGAGCTGAGGTCAAGCAGGCAGTACCTCGGCAATGATGCCAACTCTGTACATAGAGCCGATATGCTTTGTGTGATATAAACTTTGACACTGACTAGACTCGCTTCACTTACACCACACTGACACATGATACAGTAGCAACGAGAGTCTGTCTTATGACATTCCTTGTGACTGGAATCCCATTTCCTCTTCAGACAGCAGAAGGAACCAAAGGGTTCCTAGTGAACAACAAAGACTCATGACATCTTCCCATCTCAAAGTCAGAAGAAGGGAACGCTGACTGCGCTTATAAGCTGGAGTTCTAAAGCTGCTAGTGCCACTGATAGTGGTGTATAACTATTGATGTTACCCACTTACAAATGAGAGACGGAAAAACTGGAGATCAGCCTCCAAGAAATTCAAGGAGTTAATGTGGGCCCCTCCTCTTAGCCTTGATAATTCCAGCATGAAACTAATAAGCTACTATATACGTACATTATTATATACATTATGCACTATATAGTATATATGCTTATATAGTATGAACTATAGATATAATTTTTTGTTGCAAAATACATTTAAATGAAAACATTTTTGCAATTGACAAAACAAAACCTGCTTTGAGAAAACCATAGTAAGCTGATGTTGTAACTAAAATTGCATTGAATAAATACAATAAATATTTTTTTGAGACAGGGCTTCACTGTGTAGCCCTGGCTGTCCTGGAACGCTCTCTGTAGGCCGAGCTGAGAGATTCAGCTGCCTCTGCCTCCCAAGGTATCCACAACCACTGCCCGGCATACAATATATTTTAAAAGTACATTCAAAATCGAATTATGTACCTCAAAAGCAGACTCAATCTGTGTATTTCACTAATCACTCAGACCAAGGTAACAAAAAATGAACTAAAGATCACAAAATAAGCAAGTTTAGTCTCCCTCATACCGAACTAAGTTTGATCAATTCAATCCATTCTGAAGAACATTCCCCGTCAAACTCTCTTTTACCAAATTGAAAATAAAAAATGTGTTTTAATCTGGTACCTTAAGTAAAAGTCCCTTAGAGAGCCTCATAAGAAAAAATAGGACCAATTTCACGCTATATGCATTTTGCTATAGTTCTGTTAAAAGTATGATTGGGCATGAGCAACATGGAGAACTAAATTTGTTCAGCTGCTATAGCACCACCGAAAACAAACAAACAAACAAAATCTCCCCTGAAGTAAGATTCCGAGCTGGAGAGAGCAGGCCCAGGCGACAGGCCTGGCTCTGTCTGAGATGCTTCTGTGTGGCAGGCAGATGGCCTAATGATCCTTCACCTTTGGGCTCAAGGTGGTATCTGTGACCCTATTTTCAGTCTTCTCTAATGCTACTGAGATCAAAGATTCGATGCAACAGCCATGAGGCCAACTTGCCCCAATCTAAAATATTCTGTGGCCCAATACACACCTTTTTAAAATCCATCAAAGGCAGCTCCTAACAATGCTGGTTTTTTTCCAGTGAGGAACAGTTTGTATAATAGCTAAGCCACATAATGTTTACGAAAGAAAAGCAAATGGGAGATCAAATGTTTTAGAAACAGATCCTATGTTAATGAGAAAAGGGACAGAAAGTGACACAGTAAGAGGTACTCACAAGAGGGGTGGGGGTTTGTTTTAAATTAGAAAGACAGATTTCATCAGAGTAACACTCTATGGCCAACAGCAAAGGCATACATCTCTAATGCGTGCATGTGTTTTGTGTGTGTGTGTGTGTGTGTGTGTGTGTGTGTGTTATTTATTAGAAGCAGGCCTTGACAGAGCTGGTCAACTTTCCCACTGACGTTTGTAGTCACTCCGCTCCATCAGGGACACAGACACTGCCCAGGGCTCGTTCCTCTGTGTACCAGCTCTGCCTCTCAGGCTTGTATCTTCTCAATATGCCTGCTGACAGTCTACCGTGGGCTTGACGTCTGTCTGGGCTATGCAAACATGGTGCTCAAAGAGTAAAACTCACTGAGGGCAATATACACATTGAAGAGTCAAAATAAATCTACTGCCTGACCTTTTCACCTCTTATATTTTGTAAATTAAACTAATATTCTAAAGTGCTTCTCTCTTGGTGTGGTTTTTATATGAGAGAAAGAGCCGGACATTTTTTTTAAATAGTACATTATCCAAAGTATTAATTCCTGGTTCCACCGTTATTTGGGACTAAGCCATAATTGTTCATGGTTTCCATTTGCACACTTATAAAATTTAAGTAAATTTTATTAGGATGAGTTCTGGACAGTGAAAGGGCTACACTGGGTGTTTGAAGACTGTCACGCGGCTAGCCTGGCAACCCCAGGGAATAAATGAAATTATAAAGGGCTATCTCACTCTCTGCCTTTATCCACTTTTGCCCAGCAAAGATATTCAAAATTGTCCAAAATCACACTACAATGCTCTTTTGAAAAAAATTTTTTATTCCCAAGTAATTTCAGACTTAAGACGTGTCATAAAGGCCAAATGATGAGCTCCTGCACACTACTCTCTCAATTCTCCTTAAAGAGAACCTCTTATCAAAACTGTCATTAATTATTAAAAGAATGCAATTGAAATTGGTATAATACAACTGAATGGTTGCCAGGACTTATTAAGATTTCACACATTCTCCTGCTAATGTCCTTTTCCAGTCTGGTACCCAACCCAAACCACCGCCCTCTGTCTAGTTGCAGTGTCTGCTAGGCCCTCGGTGACAGGTGACAGTTTATCTTTCCCTCTCCTTCTCTTCACATGTTTGAAATGCACAGGCCAGTGGCCTGAGGGCTGTTCTTCAACTTTGGTTGCCATGATGCCTTCTTATGATTAGATTCAGGTTGTGATTTGGGGGTGGGAGGGGATTTCAGGTGTGATTTGCGGTAAAAGGATATCAGGTGTGATTTGGGGGCCATCGGAAGGTACATGGGGTAAGAATATTGGTGATATTAACTTCTTGACTTGATTAAGGGAATCTACACTAGAGTTCTCTGTCCTCTGTAATTTGCATATATTTTGTAGTACTTTAATTCCAGATCATTTTTATAGTATGTCTGCACAAGTGTGTAGATGCCTAAAGAGACCAGGAGGGGGCACTGGAGTTCCTGGCGCTGCAGTTCAGGTCTGCTTTAAGCCATCCAACCTAGGTACTGGGAACCAAATTTGGGTCCTCAAGAAGGACAGGAAATGCTTTTCACCATTAAATCATCTCCCCAGGCCCTTAATCAAAGATACTTAAGATAGCTAGCACCCTTTCAATAATTAGGAGATGCACAAGGTAAAGGTGAAGACTTTATTACTTAAAGTTATTCAATCAGTGGGTACACAGATGACTCTGTGTGTGTGTGTGTGTGTGTGTGTGTGTGTGTGAGAGAGAGAGAGAGAGAGAGAGAGAGAGAGAGAGAGAGAGAGAGAGAGAGAGAGGGTACAGGCAAGGAGAGGAAAAAGGATACATATGTAATCATTGGTTAAGGGCATTATCTCAACAGGTTTTATGCGAGGAGTCTTACTTGAGTTTAAAGCACAGAATGGTGAGTTCTAGGTGGTCACACTGGGACTGTGGAGTGGTTACTTTGGATTATCCTGAGATGGTGTGGGACCAAAGGCTAGTGAGGCCACTGGAGAAGTCTGTATCTAGCTGTCCCGTAGGGAGCTAGATTCTATATAAAGCAGATATTTGGACTGACCAAATTGAGGAACTTGGGGCAGGAGGGGAATTGGAAAGGAAAGTATGTCAAGGGCGAGTGATGTGGCTTCTGCCACAAGAAGGCCCAGCTTGTCCGCGCTAGGAGTACACGCTAAGGTGAAGGAAAGTGTGCCTGCACAGTGGAAGCTACGTGTGTTAGAGTGGCATCTCCAACAGCCGAGAAGACATGGGAAGCGGGACACAGCTCTCTTTATCACTGTTTGCTATGACCATAGTACGGAAACAAGCACCCCACCCACATCAACCCAACCTTATAGAAAAAAAAAAATACAGAAGGAAGGGGAGGAGGAGAGGGAACAGGAGGGGAGAGTGGAACCCGCTCATCACAAATATCTGCGCTCAAAGTTATAGGTGCCCCCATGAGAAATGCGGGCCATGTAGCGTGTATTCTTTTGTATGAGAACATTAAAATGTCATAGTTAAAAATTCTAAGTTGAAGACAGGCTTCAGGGTGCACTGCCTATTGGTTTGTAAAATCAGGCCAATAGGAAAGAGAAGCCAAGATTTTATTCAGGTCTAGCCCTTTAAATCAGATGCTTTAAAAAAAAAAAAAAAGTCAAGAACAAGGTTGACCAGTAGGCTACGGGAGATGAGTGCAGTCAGCTGTGAGTGGATCATTATGACCGGCGAGCGAGGTCTGGGCCACTTCTGAGGCACCGTGACTTGCAAAAATGGAAGCAGGAAAAACCACTTGTTATAACAAGTCTAATCATAATAACATGGAAACTAGCGACGTCTTCTGTCCCAACCCCCAAAAGCACGGGCACCTCTTTCTAACAGAGCAGAAAAGGCGTCCGTCATTCATCTGAGGGTAACAAACACCCAAATACTAGAGGCCAAATCCTGAATGGAAAGCACCAGAGGGTATCCAAACAAGACTGAGAGCAGAGTGTGCCTCTGGTTTACTCCGCCTCCACCCGTGGGTTAACCGCTCCTGTGTGCGGCTGAGACTGAGTCAACTAAAGAGCCGCTTAGCTCTCCTGGGCAGCCTTTAAAGATCATAGAGGTTTTATCTTCCACTTACATGGGGCTTCAAATACATCTAAAAATGAGGTTTTAAATGTGTTCAAAAATAAATGTCAGCCGGGAACCTCAAAAATACCCCTTCACTCTGGTTTGGCAAAGTCCCCTCCCACCGCCAGAATTTACCTTTTCTCCAGCCAGCACACACGACAATGGATGGGTATCAGAAACACAGTCGGTCCCTTCCTGTTTGTACCCCCACGTCCCCATCATGGGAGGAGTTTCCCTGGCCTGGCCTGGGCATCTTCACTGCCCCCTCCCCGCTCCTGCTTCCCACCACAGTAATGGGAGGGGCGGGTGTGAAAGGAGAGATGGGGAGGACAGGCCCGAAGAATGCCCGGTCCCTACAGGGTCCCTACAGAGCCAGCAGCCTCTCCCAAAGCCACCTTAAATAAACACATCATCTGGGGGGAAACTATTTACTTTGCAGTGTAACCTCGGAGTCCTTTACCCTTCTCCTCCGCCCCTAGGCCTCTGGGCTCTACACTCCAAATCCCTTCCTACAGAACTTCTGAGCCCTTGTTCCTGGCAAGGCCAACTGTTCCCACCCTTCCTCTGGTGCACACCGTGTGGCACTGGAAGGAAAAGCCAGGCTGGTTGTTTTGGGGCCCCAGGACTTGGAAAGAAGCGCGGAGTGTGAGAGGCGGCTGAGAGGCGCATTCCTGCCCTCCCCTGCCAGCTGCCAGTTGGAAGCTCAGTGGCCTTGGCCGCAAAGTGACAGGTACTGTTCAAGTGGTTCTATGTGCTTGTCACTGGAATGTCACAGGGCACAGACAGCTTAGGCTCTCCCGGTGTGGGTGGGGGCATGCCACTTCTCCAACACTGCAGGGAGCTGCTGAGATTAAACATCGCCTTTCAACATAGAACTTTACTTAAAGTAATGCTGACAGAAATAACAGCCCGCGTCCTGTGTTTATAATTCCATGTTGGACAAGGTTCCTGGTTCCGATACATGGGAAAACCCTGCGGCGCAATAGATGAAAGTACCAGATGACGCAACGGAGGAAAACTCGACTTTCCCCAGGCTCCCAGAAAGGTCACCTGTGAGCCGCCCGCCACTGTCCATCACGGGGCTCCTGGGACCCTAAGAGGGAAATGTTCTCCTACCTCCATGTACGTTAAACGGAGCTCAAACCGGCCATCAAATGCCTTCCTAACGAGGCTGTTCCTGACAGACAAACATGAAGAGGGAGAGCCACCGCTGGGCCAATTTGGAGGATTCAGGAAGACAGACAGAGGGAGTGGAGCCACATGGCAAGCTGGAGCTACCCAGGAAAACGTGCGCACAGAGATCAGCCAGTTGCGGCCAGGACCATTCCTAACAAGTCTGGTTATGCGTTACCTATAATGACCAAACATTTCTCTCAAGTGAACGGGAGAAAAGGGTCGTGGTGATGGGATCCAGTCAGGTGGTGTACAAACGAGTCACACCGTGATACAGTCAGAACTGTAGATGCTATGGGCCATGCAGTAGCTAGCATAAGGATTCTATACGAGGAAATCTGGGTACCAGGAACGCACCCAGCCCCGTCTGTGTGTGGTATTTTCACTTTCAAAGGAAGAGTTCCAAATAAACAGATGTAGCTGCTTAGATCTCCAATATAATCTTCTGTTCAGTTCAAAATTCAGAATGAAAATACTCCCCCAACAGCCATTACAAGGTTTTACCACTGGAGACAGAAGTCATGGCACATTGCTTAAGAACTTGACTCCTGCAACTGAATGCTCATCTCTAGCTGGGCTCTCTTTAAAGCCGGTGAGAACAGAGATGGCCTGTGAGGACCCTGGAGAGTCTTATTATTCATCTAATGAGAAAGGGGCTTGGTGAACTTTAAATCTGCTCAGTTTGGAATAGTTTTGTTCTGTTTTCTCAAATCTACTAGGAGATTTAAAAAAAAAAATAAAGTTTGAGAAATATTATGGGCTTGTTTGCTTTTAATATAGCCTTAAAGTAAAATTGCTTTTGGAAGAATAGCTAGATACAGCCAGAAGCAACGAGAAAGGAGTGAGAATGTGTGTCCCTGGGGAGGACTGCGTAGCAGGCAGCTGGGAAATGGGCACGCTAAGACGACAGGAAAACCTAAGGGCTGTGCTAAACACACAGCCTCACCGCCAGCATCCAGACACCAGCATCCAGACACCAGCCTCACCGCCAGCATCCAGACACCAGCATCCAGACACCAGCGACCAGTGCTCCCTACCTTGCGAGGTCCGGGATAACAGTGCGTGACTAGGCTCTGTGCAGTGACAGAGATGTTCTGCTCTGGCTGTCCATCAGGCAACCATTAAGCACGAATGGCTATGAACACTTCAAAGCAATGATTAAGTAGCTGACCAGAAGAATTAAGATTCTTTTGTACGCTTGTAATTAATCTACAATTAAATATCCACACCGGACTGGCAACCGCCAGACTGGGTCTAGATTCATAACTTAGTTTTAAAGCCTCAACCAAACTGCTCATTTGTGTTCGCTTATAGATTCTGTTTCATATAGAAATTGAAGTGAGATTTCACCCAAGCCCAGCTTTCACAGCCTAGTTCATATCTCTTGAGTTTCACTTGCATACTCATCTGCCTCCTTCTATGTTCATGACCTCTCTGCTCGGTACCAGGCACGGGGTGGTACCCGGACCTCGTACTTTCTCTATACTTGGACCAGTCAGACATCAGAGGAAGAAGTCAGAAAGGACAAGGCCAAGGCCAATGGTCTCAAATACAGGGACTTCATCTTTAAGAACAGTTCTGTGTAGCGGGGCATTGGTGGCACACGCCTGTAATCCCAGCACCTGGGAGGCAGAGGCAGGTGGATTTCTGAGTTCCAGGCTAGCTTGGTCTACAGAGTAAGTTCCAGGACAGTCAGGGCTACACAGAGAAACCCTGTCTCGAAAAACCAAAAAAAAAAAAAAAAAAAAAGAACAGTTCTGTGGGGCTGCAGAGATGGCTCGGCAGTTAAGGGCAGTGGCTGCTCTTCCAGAGGTCCTGAGTTCAGTTCCCAGCAACCACATGGTGGCTCATGACCATCTGTAATGGGATCTGATGCCCTCCTCTGTCTGATACCTTCTTTGGTCATGCAGGCATACATGGAAATAGAGCACTTGTATACATAAATAGGTAAACCTTTTTAAAAAAACAAAACAACTTGGGTTACACAGTACAGAGTCCAGGCCCCAGGTGGCTAGTTTCCCGTGCCTCTGGCTCTTCCTTCCGTTACACACTGCAAAACACTGAGGTCAGCTGTCGTCCTTGGGGTGGGGGTGGGGGGAAAGGACGGACATCTTCAGTAACATCCTTTTAGCAAAACTTAGACTTCATCATTTTCTTAAGACAGTCAACTCTACACCAGCCTTCCTCATAGCCATGTTTCATAAACTGCACACAGGGCAGACTGAGTCAGGGCAGGAGTAGCTAGAACACTTCCTCCCTGCTTTTCTTACAAAGCAAAGGGTATGCTTTAAAAAAAGAAAAGAAAGAAAGCATGTGTCTTCAGAAAGATGTATACATATGCACCAGCACACAGCTCTCCATCCGCCTGTATATATATATTTAATCCACCCACACCTGGCCAAGCTTCAGACTCTCAAGCCTTTTGCTGCACATTTCTTCTGTCTAACTTTGCTCCCCCTTAATGCTATGTGACTGTGGACAGGAGAACTGGATTAGAATTCCAGTTCTTTCTGGATCGGTCCCTTGAGGTAAGTCACTTACAGCCCCAGGGCTTCAGTTCCCTTATCTAAGAAAACACCTGACTGTGTGAGGCTTGTAGGGAGGATTAGCTAATGCACAGGCCAAGGAAGGCCAGGAGGAACGCCCGGGGCCAGGCAGGTGTCCGGTCAGGCGGCCCCTGTTATCAAATGGATGGTTTATTTCATCGGTTTCTAGGGAGCTTTCTTGGAAGATTACACCTTCCCTTAGACAGGAGTTCATTGTGCTCAGGTGAACAGGCACTGAACATCCAGAGGCAGATTTCAGGGCAGCCATGAGGGGGGAGCAGCAAAAAAAAAAAAAAAAAAAAAAAAAAAAAGGTGATATAAACTGTAACCCGGAGAGATGGGAAAACCTGCTCTAAGAGGAGAGACTCATCTGATGCACAAGACAGCCGGGCTGCAAGGCCTCCCTCCCTCCCTCTCTGCTCTTTGGCAATCTTTTAACCTCAGACCACCTCTGCAGAAAGCTACCCTAGGAAGCAAACAAACGTATACAGGACCACAATCGCTTATATACTGTATAACTGACTAACTTAAGCACCCTCCAAGCCCCACTCTTGACTGGTTTGATTTCTAGCATCTTCGCCTGTTTTAAGAGCTTCTACAACACGCACAAGAAGACATCCATAAACAGAACTGAGATAAACGGCCCTGCTCACAGCTTGTATAAGGATTCCAGTTCCGTGTGGCAATAAAACACTCCTCTAAAAAGTTAACCTCTGCTAACTCCCTAGTAGGCAATACTTAAGGGTCAAGATGTAGGAAATAATCTGGCAGGGAGGAAGGACCGGCCGTGGCGTGCATACCTCAGTTTCCTGCAGGGTCCCGTGTTTTAGGCACACCATGTCAGGGCAAGTGATAGGAGATCCACATCCTTCTCGGATTGACAGCACCATATACTGTTTCAGGCACTATAAAAAAATAAATACAAGCAGATATTTTAAACTCCGCACTCATTACAGTACCACAAGGGTTACATAAGAGAACATCCACTGCCTCTTCCTAAATTGGCTGTCCTGGGGTTCTTGTACCCAGGAATCATAAGTTATCACAAGTGTGGATACTAAAGAGCCACCACTTTGGAAAGAATGCAGAGCCAGGCAATTAATTATAAGTGACTTCATCTTAAGAGTTTATTCAGGTCAAGATTCCCGCTCTCTCACTCAGTCTATCTACCATAGACTGGGAAAAAGAAGAAACGCGTTTGCATTCACAGCAAAGACCTTCATATTTTCTTTCCTTTCAAAACTCATTCCTGAGCTGGAGAGGTGGCTCAGCGGTTAAGAGCACACTGACTGCTCTTCCAGAGGTCCTGAGTTCAATTTCCAGCAACCACGTGATGGCCCTCAACCATCTGTAATGGGAGCCAATGTCCTCTTCGTCAATGTCTGGAGATGGCTACATTGTTCTCGTGTACATTAAATAAATGATTCTTTAAAAAAAAGAAAGAAAGAAAACCAAACTTATTCCCAATTCTGTTTATTTATATTTTTTTAGATTAATGTGCTGAGTGTTTTGCTTGCAGGTGTGTACTGCACCATGCGTGTCAACAGAGGTCAGAAGCGGGAGTGGGGGTCCCCTGGAAATGAAGTTGTGGATGGTTGTGAGTGACCATGTGAGCGCTCAGAACCCACCCCAGTCCTCTGCGAGTGTTACACAGGCTTTTAGCCACTCGACCGTCGCTTCAGCACCCCCGTCCTTTTTATTTGTGGACCATTCTGATGAGTTTGCCTGAGAGTAGAATGAGCTTCACTCTGGGACCCTGCTTAGGAGCTACCCAGGCAGGGTCAAATACTAGTAAGGACTGAGTTCTGTAGGAACAAGTCAGGTGACTTGCTGGTGGCCAGGGATAGCAAAGACACATTGGGAGACTAGGCCATCCCAAATCCCAAAGGCCTTAGTAGATGCCCTGATGACACTGTGATCTGCTTTGTTTTGTTGTTGTGCCTGTTTTGTTGTTTGTTTGTTTGTTTGTTTGTTTTTGGACACAGGGTTTCACTATGTAGCCCCGGTTGACTTAGAACTTTCAATCCACCTGCCTCAGCCTTCAGACCTGCTGGAGTTACAGGCATGCCCCACCAGGCACTCCTCAAAGAACTCTTGAGTAAAAAAAATAAAATAAAATAAAATAAAATAAAATAAAATAAAATAAAATAAAATAAAATAAAATAAAATAGGCACTGGGTGACTAGAGTAAAAGAAATTCTCCCAAGAGAAGACAACAAGGAGACACCATCCACAACTCGATTGATTATTGCATTGGAACCTTGGGCAGTGAGTAGAGAAAGCGTAGGAAAGGGACTGGTCGTAGCATGTAGGCCTCCAGTGCCCTCCCCATCCTCGCACCTCAACGATACATGCCCAGAGGAAAAAGAAGGCAGAGCGGAGATGAGTTCCACAGGCTCAAGTGTGACAGATTCCAGATCGGAAGTATTCAGAACAAGTGTCACGCCGCTGGTATGCATTTACCACGTACTTAGGCCCGCGGCTCGATCACAAACAGGCTCCTGGCTTGTATTATTTTCCTAGCAGGCCCTCCAATCACCTAAAGGTGATTTCAAGTGCATAATACGATGTGTGTAGACTGCATGCAAATACTATGCAAGCTATTTTATAGAAGCCATTTGCATGTTTGCAGGTTCAGGTATCTTGTGAGAAATCTCGGACCTACTTCTCACCAGACACCAATGGACTACTGTGGCTCCTACTAATAAAACCCAAGAAGTCCAAAATCTGGCTCTTCAGTTTCTACTAATTAAATCCGAATTGGTGAGCCCTCGTCCATTTTTATGGTAAACAAACAAACAAGCAAACAAACAGCCAAGCTCAATTGCTTCAGGAGTATCTCAAATACAATCTAGTCAGTGAAGTAACGACTTATGAAATGATGATTTATAACTGAGTTTAGATCTTTTCGAATTCATATACTTACGTATCAACCCTTAACATTAAAAGCAATGTCACACACTGTTACATAAAGCATTGAATAAATGCCCGTGGTCAGAATGTTTCACAGAATTGTGAAATCTGTGGCATTTATTGACTTCTTGAAGTTAAGTTTTTCCATGTGAAGATGAAACCCGGGTATCACTATTGTATCTCACTTAAAAGCATTTTTTTTTCTAGTTGAAAAGACTGTTAGACACACTGATGACTCAATAGCCAGGGCTAACAACTTAAGCCAGATTTGGGTCTCTTCAGGAAGTTAACAGGCCCTTTTCTAGAAGAATAAATGTCTTCAGTCACACAAAACCCAGAAATTAACTTAAATATCCATCATGCACTATTCAAACAAACTTTGCTGAATTCATACAATGGTATGCTGCAAAATCATGAGAGAGATTTTCAAATGGTAGTTGGAAGACATGAGAACATGCCCATGATATAGTAAACCATGGAGAGAGAGCAGGCATCATGGTCACCCAGTCGCTCTTACCCTGTGAGTGGCCTCGTGATAAATACCAAATATTAACTTGTACTTTCACTTCAAGAAATGGGTAACAGTTTCTCACCCTAAGATTTACTGTGGTAAATGTGGCTTGGTCCCGGGGGCTGAGTCCCAGGAGAGAGTAGCATCAGGGAGATGTGAGAAAGATCTCTGACGGGCAAAGCTCCAGAGGAGCCGAACACAGGCTCACACAAAGGGTATCATCCCAAAGGACCCTGCAAAGGGCTGCCTACCAGGCTGCTTCTGGAGACTTCCAAGGCCCCCAGTGCCACATGGTCCCAATTTTATTGTCTTCGCCCTCTCCTGCCAGCTGCCACTCACAGAAACTGAGGTAAACAGGCTCTAAAAATCCAAGTTCGCCAGGCCGGAGGGGAAAGGGCTTGAGGGAAACAGGGTGGTGCCGTGCTACGACTGTCAGAGCCCAGCAGCTGAGGTGGACACACAATGACAGGGGGAAGACTCCACCCAGGACCCAGACGGGGGCTGTCCCCATCATGTTTAAAGTTCCCTGGCTCTGAAAGGAACCACTTAAAGCTACATGGGGCAGAGAAGCTGAAGAGACAGAAAGGGTGTACAGACCAGCACATCCCTCCAGCCTGTAGACAAGCTTTGCCTTACAAAGTTTTAGGGGTAGAGAAAAGGCTCTAATGGTATATAGTAACTAGAGAGATACTATATGTATCTTTACGGTACAAAATAATTATTTAAACTTACACTGCAAATTTGTACGGTTGAAATATTAAGGTTCCCCATTGGCTGCTTAGAGCAGATGTTCCGTTTGCTAATGCAAGGTCTGTAACATATCAAGTAATGAATTTAGAAGCTTTCTACCCAAGCACTCCCATGTCTACAAAAAAGGCAGTGTGCCGTGATTTTAGGAGAGAGAGGTAGGAGCTGTGTGCATACCCCTTCCTTTTATTCTAAGAAAGGCTTGCTGGAGATGGGGATGTGTGCGTGTAGTTTGTTCAGCAGCTGAGCACTCAGGCGCCCGGCCGACACTTCTCCGAGAAGCAGAGGAAGTTAGTTCCCATCGCTGCTTCTTACATTTTCCAAGTCCCTTGTACTCAGGTCTTCCGCTCACTTTCACTGAAAACTATTACCCCAAACCTCCCTTCATTGCTCCCACTGGCGAGAGAAGCACAAAGAATCAAAAGCATTTTACAAGAACCACTGTCTGTAACAGACAAGCCAAACCCAGGTAAACAATGAACGATTCTGGAGGGAAAAAGGAAAAAAACAAAACCTGGGCACCTAGCTTACACCTAAAGAGAAACACATAAAACTACGGCCATTTGTCACCTTAAACATACTTGGTCATACGTGAGCAGTATGCAGACCTTGCAATTCTCTCATCAGCCAACAGAATCTGAAAGGGATGTTTCAAAAACAACATTTCAAAAGCCCGGTGACTCAGGGAAGGAAGCACTGTTTCTTTTGTGTAGTTCCCTTTCATGTACATGGCTTGACAGAGCAGAGACAAATACTTTAAGGCCATAAGGCTCATAAATAGTATCAGAGACTCCTCTTCCAACTCACTGCACAGCCCACAAGGATTCCGACAGGACGTCGTCAAGCGTCCAGCCACAAGACACACAGGGAGCCAGGTGACTGGTACCGTTCCCTCCGGCTCAGCCTCTGACTTATGTCAATGGAATTTTTCAACGACAAAGGGTTTTTTTCAAGGCTGTTGCTCACACTGTATCAAAGGACACGGTGTTCTTCACAAGGTGTTCTCCCTTGCCATAGAGACATGCAAAGTCCCCACTTAAGAGCCAACTATGGACAAAGACCATACAGTCAGAGATACACAGAAGATGGGCAGATGATAGTTAGCTAGACAGATGCTAGATAATAGATCATTGATAGATAATGGATAGAAATTGCTAGGTGATAGATTATTAGCAGATGACAGATTATTAATATTAATGATAGATGATTAATAGATTACAGATGACAGGCAGATGATAGACAACAGATGACGGGTAGGTGACTGGCAGAAAGGCAGTCAGGTCAGTGGACGACAGATGCTGACTTTGTGTGTGTGTGTGTGTGTGTGTGATCGTGACTGCACTCCTCTCCCCTCCCAGAGACCCCATCCATGCTCCCTTGTCAGAAAGGACTTCCCAGCTAAGAAGGCTCTTCCCTGCCTTTAGGGGTCTCTTGATGTGGTGTGCTTCCTCAGGCTACCGTTGGCATCTACCTGCCCTGATAGAAGACCTTTATCTTGTCTTCTGCGGGATCCTAGGAAAGACAGCGCCACACCCAGACACATCACTGGTCTCTGGATCCCCTCTCATGAGCATCATGACCCTGCTTCGACTATCGTAGCTTTATGTGAGTTCTGTAATCTGGAGATGTGTTCTCTGACTTTGTTTTTCTTTTCTGAGATGCTCTGGACAGTTCTAATTGTTTCTGTTTATAACATGCAGCCTCACAAACAGTATTGAGTGCCTTTCCACTTACTTGGTCTCTCTTATCAATAGTGTATATTTTTCAGAGTATACGTTTTACATATTTTCATCCATCCCTTGGTCTTTCAGCCCTTTAGAAATTATTATAAATGGAGTTTCTTTCACCATCTCATTCTATCAGTCCTTGACAGGATGGAGAAATACTGTTGACCTTTACATTGTTCTCGTCTGCTGCCGCCTTGCTAAACTGGTACCTGAGATTTTAAGTCTGTGGTGACGGTAAGGTGTGGCCATGCCCGAGAACCCGCATCCTGCACCATCCACCCCCAACCTTGCCGCACCCCTGCCCTGAGTATTACTCTGGGAGATACAGTTATGTCTTTCACTGCTGCATGTGTGGCTTAGCAGAGTTAATGAAGATGAACTTCAGAGAGAGGAGTCTTTCCATCGATCTCCACAATGGAAACAGGCGTTAGCTAGTTCCAGGCAAAGGAGTGAAGGAAACTTAAAGGGGAAATTACGTATACAACATTGAAGTACTTTTAATTTCAAGAACCTTAAATACTTTAAAGTGGTTCTGCTACTTTTTCTGGAAAGGGGTACAGAAGTCTGAATGGTCAATATGGGGAACTAAATTCAGGCTCCACTCACAAGTACCTCCAGTTTTCACCAACAGAGAGCAATCAGACACTTCTGTCTTCATCACAAGTGAGCAAAAAATACCTACATTTGGTGACAGGAATAACCACCTGGTCCAGCCCTCGCAAGGAAGCCATGAGATCTTGGAGATAGGAAGAACATTCCACCAGAGCAGACATCTCTCATGGTGGATACCTGCTTCCAACACAGATGACTCAACAACTCTCCCGTGGTCAGAGGCTTCCCCTCTGCCCCACCGGGGCTTAATCTCTTACCAAATCCTGCTCTGGGCAGAAGGAGAGCCATCTGGCCCAGCCGCTACCTATGACACAGAAAACGCCCATGGCTCATGGACGGAGAAAACAAACGCGCCAGCCAAGTTTACATCTTTCCATTTCCTCCAAGGAAGCATTACCCTCAGCGCCGCAAGCCCTCGGCTGGCATGGGGCATCAGCACAGACCTGGCACAGGCAGTGAGAATAAGCATGTCCCTACTCCACATAGGGAGGGAAACAAAAGTCAAATTGATAAAGGTTCAGAAAAATCTCTCCTGCCATGACTAAACAGGATACAGCCATCCAGCCTTCTCTATGTGAACACGGGTAGCATGGCGTTTCTCCTGGGAATTCAGCATAAGGATCCAAGTCATGTAACAAACATGAGCCCTGGTGGGTAAACGGAAAGAGTTTTATGATGAGGAAGAGGGCCACGCCTGGAATCTGCTGAGCTTCCTTCGAAACTCACAATGCCACCGGTCGTGGTGGCGCATGCCTTTAATCCCAGCACTTGGGAGGCAGAGGCAGGCAGATTTCTGAGTTCGAGGCCAGCCTGGTCTACAGAGTGAATTCCAGGACAGCCAGGGCTATACAGAGAAACCCTGTCTTGAAAAAACCAAATCCAAAACAAAAAAACAAAAAAAGAAAGAGAGAGAGGGAGGGAGGGAGGGAGAGAGGGAGGGAGGGAAGGAGGGAGGCTTCGAGGACCCTGTTCGTTTCCTCTTTCTGTTTGCTGCTTGCCTAACCGAGAGGTGAGGGGCTTCCCCTGTCACCACGAGCCACCCCACTGGAACCAGCTGGGCACCTAAGCAGTAGTTCTCCTGCCGTTGGTTCATTGTCTCAGACATTCAGCTAGTGACGTGACGGGAAGGTGACAAGCAGAGCTTACATCTGAAAATCCCTCGCTGCGCTTTCACAGAAACTCCAAAACTGGTATCATCCCATTTCACACGGACCACATGAGTAACTGAGTCTCAGTTCTCATGAGTAATACTTACAGAATTTAAGGTTTAAACTAACCTCTGACTGGGACGCTTATCCTTCTGTGTTTTCCTACTATATAAGTTATTATTATTACTTTATACAGACGAAATGCTTTGATCACATTCCTTCCCCCCCTTCCAAGTCGTCCCGGATCCTCCCTATTTCCCTCCCGAGGCCGCTTTCAAGTTCTCCAAAGCACAGCTTTGCTCATGTTTAACTCTTCCCGTCACGGATCAGAGGGTGATCGCTGTCCAAGCATGAGAACCAGTCAGAGGCCTGCCGAGAACTTCGTAGGAAGCCACTGTGGTTAACCTGCTGATTTCTGCCCAGTTTCTCTGAGCCTGTCTCAGTCCAGATTCTACCCCTGTACTGGGTACAGTGGGAACCACATAGCAAAAGGTGGGCATTAGAGGTTCCCAAGACACAGCTTTGGGGAGTAGACCCTGAGATGACGGAGGCAGGGTGTGGGAGCATGTGGGGACCAAATCAAACTACAGGGAAGAGGTCAGCAGAGGTTTCCAGAGGCGCAGAGGCCGAAAGATGTATAGATGTGTAGCAGATTGCTTGGATGGTGTTGGTGGCACCCTGAGTGTCCCAGGAAGGAGGTTCAGTTTTGTGGGGGCGGGGAAGAGGCAACAAAGACACTCTGGACCGTGTAGCCGGCAGCTGGCCGGAGCCTGGGCATGAGCCTGCAGAGAAGCAACAGGCAGAAACTAGACACAGGGTCACGAGGACAGTGCCAAGGGGAAGACCGAGCTGCTGGAGGCTCTACTTGCGAGAAGGGTAGTGAGGACGGGTTGGAGTGGGGTGGAAGATGGATGGCGGGAAGTGAGTTCGCTGAAGGATAGGGAGGGGCAGTGGGCAGCGAGGAGGCCGGGGCAGCCACAGGCCTCTCAGCTGCTGAGGCATGACAGAGCCCAACTTTACCATCTGGAGCACATAAGTCATTTTTACGTCCCGTTTCTCCTCTTTGCTACCCGTCAGGACAGTGATAACATGTTTCTTAAGGTGGTGTTCTTCTTTCCCAGTCACCGAGATAAGACGCCTGCGTCCCTGCTGAAGTGTGCCCTTTGTGCTGCCAACCAGGTCCCTTTATTCACGTCATGCAGTGTCTACACAGATCACCTGCCCCTGCCTCTCAGTCGGAGGCAACTGGTGTCCCCATGTTTTCCTGCTCGATGTTATCGCCTGGTTGAGGCACTCTGTCCCTTTCTCACCCACATGTCCTTAGCTCTGAGACATGGCCGGCTCTTCAAAGCCACAGTCAGATCTGGCTTGTGGATTGCTAGTATTTGCACTCTGCACTCCTTATGTTTCACAACACTGTAGCAAAGTAGGTAACGGAGACAACTCGAGGGAGGAAAGGTGTGTTTGGGATCACGATTCTGCCAGTTTTTATGAATCCTAGGTAACAGGGAGACATAGTGGGGGGAGCAGCTCACTCTGTGACAGCTTGCTCTCACAATGGCGGTCAAGAAACAAGAGAACCAGGCTGCAGCCAGAAGGCTATGCAAAGCAGATTGACCTATTCTGAAGAAGGCGCTCGCTCTTTCTGACTCTTGTCCATCTGTCTCTCTCTTCCTCCCTCCCCTCCCACTATTTGAGACACTGGGCACTGATCCTTTCCCAGCCTCCCACTGGGACTATCTCCCCTCTCCTCCCCCACACTACGCATGTCTGCACACAGCCTGACATGTACATGCATAAATGCACTAGCCTCCTTCTGCTTCAGAACCCACCAAGCACACTCTCAGCCTAAGACCTTATTGCTTCCCTCGAGAAACTTCACCTAGAGTGATGGAGAACCCTGTCCCCACAGCTCTCCCCGACTCCCTTGCCGCCCCCCTACATCTGCAGTTTTGGAGTCGCATTATTATCTGACTTCTATATTTGCCCTGCATTTTTACCATGCACTAAATCTCGGGTTATTTGAAAAGTGGTTTTTCGTGCAATTGTTCACCAGAACATTCTTACCAAGTCAGAATCATTCCTCATACAGTAAATTCTTATTGGATGAAACCCAGGCAAGATTTGAGGCCATTCTCTTAAGTGAGGAGACACCCAGGCATCTGGGAAGAGGACTTCTTTGCTGGGGTGGGGGAACCCAGGCAGCCAAAGGTACCTTCCAATTCTAGGACAGTGAAGCTATGACAAAGTCATTAGGCCTGGGACCGTGGTTTCCTGCGCTTCTCTTCCTCCCTTGACACATTATTTACTACTTGCCTTGAACACGTTAGTAGTGAGCACAGGGCCTGGATGAGATCACGGGTCCAGGAAGCCAGTGCGTGCTTGAGTCATCTCTAACCTATTTCTCATGCCGTTGCTATTCATTTTTATCCCCCGGATGCCACCTGACCTGGCAGCCGCCTCAGTAGTCAGGAGGAAAACAACATCAAACCCGGCATTTTAAGCCAGCGATTTAACCGGCAGACACAAAAGCCATCACATAATCATTAAAACAGACATAAACAGAGAGCACACTGAGGTCGTTTGACACGGCACAGTTCATTTGGCTGATGGCTGACGACTCAAAAGCAAAGCTGGGAAAAGCATACGTGCCACCTTGGGTATCTATGCGAGGCGAATTCACGTAGCCGAGACTCAGAACCTATGGGATGATGGGGTAACAGGATACATCTGTCTATCCCTCCAGGATCAACCAAAACTGGGGGAACCAGGACAGGAGGACGATTGATTACGAAGCTTCAAGAAGAACTGGAGGTGATGTGGTCAGGAGAACAGGAAAGAGATACAGGGTTCTATTCTGCAATGAGATGCTTCCTTATTTCTCAGACTTCCAGTGAGTCCTATGTAACATTTACTACAAATGCCCAGGTCCTTTCACCATTGAAAACCAAACAAAACCAACCAACCAAACAAACAAACAAAAACAAAGAAGCCAGTGCCTCCAGACTGACCAATAATGATGGCTCCAGAAGATTCCGCTAAAGGTGAGGTCATTGCTTCACCTTTTGATTTGCCCATCCAATGTAATGATCATTTTTAGAGTTACAGTAATCAATGTACATACCACATTGAAATATATTTTCAGTTCAAAAAATATTTTTTTAAAAATCTGTTCTGAACTTGGCGTTTGCTTTGTGAACATCTGTGTACTGTACATATTCTGTACAGTTACATGTGCTGAGATATAAGTTTATTTGATATGATAATAGTATGTATTGAGTACTTTTTTGTTAGCCTGATTGTTTAATCTTTTTTTTTAAAAAAAAAAAAACAAAAGGTTTAAGCCTTCCCCTAACTGAAATCTTACCTTAACTGAATAAAATATCTTACTGATGTTTTGTTTTTGTTTTTGTGCTGTGACTCCTGATCTACTTTTGGGATTTAAGTTTAAAAGAGCAGCCATAAGCCACAGTGTGTGTGTGTGTGTGTGTGTGTGTGTGTGTGTTCATGTGTACATGCGTGTGTGTATGTGTGTCCATCCACCTACCACAGATGACTGATGAGGAAGACAGTCAAACTCACATCTTCCCAGCATCCCTTGCTCTGACACAGTTTAAAAGGCGGAGTGGCTCTGTCTACTGTGGAATGCGGGGCAGGAACAACAGTTGGACCTAGCTTATTCCAGGGCTGGAAGTGAGTTAGCCCCTGCGTTAAGATTCCCTGATGCCTTCTACACTGCCAACAACAGGCATTATGAACTCCTCTTGCTCAAAAGCAGAAGTCAGGCAGCTTGAACGTGCCCCAGATCTTATGCCGCTGGATGGCGAAGCCAGACTGGGTCTGGCTCTCCCACCGCTGTGTCCGGGCTCTCTGACACAGCTGCACTGTACTGTGAGGGAAGAAGGGGGGAGGAGGGAAGCAGCATCACCTTCCTAATAAAGGCATCAGTTAGAACCTGGGAACACACACACACACACACACACACACACACACACACAGTTCTTCTTGAACTGTGTCTCCAAAGACCATCTGGGGGGCTTTTCTTAAAGGTCACCTAGCAGGCCCTGAAGGAAAGAAGGGCTTGATTGAAGAGGTCATATGTTTCCTCTCACTTTTTAAACACTGGAAAATCCATTTGGCTGCAAAAACTAAATAGTAAAAAAAAAAAAAAACTAACCACCCAAGCCAATTAACGGAAAAGGTGGGGGTGTGGTTGGACTCTGTTTTCTTTTCACTCAACGCATCCCGTCTTTAATCTGGAAGGTAAATAGGCCATGCCCAACATACCAACTCTTTCCAGGTGAAATTATCTAGGTTATAAAAACAAGCGACAACTATGCTCTCGTTATTCCTCTCCTGTGGCTGACGAGGTGTCCAAAGTAAACCAGAGGCCAGCCCTGCCCGCAAGCGAGCAAGCCCATGATTTCTACCACTTTGAAAACTGACTCTTGGCATTTTCTTCCCTTGACTTAATGTGTCCAGAATGATTGGAAAGAACAAGTCGCAGGAGCTGTGAATGAGCCAGTTATCGGGGCTGACGCCCAGACTCAAATCCTTGGGAGGCTGAGGCAGGAGGACTGCCAGAAGTTTGAGACCAGTCTGGGTTATGCACCAAGTACTAGGCTAGCCAAGGCTATACAGCAAGGCCCTGCCTCAAAAAAGGAAGGAAAAGAGCCAAAGAAGTAGTGGTGGCTGGAATGAAATAGCCCAAATAGACTTAGGGAGGCACGATGGAGGTGTGGCCCTGTTGGAGTGGGTGTGGCCTTGCTGGAGGAAGTGTGTCCCTGGAGTACAGTTAGAGGTCTCAGAAGCTCAGGCCAGACCCAGTGTGTGTGTGTGTGTGTGTGTGTGTGTGTGTGTGTGTGTGTCTGTGTGTCTGTGTGTGTCTGTGTGTCTGAGTGTGTGTCTTTCTCTCCATGTCTGTCTGTCTCTGTGTCTGTCTGTCTCTCTGTGTCTCCGTGTCTGTCTCTGTGTCTCAGTCTCTCTCTGTGTGTATCTGTCTGTCTCTCTGTGTGTGCCTGTTTGTTTCTCTTGTGTTTCTCTTTGTCTCTCTGTGTATCTCTCTCTATGTATCTGTGTGTGTCTCTCTGTGTCTCTGTCTTTCTCTCTCCCTTCCTGTGCCTGCGGACCTGGATGTGGAACCCCCAGCTAGCTCCCTTTCCAGCACTATGCCTGCCTGTGTGCAGCCATGCTTCCCACCATGCTGACAGTGGCCTAAATCTCAGAACTATAAGTCAGCCCTAATTAAATGCTGCCCTTTATGAGAGTTACTGTGGTCATGGTGTCTCTTCACAGCAAATAGATTCCCTAACTAAGACAGAAGGGAAACATGGATTTTCATGTTTCCATTATTATTTTTTTTTTTTTTTTGGTTTTTCGAGACAGGGTTTCTCTGTGTATGTAGCCCGGGCTGTCCTGGAACTCACTCTGTAGACCAGGCTGGCCTCGAACTCAGAAATCCACCTGCCTCTGCCTCCCAAGTGCTGGGATTACAGGCATGCGCCACCACGCCCAGCTTGTTTCCATTATTTTTATTGACAAATGAAAACAAAGAAAAAAAGAGAGAAACTTTCTGCATTCTATTGATGATTAATTTATGACCTTCCTGTGATATTTAGCCTTCAGACCACAAGAAGACAATGATGGCGTTTCTCTTGCTGTAATGCTGGCCTGTCTGCCCCTTTGATCCCACGGTGTACCTAAACCCTAGATTCCATCCGTGTAAGGACTGCGCCCATGTCTGTAGCCTCAGCTTCCCTTCCCCCATAGTAAATCCAATCACGGAGTTGAACAGAAGGAACCACCCACACGAGTAGAACATCCAATGGGATGGGTCATGGCAGTGACGTGCACTGCACTTCTTTCTCTGATGTCATCTAGAGCTAGAATTATGTACATTAGATTATCTAAAGCAGGATCTGCAGAGACCCTGTTGTGGGCTAATCAATAGGTTAAAAAAAAAATGTCAGGGTCTGGAGCGATGGCTCCGTCGTCATGAGCACTGGCTGCTCTCCCAGACCATCTGGGCCAGCCCTCATGTGGAAGCTCCTGTTTCTAACTCCTGGTCTGGAGAGTCTGACTCTTCTGACCTCCTTGGGCATCAGGTGCACATGTGGTACCAGGTGTACATGAAAGAAAAACACTCATACATATAAACTGAAAGAAAAAATTAGAAATTAAAAATAAATAAAAATAAATAGTGGCAAAGACCGGGACGGAACTCAAGTCCTCAGCAAAAAAGCAGCAAGTGCTTGTCACCACTGAGCCACCTTACTAGAGTGCCTAGATACACTTTTGTGTCACACTTTGCATAGGAATAAGAAATAAACCTCTAACAGTAAGAAACAGCGAGCAGTATTTCAAGCGAGTCTGATTCTAATTGTGAATCTGCAGACACTGATGCAATCACGCATGCCCAGCTGACTATTCTGGTCTATCAGAGGTAATGAGGTATCAGGAGGCCAGGAAAGGTTAATGCTTTTAGGTACAAAAAGCTCCCAAAAATGGAGGAGTACCAAAAATATCAAGCCATTTGACTCTGCTTTTGA
Organism: Apodemus agrarius; assembly: GCA_964023405.1. NCBI lineage: Eukaryota > Metazoa > Chordata > Mammalia > Rodentia > Muridae > Apodemus > Apodemus agrarius. Next base: position 16,428,639 of record OZ030019.1, read on the forward strand.
GCCCTCTCTCACAGTAAGGAAGTATGAATCTAGATGACAGAATAATGTGATTGTTCAAACTCTAACTCCCAAGTCACTGAAGGAGAAATGAGAAACAGTTGCACTGTTTTTAATTAGAAACTAAAATCTACTGAAACAATAACGTGTCAACATTAGCCTCTCGTAAAGATGAAATGCAGCCTTCGGCTGGATGCTCTTTTCCCAGTTCTGATGCACAAGCTAGAATTCTGTACTATGAACTGGCCCAGCAAAAACCCGAATCTCATATCCTGCCCTTAAACACCAGGTACCCTCAGAGGAAAACTTCCATCCTGGTTATCACTAAACGTTGCTTCTGATCCATGTATTCCAAGGAGGGGAAGGGTCAAAAACATATAAAACAGAGACCAGAGACAGTACCGCTGCTGACCCTTGGGTTCAGAACGCAAGCAAGACCAAAGGAAATGGCCGTCCGGGGAGAGCAGGGCATCTTCCTCCCTTTCCGTAAAGCAACACATACTGGCAAGCAGAAGGAGTAACATTGATGAGTCCTAATCCTTCTAAACCTCAGGGCCTTCCCCAGACCCACACCCCTATTCCCCTTTACTGGCTTCTGTTTCCTCTCAAGCCTGGTCCCCCAATCTTACATCACACTCTCTCGTTTACTGTGTTTGCTGTTTGGTTTCCGGCTCTCTTTGAGGGACTGTAGCAGTGGTTCTTGCCTTCCTAATGTTATGACCCTTTAAGACAGTTTCTCATGTTGTGGTGACCCACCTCCTCCCAATGATACAATTACTATTTGCTGCTACTTCATAACTGAAATTTTGCTTCTGTTATGAATCGTAATGTAAACATATAATTACAGGGTCTCTGATATGCAACCCCTGTGGGGAGGGGAGTCTTGACCCACAGATTTATAAACTCCCAAGAGCAAAGATCTTTTCTGGATGGGTTTTGTTTCTACAACTGAGAATTCCTGGTACCCAAGAACAGTTCCCAGGGCACAGGTGCTACCTGACAGGTGCATGCTAGATAAATAAATGGTGGCATTCCTTGACGTCCTTCTGTCCAACGGCATCCCATCCTTCTGTCTCCTGTCTTGATATATTAACCAAGCGTCCTTTTGGGAAACCAGTAACAAAGGGGACAGACATTTTTAACAAACACCACTAGAAGAGGCAAGTTCATCCCTGGACATCTGTATCATTGTTGCTGTTTCCTAATGCTGAGAAGGAATCATTCAGCACATTTAAGAAGTAAAAGAATAGAAGATCTGAAAGAAAATTCATTGCATTATTTCCTGATTTTTTTTCATCACTCAGAACAGTAGGAGAACTTCTTAGAGATCATGGTTAACTTAGGACATGCTGAACTTTTTGTTTTGATCCTGAACTAGAACTATAGTTACATCTCTCTGGATGTGGTGGGTCATCCAGAGCCCAGGGGGACTGAGCAAGAAGATCTGAGTTCAAGATCAGCCTGGGCTACATAGCAAGTTAAAAGCAAGCTGGAACTACATATGTCCATAGGCAACCTTGTCTTGAAAGACCAAGGGTCAGGGTACAGCACTTCCCTTGCATGCATTAGACCGTGGTGCCATACTGAATGTGTGTTTGCTTTCCAGAGTAGGGTCAGACTATAGCGAACTCGGTATGCCACAGAAATGTATCCTCAACCTTTCATGACTTTTCCCTTTATACCTTTCCCATGATGCAAACATCGAGGAGAACTTACAGGCGTACAAAAGATGCACTGGCACTCTTGGAGCATGGTCATCTTGTCCAGGGACTGCTCACACAGGCAGAGCTTGCATGTGACGAGTGGGGCGGGAATCAGGTCTCCAGAGGGTGGGTTTTCCGCAGTCATGGTCAGACACTGGAGTCCATCGACAGAGTCCATCAGCCTATCTTCAGCCGCCGCTATTCCTACAAGTAAGGAATGCCATCACTGTCAATGCAGCCGATGGGGAAGCCGATGGGGAAGCCGATGGGGTGTATTTGGGGATCTGGTTGAGCAAATCCTCACCCCCAGTGATTTCTAAAAGCCCAGTTGAGCGTTTCTGAGAACTGTGGGATGGAGTGCGCCTGATCTTGGCAAGGTCTTCCCGGAGCCCTGAAATTTAAGCTGACCTCACCTCACTGTCCTGATTGCTATCAGGTAAGTTAGCTGTGGGAGTGAAATGAAAGGGAGGAGAGGGGATGAGGAGATGTTGGTCAAGTGCACAATTCCAGGTGGACGGGATGGGCAAGCTTTGGAAAACAGTAGTGCCACACACAGACTCCAGCTGGTAATAAGAGCAGCAGTGTGCGCTTGGCAATTGCTGAGAGCAGATTTTAAGTGAATCTCATTGGGAAGACAGAAATAAGCATGAGAGGTGATAGTTATGTTAACAATCTTGATTTCCTCATTTTGCATGTGTGCAATGCTACCTTAAAATGCCACGCTGGGCACCATTGGTTATGCCTTGTAAGGCTGGCAGAGAAGACAGGAAATTAGCACCATGAACAAACATTCCATTTGGGAGGGACAAGCAGTGGCTTGAATGAGGAATGTCCCCCATAGGCTCACACATTTGGGCACCTGGTCCCCAGTAGGTGGCGCTGTGAGGAGGTGAAGAAACCTACCCTTAGGAGGCATGGGATTTGAGAGTTTATAGCTTCACCTGCGTCTAGCTCACTTTAGAAGACTTCCAGTTCTGGCTACCTGCAGCCATGATACCATCGGCGTGATGGACTGTAACCCTCTGGAAGCATTAGTCAAAATAATCCCTTTCTTCCTTAAGGTGTATCCTGTCATGGTATTTTACCATAGTAACAGAAAATAATTAATATAGTGCATCACTACGATCACTACAGTCAGTGCAGCTTGCCAGAAAATACTTACAAAGGATGTCTCTCGAAAGTTCAAGAACTATCAAATGGGATGGGCTGTGGCTCGGTGGCACAGCATGTTTGGGATGTTTAAGGCCCTGAGGTCACCCGCAGAAACACTAGAAAAAGATGACCGCGTGATCCAGCAATTCCATTTCTGGGTATGCGTTCCCATGAAATCGGGGTCTTAAGGGGGTGTTCCTACATCTTTGCATTATCAATATTATCCACAGCAGCATTATCCATGGCTGCCAGAAGGGAAATCAAACTAATCACACATCAATGGATAAATGAATACACTGTGCCCAGCCTAAGAAGAACCAATGCAGCCAAGAGACACAGCGAATATGGGCTATGTGAGGCTGTGGCTGACCAGGCAGACTGTTTTAAAAAAATTTTTACTTGACAGAAGTACACACTAAAATAATAAAAGGTACAGTAGAATAAATCCATTAACATAGTTTCTTATTATCATGAACCAGTCATTATTCATTATACATAATTGTATATGCCATTTAAAACTGGCAATCTAATAAACAAACTAGGTTTGTTTATACCAGGGTCACACAAATGTGGGTGATATGTTAAGTTACAACATCATGACAGCTGTGGATGTCACTGTGGGACGGGGAGCCTTAAACAACATTACTCTCTTATGGACCCGTCATCAGATATGCAGTTCTTCACAGATGGGAACAGTGAGATCTCTGCTCACTACAGAATGTGCCAGCACTTGGTCACCTTAATAAGCCGCCAAGTAGTAATAGATGACTTAGTCAGAATAAGGTGAGGGGACGCTAACCAGTGATGAGCTTCCAATATGGAAGGCAAGCTATTCCTGAGCAAAGGGTAATAGAATTCAAGACTCAGTGTGCTCATTCTACTAAGGATTAAAGAGCTACTGCCCAAGGGCAAACTCAAATCAAGGTAATGCACACATCAAGCTTGAGACTTTGAGATTTCAGACTCTCCTTTAGGGCAGAGAGAGAGAGAGAGAGAGAGAGAGAGAGAGAGAGAGAGAGAAGGGAGATGGAGAAGGAGAGATCATGTCTTCCTAGACCGTGGCTAGATAATGATCACTTGGTCATCTGCCTAAGACTTCCCAGCATATCAAACAGATCCCCACTTTCCCCCAACTGTGTCTTCTCATCTGATTGTGACCAGTAAGTGCTTCCTGAGTGGGGCAACACTCACAACTCAGAACCACCTCAGACCTCAAATATCTACTACCCTTCAGAGCCAAAACAGAAATAGGCACAGTGGGACACCATTGTGATCCCAGAAGTCAGGAGACAGAGGCCAGAGAACCTTTAGTTCAAAGTCAGCCTGGGCTATATAGTGAGAACATGGGTCATAAATAAACAAATGAAGGGAGGAAGGAGGGAAGGAGGGAGGGAGGAAGGGAGGGAAAGAGGGAGGGAAGGAAGAAGGGAGGGAAGGAGGGAAGGAAAGAAGGAATGAAAGAAGGAAGGAAGGAAGGAAGGAAGGAAGGAAGGAAGGAAGGAAGGAAGAATTTAAGACACTAGTTGGAGGATGCTACCATAAAGACACAATGGTATTCTTCAAATCTGGCTACTGCTTGCTTTCTTACAGCCTTGCCTGGTATTGCTTTCTAGAAGGAAACTTCATAGAGGGGCAATTTAAAGATGTGTGCGCGCGCGCGCGCGCGTGTGTGTGTGTGTGTGTGTGTGTGTGTGTGTGTGTGTGTGTGTGTGAGAGAGAGAGAGAGAGAGAGAGAGAGAGAGAGAGAGAGAGAGAGATGTGTGATATGTGTATATGTGAGTGTTGCCATGAGGTCAGAGGACAATATGAGAGAGTTGGTCTTCTGCTTCCAAAATAAGTTCCAGGGACTAAACTGGGTTTTGGAACCCACCCATGTTGTGAGCCTGGCACTCGAAGTGTCTCTAATTGTTGAGACATCTCACCGGCTATCTGGGACAGATTGTTAATGTATTACTGAGAACACAGACATAACTGGGTACCTCTTTCGAGGTATCTTAGACATACTTGTGGTTTGTTTGCTTGTTTGTTTGAGACAGGGTCTCTCTATGTAGACCAGGATGACCTCAAACTCCCAGAGATCCTCCTGCCTCTGCCTCCCAAGTGCCAGGATTAAAGGTTCGCACCACTACATATGGCGTATACCTGTGTTTTTAAGACAGAACTATTGATTATATTAAACAAGATCTACTGAAATCTAATCCTGTCTCTAGCTATATCCATAATTTTATCTGTGAAATGAAAGTTATGAAAGGATTCAAAAGTAAAACATATTTATATAAAATGTTTAAAACTTAAAACCCTTTTGCATTGCAGAAACACATTTTTGAAAGAATACAGTTTTTCAAAAGGCATCCCTGTAACTCAGTGGTACACAGGAGAGAAGTGGTATGTTTCATTCTTTCAGGATTTGAATAATTCAAAACAACTCTTCATAAATTAACATTAGTTACCTAAAGGAATATATTTTAAACATTTTCAAACAATAGCATTTAATAAAAACAAAATGCCAAGCTACCACTATACAAGAGAGAAGAAAAATGAGTGCTTGTTCTTAGGGTAAGATACAGGGCCTCCCTGACCTCTGCCAAGCCCTATCTCAGAAGCTTAACTAAGGTTGCCTAGAGACAGACTGAAACCAGCCATGGCTTTTGTCTTTGGGGAAAAAAAAACTAACAATGAGTGTTATAGATGAAAGATAGATAGATAGATAGATAGATAGATAGATAGATAGATAGATAAATAGACAGATAGATGATAGATCAATCTCAAACAAGAAATTCTTCTACCATTAGTTTATTGGAAATTAAATTTTTAAAGCAGTCAGCAGGGAAAGCCTGTAATAATCCTCTGGTGCGGTCTTCACACTGTCTTGACCTTTGTCTAAGGATTCACATTCTCTACTACAGGAAACCACTGGCAGGGCCTCCCACCATAAGTACCTAGCAAGTCACATGACACTTGGAGGGAGGACCCACAAGAGAACTGAGGACATTCTGTCCAGGTTCATTCTTTGCCAGCTTGACACAAGCTAGATTCATTTGAGAAGGCAAACCTCAATTTAGAAACTGTCCCCACCAGATTGGCCTGTGGGAAGTCTCATAGGACACCTTCTTGATTAATGATTGGTGTGGGAGGGCCCAGCCCATTGTGGGTGGTGACATCCTTGGGCTGGTGGTTCTGGGTTCTATGCAAAAAAGCAGGCCTAGCAAGCCATTGGGGAGCAAGCCAGCAAGCAGCACCCCTCCATGGCCTCTGCATCAGCTCCTGCCTCAGGTTTCCATCCTGTTTGAGTTCCTGCCCTAACTTCCCTCAGTGACGTTGTGACCTGGGCGTTATAAAGTGAAATAAACGCTATCCTCTTCCAGGTCGATTTTGGTTGTGGTGTTATAGATACCTTAACTAAGACCCTCCCTACCCCTCCCATCCCTCTCATGAGCCACTTCTTCACAGGACACAGGCAATTCACCCCCTTTCACTTTCAGGCTTCAGGAAAGGCCTTTCTTCCTGAGAGAGCAGTCAGCTCAGCTATGCCAGCCCGCACTGGCTTGTGCGGCTCCTTCTTTCTCATACCCCAGGCTCCCAGTCTAAGATAAGGAAGCAGCTCCATTTGTCCACCCTACCGCTCGCAAGGTAACAATAGTAATAACTTTTACAGTTATTCCAAATGTAACTGTGCCTCTCATTGGGTGTCCGGGATCCCTTGGGAAAGAATTTTGGCAGAGTCCAAGGGCATGTTGGAAGGAAGAGTTCTGGCAGCTGCCTTCTTTGGGGTTTCAACTTTCAAAGGCTTGAGGCAGGTTTCACTTGTTTACATACACCTAGCTCTAAGACCAGACCGTGCGAGGGAGGAAGGCTGCTTTAGGCTGTTCTATTTTGTACAAAACTCCCAAGAACGGAGAACCTTCTATCTGCTCCAAGTGCCTCTTGCACCATGAAGCGTTTGTTATGAGAAGCAAGTGCCGCCTGATAGGGAAGGGCAGGCGAGTCGCTCCCCTTGTGTGTTTTCATTAGGCTGGCCAAAGAAAGGAATCTCGAGAAGCTGGGCTGGGAGCACAGGGTGCATGAGGAATTTTCATATTCTGCTGGAGGCCAGAAAAAGCAATCTGCTCCCGAAACTCCACGGGCGGTGAGGGCCAACAGTCAGAGAGGGTAGTTTTAAACTAGGTAGCTTGTTTGACTATGCAGAATCAAGGCAGTCACCCTGTATGTGTGTATAAGTGAGAGTGTGTGTGTATAAGTATGTATGAGTATGTGTTGTACATGTGTGTAAGTGTGCATGTATAAGTGTGTGGCAGAGTGTGTGTGTATATGTGTGTGTGTGTGTAGTGCATGTGTATGAGCGTTTGTGTATACATGTGTATGTGTGCACAAGACTGCAAGAGTTCACAAGATAATCTAATTGGAAGGAAACACATTTGTTTAGGACACTAATAGAATTATCTGGGACTTTCTCTACATTGTCTTAGCACCTTGAAAAAACATTTGGAGAAATGGCCAGAGTGCAATCAGAGACTGGGCAAAGAACACCTGCCAAGAGACCCAGCTGGATATTACCGATGGACCAGTTCGCCTGTGCTGAGGGCTTAACTCCCAGCCACAATGCAGTGACCGAGGACAAGGACCAAACACAAGAAGAATCACATGAATGTTTTCAAAACAATGTTGTTGTGACCTTGAAAGACACTGCGCTATCCTACGAAGGGGCTGGATGCACAGCTACAGGAGGGAGTTTCCAAAGGAAGGCTTTGGGAGGGGCAGGCCTTGGGGTGCTACAGCTCTGTGTAATGGAGAGAGTAATCAGAAGTTCTCACCAGACTGGCTGAGCACAAAAATGAAACTCCTCCGTGTGGTTGTCCCTTGACAACCCTAGTTCAGAACACCCTCCCTTCCGATGGCAGACCCCAAAGATGCTCATGTCCCTCAGACGAAGTGGCACAGGTGGCTCACAACCAATGCGTGTCTCCCCGAAGGCCTTAAATAATGTCCAACACAATACGAAAGCCCTGGGAATAATCATTCCATTGTATTGTTTAGGAAAATAGTGACAAGAAAGTTCTGCATAAGCTCATTACACATATAACTATTTTCTGAGGGTTGTTTTTCTTTTGTTGTTATTGTTGTTAGTTTATAGTTATTTCTCAAGAGAGGGAGATGCATGAGCATGCCCAGTATGGAGGTTAGAAGACAATCTGCAGAAGCTAGTTTCCTCTTTCTGCCATGTGGGTCCCAGGGATCAAACGCAGGCTGCCCGCCGGCATGGCGGCAGCAGGAGCATTTATCAGCTGGGCCATCTTGCTGGCCCTTTCTGAACACCTTTGAAAAATTATATTTTATTTTTTTACTATTGTTGTTGTTGTTGTTGTTGTTGTGTGTATGTCATGTGTGGAGGTGTCAAAAGGAGCCAGAAGAAGCCATCAGATGCCCTGGAACTCAAGCTACAGGTGTTCTGCCTGATAGAGTCGCTGGGAACCAAACTCTGGTCCTCTGTAAGAGCAACGGCTGCTCCCAGCTCTCTAGCCAACTTTCCAGCCCTACTTTCTGAATGACCTTGATCCGCTGGCAGACCCACAGATTTGGAACCTGCAGATATAGAAAGTGACTGTACGGGGTTGACCTTTGCCCCGCAGCCCAGAGCAGGAGTTTATTTTTGTTACCGGTTTTTAACAGGGCCAGTCGGTGACTTAAATGGTGCTGGCTAAGGCAAGGAAAGGCTGCCATTAGACGGCCGCTGAAGCTGTACTCTAAAGGGGGTCGAGAGAAAGACAGGTGCGTTCACGGGGAGCGGAGCTGGGCCGCAGCAAGGGCAGAAGGCGCTCGCAGAGGCAAGGCTCCTGGCAGCCCTCCACGCTAGCCAGTGTGCTTCTCTTTCCTGCTTGGCTTTCTGACCAGTGTTCTGATCGTTCAGGGACAGGATGAACTGGTGCATATCAGTAACATCACCAACAGTTCTGCATGCCCCGTGACAGCAAGAACAAATGGATCGCAGGCAGACTCACTGCTGTGCAGAGAAACAACTTCTGAAGCTAACTTCATATCCATGCAACCGCCTCTCGAGAGAATAGTACTCAAGGCCGGGGAGAACAAACACAGTGTCCCTCCCAGTGGACTTGGTCATTATTGGTAACAGAGATGAAGGGATCTTCCCTGGGTATCAGCAAGTCCAAGAAATATTTAGGTCTTAGATGTGATGGGTGTTAAGACCCATCCCCAAGCCTCGAGGCAGTAGTGCTGAGATATGAGGCTTGGGAAGGACTACTCCCCTCTCTAGAATCTCATGGTTTCATCCAGAGAAATGGAGAGACAAAGACCAGACACCTAAGTCTATAATTCCTTGGTTTTAAAAACTTCATAACCCCAGTTTTGAGGATAGGAATAAGACCACGACTTTGTAGCTTGCAGACCTCGATCTGGGAACGGAACCTAACCAGTGCGCTCGCTCTGTCATGCACTGCTTAACAACTGGGGAGAGCTGGTCACTGTGTGAGCATCTACTGCAGGACACAAACCTAGAGGCCGTGGGTGGGCCACTCGGCCTGGCCCTGGGCTGTAATAAGAGACGTGTTAATAAAGAGACACGCTACCTACAAAACCTGTGCCGGGTAAGGACTGATGCTTCGCAGAAGACGCTTTTTAAAAACACAGCAGTAATTGACTCAAAAGAACAATAAAAATACATAACATATATCAGGGGTGTTGTTGTGTATTATCATTATTGCATGTTGTATATAACTGTGTGGTCTGTACTGCTGGGCCATGGGCATTCCAGTGCCTTTGTCTACAGTGGAACTGTCCACAACACATACTGAATTTGTTGTGGTCATCAATCACTAGGCAAGAGGAATGTGCTCGCTTTGATTTTTGATCAATTGGACCACCATCGCATGCGCAGCAAGTAGTCGATGAATGGAAATGTCATTATCCCACATATAACTCTAGCACTGCCATCTTTATGGTGGGTGGAAAGAAGGGACGGGCAGGAAGGAGGAATGGGAGCATTTTAGGGGAGGGAGCAGGGTCCCACATAGCCCAGGATGTCCCTGAACATCATTCTCCCACCTCTACCTCCTGAGGACAAGGGTTAGCAGCAAGCACCACCATGCCTGGTCTTATATGGTGCTGGGAACCGAGCCTAGGACTCATGCGTACTAGTGCAGCACTCTGTCAAAACAACTATGTCCCCAGGCCCAGGAGGGGTGTCTTAAGCCTCAGCAAGGACTGTTTTTTTTTGTTTGTTTGTTTGTTTTTTGTTTTGTTTTGTTTTTTGTTTTTTTTGCTTCGAGACAGGGTTTCTCTGTATAGCCCTGGCTGTCCTCAAACTCACTCTGTAGACCAGGCTGGCCTCGAACTCAGAAATCCACCTGCCTCTGCCTCCCAAGTGCTGGGATTACAGGCGTGCGCCACCACGCCCGGCTTACAAAATTACTCAGAAGAATCTGCACTCAGAAGAATCTCTCTTCCAAATTCAACTTCTTCTTCTTCTTCTTCTTTTTTTTTTTTTTTTTTTTTTTTTTTTGGTTTTTTTGAGACAGGGTTTCTCTGTGTAGCCCTGGCTATCCTGGAACTCACTCTGTAGACCAGGCTGACCTAGAACTCAGAAATCCGCCTGCCTCTACCTCCCAAGTGTGGGGATTAAAGGTGTGGGCCACCACCGCCCAGCTCGCAAGGACTGTTTCCTAAAGAGCATGTTTACCATTTCAAATGCCGTCCAGGAGACTATTTTAATAAGACCCAACTTTAAAGTGTTTTCTATACAATGGAAGAGATATGTGAACATGACCACGTATATATCATGAGATGCTAACTCTGAACCCACCAAAATATAGTGCATCTGGGATGTCTAGTTTTATACTTACAAAATGCTGATCCCTTAAAAAGAAAATACACATACACATACACACACACACACACACACACACACACACATTTCTTGTCTTTGTTCCATGTTTTCTTTATACTGCAGGGTGAGGTCCAAGAAGTAGAAACCCATTCCAGCTTTCCTAAGAACACAAACTTATCAAAGAAGCTAGGCGTGGGCAGGAGACCCAGAGCTCGCCGTTCTTGGGGCTGTGATTTTACATTCACCATGGCAGCTCCCTCCTTACCACCGCCATGTCCTGCCCACCCCTTTCTTTAACCGTCGGTTCTCTCGCCTCCCACAATTATTCATCCAGACCCACTGAATAATTTTCTTCCCCTTGCCTGGCACAGCAACAAAGCCTCAGAGCAGGAAGGAATGTCTCTGACGGGCAGGTTGGACAATAATGTAATTAACAGTCGGAGGAGATGTGGTGTTTCAGAAAACCCTACAGAACAAGACTTGGGCTGACTTCTAGGGTCAGGACATTACCAGGAAACCACAGTCACCAAAGTATGAACATCGAAACCCAAAAAAACTTTTCTCCGAATGAATAAAAGCATATGTAAATATTACTCCCTCCTGTAAAAGTTTTAAGCTTCCACAGAAATTTTAATTAGAAACAAACTTTCATGAGGCCAGTGTGGATGTGGAGCTGCTAACCTCCCACAGCCAAGAAGGCGGCTCAGGGCATATATTCTTGCATGCGTTTCCCAAATACTCTTGTAACTGGGATCCATGACGCAGGAAAGTCAAACTGCAATGAACCAAATTCCATACCTGTTGGGAGGTGGGAGACTGAGGCGACAACCCCAGCCCCTGGGTAGAGAAGGGAGGGAGCTGGTTGGGGCGCTTCTTAGCAGATGATGTCACATAACGCAGGAAAACTTGTGGGTATATGGTTTCAGCCACAACTCCATGAGCTGGAGAGACAACTCAGCAGTTACCAGTCCTTACTGCTCTTGCAAAGGACCCTGGGTGGGTTCCCAAAACCCACAGCATGGATCCCAGCACCCACAGTAGGTGACTCACAACCATCTGTGATTTCAGCTCCAGGGGATCTGATACTCCGGGGCTTCAAAGGCACCTGCACATACATGATGCACCTAAACTCACATAGGCACGTGTACATGAAATAGATTAAGCATTTTTATAAGAAAGGAAAAAAGTGTCCAATTACCCACAAGAAGCTGCTCATCCCATGGGGGCGAAGTACTGGTCACTTTTATTCTCAGAAGTGCAGAGGTTTCTGTTTTGTTCTTAAGACTTTTTTTTTTTAATGTGTATGACTGTTATGCCTGTGTGTATGGGTACCACACGCACGACTGGTGCCCACAGAAGCCAGAAGAAGGCGTCAGATCCCCTGAAACTTGAGTTACAAAGAGGCATGAGCTGCCATGTGTATGTGGGGAACCAAACTTGGGTTCTACCTCCTCTTCACGACTGAGCCATCTCTCCAGTGCCCGCATTTCCTGTTTTTAATAACTACTGCAGTATGACATGGGTGGCTTTGGAACTACTCAATGACCAGCTAATGGCAAATGCCAAACTTAACTGAAAAAAATAAATGTTAGTATCAAACTAACATCCCACTGAAAGATGAAGATAAATGAAAGCATTTAAAGCTGGTGAGATGGCTTAGCTGGGAAAGGTGCTTACCACCGAGTCTGACGACTCAGCTTCAATTCCCAGAACCCACAAGATGAAAGGTCCTGACAGCTGCCCTTTGACCTACACACACACACACACACACACACACACACACACACACAATCAATCCATCAATATAATGCATTTAAAAAAATTTGACATAAATGTTGGAGGCTGAGGGTGTAGGTCTGGGGTAGAGAGCCAAATTATCATGTCTGAGATCCTGCGTTGAAACCTCTGCCCTGCAAAAAGCAGACAAAGCCAGATGAACAGACGCAGGTGCGGTCACCGTGCTCTACCTTACGCAAGACTCAGATGGTATCAGGAAAATTATCAAAAATCATGTATCAAAAAGCACATGACTGAAATGAGAAACAGCAAAATAGGCTTTGTTTGTTTGTTTGTTTGTTTTTTGTATTCTGGTAAAAAAACATAAATGAAACGTTGCCACCTACGGAAATTCACTGCTGAGATGACAATTCCTTCGGGACAGAGGCCACCACTTTTTAACCAGGCTTTATGTCTTCAGCATCTAGCACCTTGGAAAGAGTCCTTCAACAATAGACAAATTTTATGACTATATATCAAAGGCCTGGTTCTCATCCAAATTCTCTCCTAATAAATCAAAAGCAAAGACATTGGTAACTTAGTATAAACTAGGGAGTGCCTATGAGTTAAGGCAGAAATCTCTGGAAGAAAAGTCTATAGCCTGAGGGACAGTAGCATCAGATAACCACTCCTAGAAGGGCCGAGCAGGACTTCCAAGGGCAGCCTGGTCCCTTCCCCACATCCAGGGTGATCAGCTCCACAGAGAAGGGTCAGTCTCCAGGATGGTTTGGACTTTGCTCTTGCACCATCCTCTGAGGGCGGATGGTTCCTGACAGCTGCCTCAACCGGTGATATCAAATACCAAGAATCCCACCTAAGGGGAACACGACGCCATGCCAAAGCAGGGGAAGGCCGGAAGGCTGGACGAGCATAAACTTCAGAGAAACAATTCCCAGTGTGCCTAAATGTTCCCAGGCTTCTAAAATATTGAAACAATTTTTCCAAAAAGAAATTTCAAATACACATTTTTTTTTTTTTTGGTCCTGATTAAAAGTATTCACACTGTGGAAAACAAAGATGTTTTCCAGGAAGCTAAATCATCTTGCTGGGTAGATAAAGTTTTTTTTTTCCTTGCTAGAGAGAGCATACTTTTCATTTTGCTTGTACAACTTGGCCAAAAACAAAACAAAACAAAACAAAACAAAACAAAACAAAAAGGTACATAATCTGAGATCCCAAAACTGATTATTTTAAAAAGACATGTCTTACACTGACCTAGTTTAAAAATCTGGATGCCTTTAAAAAACTGCCAGTGAACTGAGCCCATTCATGAGAATGAGGCTTTTGAATGCTGAGAATATTTCATCAGGGCTCAGCACAAAGATATTTGGCATCAATGACTGTAAATATTTGTAAAGCCCTAGGTAAATGGTCGGTGTTTGATCACACTCGAGCCTGCCTCCCAGTTATCTAGGGTGATGGCCTAGGAGATTTTAGGTTAAGTTTTCTCTTACTGTTTATTTTCAATAAAAATCCAAGTGCTTGAATTCTGCTACTTGACATCTTTTTCTAATTTGCTGTACACGTTAATCTTGCTGTTCTTCCCTCTGGATGAGTGAAGGCACTTAGAAGGTACTTTAGAAACAGAACTCATTCTCTCTCACTCTCTCCCCGCCCTTTCCCTGCCCTCCCCCTCCCTCCCTCCCTCCACGACTTCCAACTTGATGCTAGCTCAAAAGCAGAAAATGCTAACCCAGGGTGCCCGAGGGCAGGTGGTGGAGGAACTGGTAGCCTTGGACTTCATTACACAGCTATCTCCAAGTGGCTTCACGGGTCTGCTCAGGGTTTCTTTCCCTCTTTCTCCCTCTCTTTCTCTTCGAGGTAGTTTCAGAAACACTTAAGGGTCTGATGCCCATGAGGAAAAAGGAGCGAGGTTTCCAAAGCTCCGTAGGGAGCTCCGTAGAGGAGCAGGGAGCCATCGAGAAATCAGACGTGACTGGAAGCAGAGAGCAAGAGCGAGAGACTCACCTCAGGGAAAGCTGCAGCCGACACTTTTAACTGCCAGCAGCCCAGTGCAGACTGGCTGGGCTCCTTTTGCCTCTTACCCACACCCTAAAAACTGAGTCATCGCAAAGTTCATTTATTTTGCTTCAGGGCAGAGACACCCCTCATCCGCTCTTTCAGAAATGCTGAGGACATTCGGGCCATACCTCTGGTGTTAAAGCCAACAGTCAGAGGTGCCTAACCCGGAGAACCCCGACGGTTGTGTTAAGAGTTCCAGCTCAGGGGTTTTGATAAGGTAACTGGGGCTGAAAGCATGAAGAAAGGGACAGCCAGTGGAAACATACAGAGAACTGTCTTCTGAGAAATCTGCGTAAAGGGGGTGTGTGTAAGTTTAACAGCAGAATCCCTGAAAAGGGGCCCTGGGAGGATCTAGCCAAGATACCTTTCCTCCTTGAAAAACGGATCAGTTTCATTCTAACATCAGCTTGAAAACAGGGCAGAGCCTCTCTCTCTCTGTCTCTCTGTCTCTCTTATCAACAATTACCTGATAAAAATAATCACCATAACGTATAGGGCAGACTCGACTGTTAACATAAAGTATTATTCATAGCTTTGTGTGTCAACATATTACTGTGCATTTCCAAATAACAGAAGGAAGACAGCCAACTGTCAGTCTCTCCTCGAGACACACCAGAGGACTGGCCCAACATGCAATTTATGATAAAGTCTGTGAAGATCACTTTATTAGAAAGTGAACTAATTCGTTTCGACCTTTTCAAAAGCACTTATTTTAAAAATAAATAAATAAGGTTAACAGGTGTTTGAGGCATTGGAATGCACGCAGTTCTGCATGGCTTGAGCCCTGGAAATAGAATTTAGCACAAACCACCGGGTAGCCTCGGTCCCGTCCCGTCCCTCTCTGTATTTAAAGCTAGCAGCCTTCCTGGCTTGCACCGCCTGCATCCTGCGCACAAGCACCCCTTCTAGACCTACCTGGCTGGAGCTGAGGTCCTCGGGCTGCTGGCGTCTCGCTAGCAGGTCCAGCCTGGGCCAGCCGGGGCAGCTGGCACACCGGGGAGGAAGGAGGGCTCTCTCATTCTCTCCCCTCTCCCAGAGTGCTCCGCCTGGCTGACAGCTTTACACTTTTGCAGGATTGCCACAGGACTCCACGCCCAGACCTACAGCTCGCTCGGGAAGAGGAGGAGTCCCTCTCCGCCTCCTTGTCTTGACAGGCAGGAACCTTGCAGAACCAGCCAGCAGCTTGAGGCGCACAGCAGCCAGAGCGTTTATTTATACAGGAAGCTCGGCGCCGCACTTCCTACTTCCCATCTGGGTCGCACTTCGACTGCAGGTGATGGCCTTAACCCTGTCCGATCCCATGCAGGCAGAGCGCAGAGCAGTGGCTCTCAGGTCGCGGACCTGGCGCTGCCCCAGGAATCCGGGACCGGGTGCGAGCCGCACCCCCCACTGCGCTTCCGCCGAGGCTCACCCGCAAGCTTCACCTTGGCCTGCAGCTCGCTCTCTCTCTCTCTCTCTCTCTCTCTCTCTCTCTCTCTCTCTCTCTCTCTCTCTCTCTCTCTCCTCTCTCTCTCTCTCTCTTTCTCTCTCACTGTGTGTGTGTGTGTGTGTGTGTGTGTGTGTGTGTTCACGGGCCACCTTTCCTCTCCTACTTTAACTGCCTTGACTTGCCTGTTCACCTCCCTCAAACCCCTGCCCCCAGCCCTGCCCCCGATATCGACTCAAGTGTGTACCTTGGTTATCCAAGTGCCTCTGATGTGGGCAAATCAAGTTAGAAGCCTTAGTGTATTTACTATGATTTCACTTCTAGTCCTTTGCCAACAAAATATGTGAAAAGCACACGTAAGGTAACTAACTAGTTGTAGTCTCACTTAAAGGACAATCTGAGAGCTAATCCAGAAAACAGAAGTGGTGTGTCATAACTGGATACTTAATTAGTACTGTGTTTTTAATGAAGGGCAAACCCTCACTCTCACTGCCGGCCCCTATAGGTCACAAGTGCAGGCCCAAACCTGTTGAACGTTGCAGTTTCGAACGCTCTCTGGCACAGGGATTTTTCTGTGGGCTCTCTGCAACCTTACTTTCTTTTAGCAGCTAAGGTCAGGATGTACTTCCGGAAGGGAATGGGGCTCACAGATGCTTCCGGGGACAGGTAAACAGGTGCTGTAAGGAAGCAGTCCACCTCTCAGCTGCCAGGAAAGCCAAGTTCCGAACACTGTGTGTGTGTGTGTGTGTGTGTGTGTGTGTGTGTGTGTGTAAAGCCATAGAGGAAGAGGGAAGAGAGGAACTGCAGACAGTAGAATACACGATAGGGACATATAGGTCGGCGTGGCACAGGTCTTTAATCCCAGCACTCAGGCAGGCAGATCTCTGAGTTCAAGGCCAGCCTGGCCTACAGAGTGAATTCTAGGACAGCAAGGACTACACAAAGAAACCCTGTCTTGAAAAAACAAAAAAAGGGACCTATAATCATACAACCAGAAGACATTTGAGCTTGCAAAGTCCTAGTTATTTCAACCCAAACAAATGAGTGTTTCTTTTTAAATAAAGATATATTTTATTTATTATATGTAAGTACACTGTAGCTGTCTTCAGACACACCAGAAGAGGGCATCAGATCCCATTACTAGATGGTTGTGAGCCACCAAGTGGTTGACTGGGATTTGAACTCAGGACCTTGGGAAGAGCAATTAGTGCTGTTAACCGCTGAGCCATCTCTCCAGCCCCAACAAAAGGGTTTAAAGAGGATGTTTAGGGAGAGCTAAGGGGCTGGGCGAGACCACACCTGTGATAAGATCAAAACTGATTTAGTGAAAAACAAATATATGTTGGCAAAAATGAGGAGGATGAAGAGCTAACTCCAGGTTAAATGGGGCTCAGGGTCCCAAGTAACCGACCCCCAACTTCTCAGTGCAGTAACCACTCCTGATGGACAAGAGACAGGGAAGATAAACAGGGCGCCTCCTAGCAGACCAGCTCATTCCTCAGTATTGATACCAATCTTTTGAGCCTCAAGCCAAAGTTCAACACAGAGTCCGCTTTTTAGATCACCCTGCAATTAAGGTGTGGGCTCTTATCAGCAGGATAAGGGAAGAAGGCACAGCCAAAGTGAAAGAAAAGGCAGGCCCCACACAGTCATGCAGCTTTTTGGCCACCGAGACTTTAATAGAACTGAACCACAGCAAAATGGATGCAAATTTACCAAAAAAAAAAAAAAAAAAAAAAAAAAAAAGCAGTCAAGATTTGATGCTAAATACGCTGAAAGTCCCAGCAATGGGCAAAAGACTTTTCCAGATCTGCGGAGGAATCCACAGATGGTGATCCGTCCCCCTCAGTATCTATTGATCGCTCAGATAGGCCGCCTGGGGCTAGGGAGATAAGTGTGAGCCAGGCCTCTCCACCCCAGGCGAGAGTGCGACATTCCAACCTTTTAGTAGGACGCCCTGACCTTGTGGTAGTCTCAAAGACCAGCTGCTGTGGCAACACAGGGAAAAGTCACTGAGAAGGCAAGACAATCCGAGTTTTAATTTATTTTGGATCATGGTTTCAATCTGGGTCTTCAAGCATCTTAGAAGGGGATCGTGGAGGGTTCTGAGCCCCACAGGGTGAGTGGCTAGTGACGTGATGTTAGACTTAGTCTTGAGATTTCGGAGACGCTTTCATAAGGTAGACACAGCCCAGCCGGTGAGTTTCAGAATGAAAGGAGAGCCAAGGGGCACATGGAAAAGGACTTCAGAAACAGCGTTGATGGAATTCGGCATCTTTTTGGATGTAGGGCATGAGAGGCGGCAGGGACCGGGTCGCTGGTGTAGCTGGGGGTGGGGTGGCTAAGAGTTGATGGTTCAGTCTGAAAGGATAAGGTTATAAGCTAGGAATCCACTGTGCCTGGGCACGTGGGAGGCACCTGGATCCCCAACGCCAGTGGGGGAGGGTGGGCGCCACACTGCGTGGAGGCCATGTAAGCGGATATGACTTAACTAGTTCTTCCGGCCTCTGTGAGAGGCTGGTAGGTCTTCAGAGAGCGCGAGTTTGGATGGTTTGAACTGATTGGCTTAGAAGCTTGTGGTAGGCGGGTTCTGTTATAAGTCTATAAAGGCCAAGGCAAGCCAGTCCTCGCTGGGCTTGCTTCTTTACCCTGCAGGGGAAGCTGTAGCCCCCCAGAGCTCTGGAAATTAAAATCCTCTTGCAAAATTGCATCAGGTCTGTCTCTCGTGAGTGTTTTGGGGTGCCGGTTTCCGAGGCATGGGGTGCAGAAGTACCCCGTTTTTTCTTTCGGGTCTTACAAGTCCTGCAGAATCTTGGGACCCTCTAGGCCGAGGACAAGGACATCTAGTAGAACTGACTGAGTAGAAAGCCACTTAGAAATGGTGCTCACTGAGGCAGTCACTACAGCTGAAATCCCCACCCGTAAGAAGTGGCATCCTGTAAGGGAAATGTGGGTGACCCACACAAACTCCTAATAGCCCTGTGACCTCCTGTAAGTTATTTAACAAAATCCAGTCAAACTCAGCCTTTTCATAGAATAACAAGAAAGAAGGGTGACAAGCTGGAGAGATGGCTCAGTGGTTAAGAGCACTGGCTGCTCTTCTAGAGGACCAGGGCTCAATTTCTGGCAACCATGAGGCAGGCAGCTCACAGCTATAATTCCAGTCCCAAGGGGATCAGATGCTTTCTTCTAGCTTCCAAGGGCTCTGCCTGCAATATCACACACAGTCATATATGCAGACAGAGCACACACGCGTAAAATTATTTTCTTAAAGTTTGGTATACGGTGTGTGTAGGTTGTTGTGTGAGTGAGTGAGGGATCTCTAAAGTTGTTCTGCGAGGTGCCCATTGAAAACAGAAGCTCTAGAACTTGCCAGAT
The DNA here is from genome assembly GCA_964023405.1 of Apodemus agrarius. Taxonomy (NCBI): domain Eukaryota; kingdom Metazoa; phylum Chordata; class Mammalia; order Rodentia; family Muridae; genus Apodemus; species Apodemus agrarius. Next base: position 16,447,930 of record OZ030019.1, read on the forward strand.
CCCAGGAAGCAGAACAGAACGTGGGCCTCCGGGATGGGGGGATGGGGCTGTGCTCAGCTGAGCACTGTGGCCCTGGCCCCCATATAAAATAGGAACCGAGTCAAGGAGATACATACCAAGAAGGGAAGCGAAAAGGGGAAGGAGGGAAAGGGGCCAGAAAAAGAACCCAGCAACACGTTACCAGGTGGGAAGAAGGAAGCCCTGGCGCAGCCGGAGCAAGAGCCTCACTTAGCCTAGAAAAATAAATAGCCCACTGATTTGCCTCAGAAGCCAATCTGAACACTATAATCTAGAAGGTATTTTTATCTTCCCCAGTGAGAGCACGGTCTATAAATTGCTCACCAGTCTAATCCTACTGGATAACATAATAAAGGATCCTCTCCTGATCGGAATTTCAGATCTTCCCAAAGAAAAGCCACATCAAGATCACAATTAATGATTATTAATCATTAATCATATAAAGGTAATACCCAATGAAAGCCAAAGCAAATTTAAAGTTTTCAAACCACATGTGGGGCCACATACTTGAAATGGAGGCACTTAGAAGGCTGAGGCAGGAGAATTGCCACATGATTGAAGCCAGCCTGGCCTACATAGTAATACCCCCTATATTAAGAGGGGTAGGGGACTAAAAAGGAAAACCAGAAAAGTTTTCCCCAAATCTGAAACTAATTAATTGAATAGAACTTATCAGTTCACGTACCTATAAAATGATAATATATATTATGTAATGAGCAATGTTATAAAACCATTATAGTCTGACATAAGGACAGAATGTGTTATCAAAACAGCTCAGCAATGCAGGTACTTATTGCCCAGCCTGAGTTCGATCCCTGGAACCTACACGTCAAAAGTGAGAGCGCTGACCCCCCCCCCCAGTGACAGCGCTGACCCCCCACAGTGACAGCGCTGACCCCCCACAGTGACAGCACTGACCCCCCCACAGTGACAGCACTGACCCCCCCACAGTGACAGCGCTGACCCCCCACAGTGACAGCGCTGACCCCCCCAGTGACAGTGCTGACCCCCCACAGTGATAGCGCTGACCCCCCCCACAGTGACAGCGCTGACCCCCCCAGTGACAGCACTGACCCCCCACAGTGACAGCGCTGACCACCTCCCACAGTGACAGCGCTGACCCCCCACAGTGAGAGTGCTGACCCCCCACAGTGAGAGCGCTGACCCCCCACAGTGACAGCGCTGACTCCCCCCCACAGTGACAGCGCTGACCCCCCACAAGTTGTCATCTGCAGTCACACCCTCCCCCACATATATTCAATATTTATCTTTTTATTTAAATTGGGTTTTGTTAGATATGGCAGTCGACATCCATAAACCCAGTACTCACGTGGCCAAGGTAAGAGCATCACGAGTTCAAAGCCAGCCTGGGCTACATGGCAATCGAGACCTTATCTCAAAATGAAAATTAATTTTCCCAGTAAGCTTTCGAGTCAAACCTAATTCAATTCACAATTTTCCTAACCATTCTACTTTGGTACTATAAATTAGATAAAATAAACTTTTCGAAGTAATAGATTGTCAATGTTTATGTGAAGCATTTGGTGCCCTGGTCTGAAGCTAGGATCAAAGCTCTCTTCTATGCCCGAGCCAGCTAAACAGCTGTCATTTTGTTCCATACATGTGTAAAGAAAGTATCACTTTCAAAACGGGCAGAATCGATTTAGAAAGGTCACTTGATATCATTGAAGAGTCACACCTCACAGCATGAAACATGACGGGGGGGGGGAGGGGGGCCGGGGAGGGGGACAGAGGAGAACTAGCTGCAGGCCTGTGGCTTACAGGTTCACCCTGTCCTGTGACCTCGCCAGCAGGCAGTCCGGCCGCTCCCAACCACAGAAGGATGAAAGTTAGCTGTGCTTAGCCACCAAAGCAGGGACATTTATTTCCATTTTCACAGCACGTGCCTTAAGTGCTGGTCTTTAAAGGTAGATGCTTTTTATAATGAACCTGTGCTAACCGACACATGAAGAAAGAGGGGATTGGAACAAAAGGAGCCAGGAAGCATTAGTTCCCGTGCGTGTGTCAGAAAGGACTGGGGGGAAATCGGGGTCACACTCATTCTCTCTCAAGGGTAAGCCTGATTGTGAGCATTCTCCGAAGCATCACATCCTCCCTCATTGCCGGACAGGACGAGACTGTGCTAAGCTCTGAGGTGCACAGTGGAGGACCACCATCCCAGCCTTGTTCTGATACACAGTTAAACTTCTCTCTGAAGAACAACAAAATTAACTGACTGACTGGAACTCTGTTCTAGGCAGCTTGGACCATTTATACTTGACCCCGACGCCTTCCTTGAGGATTGCACCTGTTACCTACATAGTTAATTCCCATGCCACCCGCCCCCCAACACTCACAAATGTGGTTGTGTCATCTGCATTCCTAACCTTTGAGATTTTACTCTGTCTCTGCATGCTCTTGTCATTTCTACTCCTTATATGTTTTTCTTCTATCCTATTAACTCTAACTTATCGTCTCCTTCCCATCCATACGTGCGTGCAGGTCTGAGTTTGGAAGGATTTTCACTGGGGAGCAGGTGTTTCAGCTGGCCTTTATTTCATGAATAAAAACATTTACTCTAACGGAATATTCCCTCTGTAAAGTTTTTAGTATATGCAATGCCGTAAAGATTTGAGCATAAAGTTCACTTTTCTGAGACGCTCTCAAAAGTTGATTATTTTTCCTCTGGAAGAATATTTCCTCATTTTCAAGTAGTTAGGGTTTGGGTTTGAATATTGAGCACTGAGTTCTTACGTAATGGATCCTGACACGGGGACGTGTAATGGATCCTGACACGGGGACGGAGCCTCCAAACCCCCTCACTTCTTATGCTTGACACAGGTTTACTTTGGGCCAAGTAGGTTAATAATTCTACTTTTGCTGCACATTTCTAAAGAATCGCTCTCTGAAATGTCTCACGGTCCTGCGATCAGGTCCTACCCTTCTCAAGAAAAGGTTCACAGCTAAAGTTGTAGCTAAGAAGTTAAAGTCATTTGTCTAGCTTGTGTTAAGACTCTGGTTCCAATCCTCAGTTCTGAGAGCAGAAGGCTGGGGCTGAAGCTGTAGCTAAGTAGTTAGAGAACTGGTCTAGCTTAGCCAAGTTTTAATCCCCAGTACCAGAAAAAATAAAAATAAAATAAAAATTGAATCAGCTGAGCCTAACGTTTAACACCTATAATACCAGTATGTGGGAAGCGGGCCAGGAGGACTGGCAGAGTCTGAAACAAGACTGGGCTATGTTATCTGCCTGAGATACAGGGTGAGAACTTGTCAGAAAGAAAAGGAAAGAAAGAAAGAAAGAGAGAGAGAGAGAGAGAGAGAGAGGGAGGGAGGGAGGGAGGGAGGGAGGGAGGGAGGAAGGATACAGGGTGAAAACTTTCCAGAGAGAAAGAAAGAAAGAAAGAGAGAGAGAGAGAGAAGAGAAGAGAAGAGAAGAGAAGAGAAGAGAAGAGAAGAGAAGAGAAGAGAAGAGAAGAGAAGAGAAGAGAAGAGAAGAGAAGGAAGAAAAAAGATGGAGGAAGGGAAGGGGGGGAATCATAGCTCATGCTTCATTATCCCATCACAAATGTATTCTAATTTGCCAGTCAGGAACCACTGCAGAAAACAAGGCAACTAATTATTTTAATAGTCAGATGATTGTATCATCTTGGAATTTAATCAAAACAAATCAAAGGCCTGCAAGCTCCTCTCTCGTGCCTGGCTTAAATTTTCCCTTCAGATGCTTCAAACCCACCCCTCCTTAGCAGTGCAAGGGGCAAAGCCACTGCCCAACCTGTGGGACCGGAGACAGCCTGGGTCTTGCAGATCAAGGCCTTGGCAAGAAGCTCTGAAGCCTCCAGGTGAAAGGGGGACCACGGCGGGGTTTAATCAAGTGTCTCCTGAAATGTCTCCTCCCATGAGGCTGGAAGGGGCTGTGCTGGGGGCAGAGCGCACCAGGCTCGAGGTCCCGAGGCTCAGACCCAGCACAGGAAGTTCTATTTAAAATCATCAAGGAAATTCCAAACTCTGACAAAGGAATCAGCAGATATTTTAGCCAGGGCATGAGTGGAGAGGGGGGCGGTTTTCTCAAAGAGTCTTCTAAATATTAGTTATGAGAGAGTGGATGCTTCCTCAGCTCAGGAGAACCCACGGGAAGGGCAGATTCCAAGACCAAGTGACCACCGCTACTTACTGCGTGGCGGCCACGGAACTTGGTACCCAGCATTTTATACATACATTATCCCTTTTAATCGTCACAAAAGTATTCTAGCCGGGCAGTGGTGGTATATATATGCCTTTTATCCCAGCACTCGGGAGTCAGATGCGGGCAAGATCTCTGAGTTTGAGGCCAGCCTAGACTACAGAGCAAGTTCCAGGACAGCCAGGGCAACACAGACAAACTGTCTTGAAAAAAGAACAACAAAACCATCATCATCATCATCATCATCATCATCATCATCATCATCATCATCATCTAAGCTTATGTACTTACAAACTGTATCTTTCTTCCTCTTTCTCCCTCCCTCCCTTCCTCCCTCCCTCCCTTCTTCCCTCCCTCCCCTCATTGGTTTTACAGCGTTCTCTACATACTCCTGAACTCACTATGTAGACCAGACTGACTTCAAACTCAGATCCACCCGCCTCTGCCTCTCCAGGACTGCCACTTCACTTAGCCAAGTATCCTGCTTTTAAGTAGTTAGGTGACTGACATCCCGAGAAATTGTCAGTGAAACAGTGAAACCATAGTGCTGTCCCCAGTATGGAACAAGCTTAACCATCTGGGGTTCAGCTGAGGCTCCAACTGTAAGTCAAGAAAAACACCCTTGAGCCCTCCGAGATGTCAGCCCGTGACTTCTCCAAACACTTGCTTAAAGACAGATACAACCATCCCTTTACTTCGAAGTCATTATTACATAAAACAAATATTTAAACTCTTTGAATCAACTGACTTCATGAATCCAGTCCCACACCTGAATTTTACACTACTGACCAGTGCGCCATAGAGGTGACTGTCTGACAGTCTACTAACTGCGGTAGGTGGGATAAAATTCAGCGAGGCAGCCCAGGTCACACTCGATAATACTCAGGTCTTTCACTTCCCCTCTGAGTTCCAGCCCCAACCCTCACCCCTAAGGCCTTCAGGTTTCTCAGGGATCGCTGTGGTTTCCCACTTACAGAAGTCTGTCTTCCCTACCCGTGTCAGATACCTCCTCCTCCCACAAGAAGTTACTCAAGGCTTATCAACTTCTAGATTAACTTTTAAAGTCAGACTGCAACATAATAGGGTTCGCCATGGCATTTTTTTTTTTTTTAATTTTCCAAGACAGGGTTTCTCTGTGTAGCCCTGGCTGTCCTGGAACTCACTCTGTAGACCAGGCTGGCCTCGAACTCAGAAATCCGCCTGCCTCTGCCTCCCAAGTGCTGGGATTAAAGGCATACGCCACCACCGCAGCATTTTCATATGCAGTTGTCATTGGACCGTGTCCTTACTCGCCCCTCCCACAACCCCGTCCGTCACCTTCTCCCCCTTCGCTGGACTCTTTCCCCCCAAATAGTCCTCCTGTTGTCTTGTCACCCTGACACACACAGAGTTTGATCTAGAGTTTTGCATGACATGAGATGCTCTCACTAGCTCTCTCTCCCCCTTTATAACTTTTCTCCTTCTGCTTAGTTCCCCCTTTTACTTTCATGCCACACCCACACATGTGCATATATATTATATATGTATATACATACACACACATACACATGCATGCGTACACACACATGTGCACACACACTTCGCTTTGTGGAATCACGAAGGCTCGAACAATGAACATCGTTACTCCTTTCGGCAAGGACAGTGAAAGGCACCGCTAGAACCAACCCGCTTGGAGCCAGCAAGCCTTTATGTCGATTACTCCTTGCTGATTATAGGCTGTTTTCTTAGAGAGTGAGGATGAGTTCGGTCTCAGAGCAAACAGAGCCTTTGTGAACTCAACAACATGATCTTACCACAGTGCTCTGTTAAGCAGTACCTCGTTTAGTACTCTGAGCAATCCAGGGTAAATCGGTAAATCCTGGAGTCACACAGAAAGCTCTTGGTATGCCAGTCACCAGAACCCCGGGGCCAAGACAACTAAGTTCCATCTCAGCCTCAGTTCCCAAAATAAAATCACCGTGAAATCAAGCTCCCCCCCCTTTTTTTTCTCTTGTCAGCACCTTTGGGGAGCAGGGAGGTGGCCAAAAATAGAAAGTTGACATAAATTTTTTGATTTTATTTTTTTAATATTGACCTGGGGGCCAAAAAGGCAGGTGTTCTGCCAAAGCAAATTGGACAATATTGCCGTGTTAGTGGAATTTCAACCTTGGCGAGGAAGGAAGATGTAAAACATACATTGAGAGGCCAGCAGCTCGGGGTGCGTTGAATTCTCTGGGTTGGCCCTCTGCAAGGCGAAAGAGGCAAGCAAGTTTCCCACGTGAGCAGAGAGAGCGTGAGTCAAAGACTATTTCAGTACGGGATCCTATTTCAACCTCGCTGTCCATCTGTTTGCTCGGAACGTAAAGTTGCCTGGTTCCAAGTTAGAAAGCGGGATGAAATCATCCGCTAAAGCTGCAATAAGCAAGAGCCTTGAAAAAACGGCCCAGGGAGGTTACATAACATGGCCAAGAAGTAAGAGGCCGGGCCACACCTGCTTATCTGGCAGGCCAGTCTCAAGGTCCTAATCTTCATCCCAGGCAGGTGAGCTCAGGGACCTGATAAACAAAAACACTGCTAGAAAAGTCCTGGTTTTGTTTTAATTTCCTGGTAAATGGAGGAGAAGAAAAAAATAGACCTAAGAAGAGCATCTTTCAGTCCAAGGAATTCATTCCCATTATCCACTGAAGTGCCTGGAGAGCACAAGACAGAGCCGCTTGGAGGAATGAATATGCAGAGAGCCGGTGTGTTCCGGGCTACTGGCAAGAGCTCAGAATCCAATTTTAACAGTAAAGAAAATTCCAAGGTCATAATTATAATTTCATCTATGTTTTAGGCCAGGTGATCCTTCATAGTTTGCCGAGAGACCTAGACTGCAGGGACTGCGTTGTTTGTGTGATGGAATGAAGTCCCGTTCCCGGTTTACACAAATGGCCTGCAAACGAACTTTTAGATGATTATTTACAAGTTAGGGCCACTATGAAGAAAAAAGGTCACAACCCCGGCCCCTTGGGTTTGTTTTTTTTCCTTTACAGCTGCAGGAGAAAATAGGAAGTATCCGTGTGTGTGTGTGTGTGTGTGTGTGTGTGTGTGTGTGTGTGTGTGTGACAGTCGAGCTTTGATGTCCTATCCTCAGGAGTCGCCTCACTGGAGCCAAGCATGGGTGCCCAGCTCCCAAGGGCCCTAAGCAAACCACAGCCAACGCAAGCAAAGGTGTTCATTAGCGCGGAAGCAGGGCTTGTTGGGGAAGGATGCTCAACACTAGAGACACACTAGAGACAGTGAGCAGTAGGTTGTGGGTTGGGGGTAGGTTTGTTACTTCCTGTGGACAAAAAGAGCCTAGATACATGCATGTGTATGTATCTGCTCAGGCAAGTGTGTGCAGACAATTGGGCGATAAGGAATGACTTGGAGGAGCAATTTGTTTTAAACGAGGAATCTCACCGCCACCCTGTTTGGCCAATAGCGGGGTCAGTCTGAGTCTTCATGGCCCAGGCGACCCAGAGAGGGTGACAGGCAAACCCTATGACCAAATAAGGAGACAAAGGCTTGGCATGCTCCTGTGATTTCAGCACTCAGAAGGCTCAAACACAGGGACTGCAAGTTCAAATCTACCCTGGCTACATACCAAGGCTTCTCAAAAGCAGGTAAGAAATAAATACCCACCCAGCATGCGTTAAGTCGTGAGGTGATCCAGTGCTACCCTATCCCCTCTGCTCCAGTAATGGATCGCACCTTCAAATCTCATGGTAACCAGTTTGAATGATGTGAAATCGTTTGGCCTCTTGGCTAACGCTGATTGGCCCCAGCATCGGCCGTCTGACGCATTTAAATTTAGGGGCAGTTATTCTCCGGCGGAAACCTCGCAGCGGCTACATTTCATCATCTACAGTCTACAGACTCAGCGGAGAGCGGCAACGAACAAGGAGGCAGATGTGCAATCGAGGAAGCAAGCCAGTGGAAAGGGAGCGGTCTGGTTCTTGGCCCCCACTCCTTCTGGAAGCCACCCGCATTCCTGTCAGTTCCGCAAGAAGCTCCATCCTTGTAGTAAATCGACCTCTTTTGTTAAAGCCTGTTTGGATTCATTTCAGTTATTTAAAATGGGAAACACCCGGTGTGCACCATGGAACCATAAAACAAATCAGAATTGTGCTGTGAAGAGAACACACGGACTTCTGGATCTGGAAGATCCAACCCAGGCTCCCTGAAGATGGGCTGTCTGATCTAGAGTGCAGTCTGGGCCTTGGTTCCTTGCCTTGTTAAATGCCATGCATAGGAGTGGATAGTGGAAAGGCATTTATAGGGTCCCTAGCACACCGAAAGCTGAGCCATGATTTCTAGAACTCAGAGGGGGAGTCACATGACCATGGCAGTGGTGCACAGCAGTAGAACACTTTCCCCACAAAGGACCTGAGCCTGTGGCCAGCAAGAATGAAAGTGCTTCTAGAATACTTCAAGCCCAGATTTCCCCTGCTCCTTTCTAGAGGGCCATTTGGTCTGTGGCAGGTGAATTTAAAATAGCTTCCACCTAGTCCTTTTACATATTGTCTGGGAAGCCTGTCCCTCTCCCTCCTTTCCTCTCGGTGCTAGACTCCTCATTCCTGTCTTGTGCGACCATGAAGTTCAGTGGATTGCTGCCCTAACTACTGCGCCATCCCTTCCCAGGATCTATAAACAAAACCTCTGCATTCTCCTCCTACCGTGGTGCTACACTGAATCTGTGGCCCCGATCAGCAGCAGCAGGGGGCTACCCACGGTGGGTGAGATGACAGAGACAGGCTGGATGCTGGAGAGAGAAGAGCCTCGGGGCATTCGTCAGCATAAACATGTTTCTAACGCGAGGGGCTCTCTGGTTGCAGGCTGAACAACTGGACAGTAAGCCAAGCTGATGCCAGATAGACCCGTTATCCCATGACGGGCACACGAAGCATACATGCCCATCTCTTCTTTGCTTCCTGTTTGGGCAAGGCTGCTTACCTGTGCCAATGCTGGAATCTCAGGCATACTGCTTCAGGCATCTTGACAGGATGAGAAAGTAAAACTTAGGAATCCATAAAAGATGTCCCTTTTAGGTTCTTCTTTGTGGTGAAGGACCCTCTTCATTAAATATTTGATTTACTATCCATGCATCCATTTAATGTGCTGGGATCCAAACCACTCTCCCTCCCCCTCCGCCAAGTCCTCCCTATCGCCCTCCCTGCTTCCCAGCCTCTCAGAGCCCATATCCCTGAAGAAAACTGACTGTCCCTCCCCCCTTAGCCATCAAAGCCAATAGCTGCTTGGGCAGGATGGGGCTTTGTGCTGGCATTTGGTTTGATCTTGTGTAAATCTTGTGCATCCAGCCCCATCCTCTGTGGGTTGGTGTGTGCAACTGTGCTATCACGTTCAGCACCGCAGACGTCCACTCCTGCCGGCCCTCACCACCCTTCTGCTTCCTCCGCCAGGATGAGCCCTAAGCCTTGGTGGGAAGGAATGGGGTACAGATGGGTCATTTTGAGGGGAGCACGCTCCGTCTCTTAGTCTCTGCCCATCAACTGATTTGATTGGTGGCCTCTAAACTAATTATCAGCTATCGCCAAAAGGAGCGTCTCTGATGACACTGAGAGGCACACTGACCTATGCTGTGGGGTGCCTTGCTCCTGTCTGTTTAGCAGAATAACAACAGTACTAGGTTCTCCCCTGGGCGCTATGTCCGAGGCAGTCCCGAGTAAAGATCCAGTTAACAGCAGCAGGTGTGGGGGTCCATCTTGGTGAATGGACTTTAAGTCTAATGAGGAGGTGACCAGTTATTCCCTTAACTTTCCTGCCTCTGCTGTAAGTTCTTCACATATTCAAAACTCTTTATTGAGTTTCCCTGAGTATATGCTAAGTATTGTTTGACCTTAACGTATTCTCCACAGCATCACTGGCCACAGGTTACCTCCATATTGGCAGTTTTACTCTAGGCACAGCGTCACCTCTTATACCATTCCTTCTTGCTCCTCCTCCAGTGTACACAACACAGAACACAAGAAAAAAATAACTCCTGCTTCAGAAGTCATAAACATATGGAGTTTTGTGCGTTTTCTGACAGCCAAGGCCCTACTGTCTCATCCATAAGTCCTTGATGCTTCTTGACTCTCTGATAAAGTCCTTGACACTTCTTCAAGTTCTGTCTCCGGCTCTGCACTGAGGTATGGCCCATAGACAAGAGATAACCTGCAGCCCAGGTGATACCCTGTGCTGACGAACACAACTTAGCAGGCCTCGGCTTGTCCACCCGGAAGCCGGGGTGCTTCCAAGACTCCTCACACAGTTTACTACCACACCAACTGTGGTGAGGGCCTCATATTGCTTCAAGGCAAAAGCAAAAGAGCTGGGTGAAAAGAGATAAACACACGAGGAGTGGGCTTGTTTCAAGCTCCCCACTCTCGAAATGACTAACTCAGGAAGACAGCTCAGTGGGTAAAGGCACTCGCCATCGGGTCTGACATCCTAAGATAGATCCTAGACCCTAAATGCCAGCAAGTTGGCCTCTGACCCAGGCAATGATCTACCACCATCCCCAAAAGCAAATAAATGCCAAAAATATTAACTTCGAAAATGTTAAAGAGAACTCCGGCTGCAGGGAGGTACTGATCCTTTTCTACAGCCCCGTCTCCCAACACTGCCAAGACAGTATCAGCGTGAGTTTTGGAGGAGACAAGCCGGATTCGAATCATACAAGCACTTACTCTACTGTATTTTAGTCCCTGACCTCTTGAGAAGGAGGGCAGAGAGAATGTGTCTGGCGTTCCTATAGTCACATTTCCTATAGCAAGCTTTCCATAAATAACAAGTCAGCATGATGCAAGATTGAGGGAAGAAAGCACAGAGCTCTTAGGGATGCTAATGAACAGAGTGAGCAGAGGATTAACCGGGGGTGACCAGAGCCCTAGAGAGAAAGCTCTGAGGAGCAGGGAGGGGTCCAGAGCCAAATGCTGGTGAGAGCTCAAACAAGGCAAAGAGCAGACCGGCCCACGGACCGTGGCAGCAAAGGTCCATACTGACCTCAGGGGGGAAAGGGTCAGGGTGATGGCGCACACATTTGATCTCAGTGCTTGAGAGGCAGTGGCAGACAGAACACTGGGCCCCAGCCTAGCCTACTTAGCAAATTCTAAGCCAATGAGAGACCTTCTCTTTAAAAAAGGAGAAGCAGAAGGGGGAACAGGGAGGAGAGACAGAAGGAGAAGGAGGAGGAAAAGGAGGAGGAGGAGGAGGAGGAGGAGGAGGAGGAGGAGGAGGAGGAGGAAGCAGCAGCAGCAGCTTTCAGGAACCATGCAGGTCCCTGGGTCCAGGAACAAACTGAAGCTACATCGTTTTAATTTGGGGGTTCACAGTTCCAGAGCGTTAGAGTCTGTGACCATCGTGGCAGAGAGCATGGCAGCAGGCAAGCTGGCACAGTGCTGGGGCTGAGCGCTAAGTGCTTACCTCTGACCTGCAGGCCAGAGTCAGAGCAAGCTAACTAGGAAAGGTGTAGACAGAGGGAACTCATGGAAGTCCGGATCTGAAACCTTGCCCCCGGAAGCAGTGGCTAGAACCTCAGGACCCTCGTGTCCGATGAACTGCAGTGTCTGGCTCAAAGATGGCAGCAGGCCCCCCAAGACAGGGGGTTTTCCCAAAGCAGGCTGTCTCACCGCGGACTGCAGAGGCAGCGGGCGGTGGGTAGTGCTTCGCCTCCTTGACTGCAGCTGCAGCCCACACTAGGAATGCCTGAGAGCTCTGCACTGCCTGTCAGAGCAGCACCAGCTGGAGCCTTGTGGAGACACTCCAGGACTTTGGCTACCACCTGGCCTGGCAGTGTGGTTTGACTGGCTCCTTGGACCAGTTGATCTACTTTTTGATTGATGTCATATTCCTTGAGGACATTGCCTGCTGGATCAGGTAGGGTAACAGGCTAGCCAGCCCTGAATTTACATAGGAGGCCCCTATCCTGAGAAAGCTCTAACTCCTGTTCTAAAGGCCCAGTACAAAAAATTCTTCAGATCATGACACCTGAGGGAGCCATAGGTGCTGTGGTGGTTTGAAAAGAATGACCCCCAGAGGCTCACACACTTGGATGCTTGGTCCCCAGTTGGTTGAAACGGTTTGGAAAGGGTTGGAAGGCACAGCCTTATTGTCAGAGGTGTGGCCTTGATATAGGAGGTGCGTCACTGGGAACCCGCGCCTTCCCGAGTTAGCTCACCTGTCTCTGGCCGGGAGGTCAGAGGTAAGCACTTAGCGCTCAGCCCCAGCACTGTGCCAGCCTGCCTGCTGCCATGCTCTCTGTCACGATGGTCACTGACTCTAACGCCCTGGAACTGTGAGCCCCCAAATTAAAATGTTCTGAGTTCCCTTAGTCATGATGTCTCTTCTCAGAGGAAAATAACTAAGACAGAGTCCTAGTCCAGACTTCTACCTGGGCTTCAGTCGAAACTTCTCCCACACATCTCCCTGGTAGAAGTCCCCATGGTCTCAATATTACAGAATACTTGAATTTCACCACCCCACCCCCATTCCATGTTCCTTTCCCGCCAACTCTGCCCTCCTTTTTGGGGTAAGAGTGTGTGTCAGAATTACCATTATTAACTTGACACGTGTGAGGGAAAAGCCTCCATTAAGGGGTTGCTTAGCTGAGATTGGCCTGTGGACATGTCTGTGGGGCATTGTGTGGATTATTGATTGAGGCAGGAAGGCCTGCTGTGGGTGGCACCATCCCTAAGCAGGCAGCCCTATAAGAGAGCTAACTAAGCATCTGCCAGAGAGTGACCCGGCGAGCAAGCCAGCAAGCCAGCTCCCTCCATTGCTCCCGCTGCAGATTCCTGCCTTCCATTGCTGCCTGACTCCCCTCAGAGATGGACTGTGATCCAGAAGTGAGCGGAAACAGGCCATCCCTCCTCAAAGATGCTTTCGCTCAGAGTGCTGTGTCACAGCTACAGAATGAAACTAGAGGAAAATGCCTTCTGAGTCGAACTCAGTGCGGCGTGGGGAGGCAGATCCAGCCTGCTGCCTTTGCTGCCCACCAACTATGTTTGGAAGTTTCCTGAGAAATGACACAGATCTCTAAACAACAACTGAAGCAAACTTTGCACAAGCTATCAGAGCCACCGGGAGAAAATAGTGTGTGGAGAAATTAGTGCTTCTCAGATGTCACACTTATGAACCTTCTAGAGAAGGCTGTAAATGTAAAGGATTTGTGAAGCAAGTCTCCCTCCATTCTTTCTCTATACCCACAGAAATACGGTGTCTCACAAGTGCACACACATCAGCCTACTAGGAAACCACCCCATACTATCGATGATCCACTGATCCGCGCTCCTGGCAATACCTGATGAACTACAGAGCTGGGCCACCTCCCATGCCCTCAGGCTCCCCATCTGAGTCCCTACCAGAGCCTACCACTGTCGTATTATTGTCTCGTCTGCCTTTCTCTGTTTATATGCTAGTAGGATTACTATATCATGCATTATCACACATATAAATTATGGGCTATACAATCATTACACAATACCTTTCATGTCAACCATATACTCTTACTATCCCCAAGGACACTCTGACATTGACCAACACAAGCTTATTACAGACATTCGTAGTGATGGGTGGTCCCTTCTCTAACTCAATCGACGGGATTGAGTCTATCAGAGTGAGTCTATATCCAGTGTATCCATGGCGGGGGGGGGGGGGATTTTGCCTCAGTTCTCACTTGTGAACCCCAAGAGAAAAAGCAGCTGGAGACTTACTGGGGAGCCTTGTTCTAAATGAGGCATTTACGGAATAGCATGTGCTCATTTCGTGTTTCTGCCTCTGGACAGGAAAGAGGGAAATTGCTGTCAAATTGGTATAATTGATAGCCTGAGAAGTTAAACTGGGTTTTGATTCATCGTGAAGAGTCTGAGATATGCAAGCACAGACTGATTTTGTAGAAAGAAAAGTCTAGATTTGTCCTTGTAGCTCAGCTACAGTTTGTCGATGACAGGTCTCCACTGTCAAGGTCCTTGCTATCTCCGCAAGGGCCACTGAACTTGGTGGAGGGAAAAGAAAGGTATAGGTTCACTCATTTCCTTAGAAGTGAAACCACATTGCAGTCTTCGTGCACAGCCAGTTTGATGCTATCTAAGCCTCGGAATTTGTTGGTGGTCACATTAGCATTGAAATCCCCCTGACTGAAACAGCTAAACGCACCTTGTTTAAATTTGTTCCCTATGCCTTTATCCCCGGACTGGTCTCTGTAGCTCCAGAAACAGGATGTGTGCCACAATGGGATCAGGAAAAGACCTTCCTCACAGTGAACAGTCACTAAGAAGACAATAAGAATCGGGAGTCTGCCTTCTCCACGAAGCCGCTGTGCCTCGGTCGCTCGCACCGCGGAAGGTCCTGAGACTGGTCCCCAGGTGGGCAGCCACAGCCTCTTCTTTGGGACTGAGGATGGGGCTCAGTGGGTAAAAGCACTTCTCTAGAAGCATGAGGACTTTGGGTCCCCAGCACCCATTCAGAAGACCAAGCATGGCTACATACCCCCGTAACCTCAACACTGGGAAGTAGACAGGTAGACCCAAGAACTCACCGGCTGGACGCCTATCCTAAATGGCAAAAATCCAATTTCAAAAAGAGACCCTGCCTCAAGGCAATTAGGAGGGAGCAAGGAGGGAGGCACCCCACATCGTGCTCTTGACTCTGGTGCATGCACACATGGATACACATTCATGAGCATCACACACACATAGACACACACACACACACACACACACACACACATACACACACACACACACACACTAGGACAGTGGGTTGGTCACTCATTAGAATCACATGGGGCCCTTTTAAAGAATGACACTTGTCGGAGATGATGCCACACAATGCGGAACCTCTGGAATTGGTATCTAGTCAGCAGTATTTTCAAATGGAGTCCCCAGATGATGTTAGTGCATACCAAAGGTTCATTAAGAATTAGGTTTGGCTGATCATTACAGAAAATAAATATCAATACCTTAGGATGAAAGGCTTTTCTCTCTCCCATATTAAGGTTTTAGGTCTGTGCACAGTCGGGTGTGACACAGCCCCATGGACTCCAGGACTCAGCCTATTCTATCTTCCTCACCTACTGCCATATACTGTCTCAAGAGCACCTCATGGTCTTGAATGCTCAAACTCCAGCCATCACGTCCCAGGACCAAGGGCAGAGGAAGAGGACAGGAGGACATGATATGCAGTCTGTTCTAGAAGGACTCACCTCAGATATCTCACTGGAACGTCACACCACACTTGTGCTTAGATCTAGATGGCTGGATCTGCATCATGCAGCCACATCTAGTTACAAAGGAAGTTGGGGCATATGCCTTTAACTGATGTAGTAGTGACTTGTCTCATCACTGTGACCATATAACCTAATGAGAAGCAACTTAAAGGAGGGAGACTTTATTTTGGCAGGTGGATTGAGGGCCCAGGACATCATGGCAGCCAAGGCATACTGGTGATGGTGCTCACAGCTATGACAGCAGTAGCAGGAAGCTGTATAGACCAAGGAGCTGAGAAAGGACAGGAAGCAGGGTCAGGAAGAAATGCCACAGCCTGTTCCCCGGTAACCTACTTCTTCCAGATGGGTCCCATCTCCTCATTGCCACAGCCTCCCAAAACACCAGCACCTGGGACCGAACGTTCAAGCACATAAACCTATGTTTTCCCTGGACATAACCACCTCTCTGAAGGGCTGTGTAAGAGGAAGGCAGGATGGCAGGCAGAATTGGTCAGTCAGAGACACTGACGAGGAAATCTGCACTGTGCTTCAGGCCATCTCCAAGCTTGTTCTTTTGCTTAAATCAACCTCATTGTGTGTGTGTGTGTGTGTGTGTGTGTGTGTGTGTGTGTGTTTGTGTGTGTGTGTGTGTTTGCGCACATGCACACACACATGTGTATGCACATATACATGTGGACATCTCTGTATTTGTTTGTCTTTCTGTGCATGCACGCACGCTATACATTAATTGTGCACATTCACGAGGTTCAGTGTAAAATTCAACACTTGCATATAGAAATGTCTAGGTCAAACTAGAGGAACAGATATTTACGGCTCCTTGTTACGTATGTGTTTAGAGCCTTCAATCTCCTCGCTATCCTTGCCTAATGATAGGCAATTGTGGACTGTAGTCTTCCGTGTGCTGTGGAGCGACAGAACTCATTCCTCCCAGCTCACTCGGCGTCGGGCTGCTTAGCCAGCCTCCTCCTGTCGAGCCTTTCCTGTCCCTCTGCACCTTCCCACACTGGGCCACTTCCCCAAGTCAGTGCTAGAGAGAGAACACTTGTGTGACATGTGACACGACATTCTAAAGGGCCCGGCTTGCTTTTTGCAAGCCCCGACGCGCTGACAGCACAGGTCCACATTCCCAGAGCAGCCTTTTGTGTCAGGTAGATAAAGGAGCAGTCACTTTTGAAATAATCGCCCAATTTTCCTTGGGGAAAAGCTCAGTTGCAGAATGCTTGTCCAGAACATCCAATGCTATGGCTTATCTCCCAGCTTCACCGGAGTAAATAAACCAAGTCGCCCACTTTTCTTCCGCGTATTTAGCACTGAGTCCTTCTTCCTTGGCCTTCATTCGTGTATGACCAAGCAGCTAAAGAAGATGCTTTTCAACAGCGGCAGAGCCATCTCACACGGAAAGCACCCTGCTACAAGTTTCCAGGTTACTGTCCCGCACCGCACTTATGTAGCTTCCCTTGAAGTTCTCGGTGCCTCTGAACACAATTGGACCACGTGGTATCATTATGGTCACTGCAGAGGGTCCCCTGTCACAGCGCTTCCATTGCAGAGCAGCTGATTTCCAAATCTCCTCCCTTGGCTGCTTTAGGGAAGGAACACTATTGCCTTGCGTCAAGGAGGGCAGTGCTTAGAAGGTAAACTACCAGACATAACCCATACCCGCCGCACCTAGTTACGCTTGACAGAAATGATTGTCTCCTCAAGCGATCTTTAAGAACTAGTATGAGCTGGACGGTGTTCCTCTCAATGCACATTCTAACCCCACTTCCTAGGTGCTTCAGACTTTGACCATCTTTCAAGAGAGGGAATGGGATATGGTAAGGACACGGGGGTTGTCCGCCATCCTCAAACCAGGAGGAGAGGCCTCAAGAGAAACGAAGTCAGCTGATACTCTGAGCCTGTACCTGCAGATGGCCCCACTGTGGAAAAGCAATCTGTCGGTTCATCCCCTGAGCCTGTGCTTGCCGTGGCAACCCTGGAAAACTGACATACAGAGCGACTATTTTGCACAGCACAGCTTTTAGGACGGGAACGGAGCTGTGCTGGAGTCATAGTGGTTAGCACCTCCTTTGCCAGGAGGTAGGTCTGGACCCATTCAAAAGCAAGACTCTTTATATAGCTCCCCAGCAGCAGAAACACGGAGAAAATGATGACTTGGCCAACAAAATTAAGTAGTATTAAATTATAGCACAAAGCACAAAGCAAATATTTATATAACAAACTGATATAAATAAATTTGAGTAGAGTTGACCAAGCACCCATATGGAGACATTCCAAACAGTCCACGCAAATTGATGCCCTACTGTTAAGGCAGTGGAGGGCAACCCCCATTCTAGACGTGGCACGCAGCGACTTCCTTCTACAAGTACTGGAAGGGAAGGGAAGAAAAGTAGCTTTCCCAGTGGAAAACCAACAAATACTGACCCGGCCCAGTGATCAAAGCTGATGAGCTCTGCCCTGCAAGTCACCCTCCCAGCCTGGAGCCCAGGCACGGTGGGGCACCCTCCCAGACACGGTGGGGCACCCTCCCAGACACGGTGGGGCACCCTCCCAGCCTGGAACCCAGGCACGGTGGGGCACCCTCCCAGCCTGGAACCCAGGCACGGTGGGGCACCCTCCCAGCCTGGAACCCAGGCACAGTGGGGCCCCCTCACAGGCATGGTGGGGCACCCTCCCAGGCACAGTGGGGCACCCTCACAGGCACAGTGGGGCACCCTCACAGGCACGGTGGGGCACCCTCCCAGGCACAGTGGGGCCCCCTCACAGGCACGGTGGGGCACCCTCCCAGGCACAGTGGGGCACCCTCCCAGGCAAGGTGGGGCACCCTCCCAGGCACAGTGGGGCACCCTCCCAGGCACAGTGGGGCACCCTCCCAGGCACGGTGGGGCACCCTCCCAGGCACAGTGGGGCACCCTCCCAGGCACGGTGGGGCACCCTCACAAGAATGGTGGGGCACCCTCCCAGGCACAGTGGGGCACCCTCACAGGCACAGTGGGGCACCCTCCCAGGCACAGTGGGGCACCCTCCCAGGCACGGTGGGGCACCCTCCCAGGCACGGTGGGGCACCCTCCCAGGCACGGTGGGGCACCCTCCCAGGCAAGGTGGGGCACCCTCACAAGAATGGTGGGGCACCCTCCCAGACACGGTGGGGCACCCTCCCAGGCACGGTGGGGCACCCTCCCAGACACGGTGGGGCACCCTCCCAGGCAAGGTGGGGCACCCTCACAAGAATGGTGGGGCACCCTCCCAGACACGGTGGGGCACCCTCACAGGCATGGTGGGGCACCCTCCCAGACACGGTGGGGCACCCTCACAGGCATGGTGGGGCACCCTCCCAGGCACGGTGGGGCACCCTCCCAGGCACGGTGGGGCATCCTCCCAGACATGG
This sequence comes from Apodemus agrarius, assembly GCA_964023405.1. Classification (NCBI taxonomy): domain Eukaryota; kingdom Metazoa; phylum Chordata; class Mammalia; order Rodentia; family Muridae; genus Apodemus; species Apodemus agrarius. The sequence continues at coordinate 16,466,743 of OZ030019.1, forward strand.
TGGGGCACCCTCACAAGAATGGTGGGACACCCTCCCAGGCACGGTGGGGCACCCTCCCAGGCACGGTGGGGCACGGTGGGGCCTCCCAGACACGGTGGGGCACCCTCCCAGGCAAGGTGGGGCACCCTCCCAGGCAAGGTGGGGCACCCTCACAAGAATGGTGGGGCACCCTCCCAGACACGGTGGGGCACCCTCCCAGGCACGGTGGGGCACCCTCCCAGACACGGTGGGGCACCCTCCCAGGCAAGGTGGGGCACCCTCACAAGAATGGTGGGGCACCCTCCCAGACACGGTGGGGCACCCTCCCAGGCACGGTGGGGCACCCTCCCAGGCACGGTGGGGCACCCTCCCAGGCACGGTGGGGCACCCTCACAGGCATGGTGGGGCACCCTCCCAGACACGGTGGGGCACCCTCACAGGCATGGTGGGGCACCCTCCCAGGCACGGTGGGGCACCCTCCCAGGCACGGTGGGGCACCCTCCCAGACACGGTGGGGCACCCTCACAGGCATGGTGGGGCACCCTCCCAGGCACGGTGGGGCACCCTCCCAGGCACGGTGGGGCATCCTCCCAGACATGGTGGGGCACCCTCACAAGAATGGTGGGACACCCTCCCAGGCACGGTGGGGCACCCTCCCAGGCACGGTGGGGCATCCTCCCAGACACGGTGGGGCACCCTCCCAGGCAAGGTGGGGCACCCTCCCAGGCACGGTGGGGCACCCTCCCAGACACGGTGGGGCACCCTCCCAGGCATGGTGGGGCACCCTCCCAGGCAAGGTGGGGCACCCTCACAAGAATGGTGGGGCACCCTCCCAGACACGGTGGGGCACCCTCCCAGGCACGGTGGGGCACCCTCCCAGACACGGTGGGGCACCCTCACAGACGCGGTGGGGCACCCTCCCAGGCAAGGTGGGGCACCATCCCAGGAACGGTGGGGCACAAGTGGCCCCCTACTTCGGTGGCCTTCCCTCTTAGGAACTTGTAAACCGGACTTGGACATGAGAAAAACAAACAAAACCCCAATTCCAACGGAGGTACAACCTAAAAATACTTCTCCAAACTGCCAAGGTCATCAAAACCAAGGAAAGGCTGAGAAGCTTAGCCAAGAGCAGCTTAAGAAGAGATGACTAAATGTGCTGTGCTGTCCTGGATGGGATCCCGGAACAGGAAACGGATATTAGGTAAGCACTCAGGAAGTCTGGATTAAGTATAGATGTCAGTTAATTTAAAAGATGATACATTTACCATGCCGGTGGGGGCTGCCGATAATGGACAGGACGGTTGTTCATGTGTGGAAGGAAAGATGTAAGGTGTTTCTGTGCCATCCACCAATCTGCCTGTGACCCTAGCTTTTTTTCTATATATCTATAAAATGAAAATATGCTAATAATAATTAACTCCATTGAAGTGGAAACTTTAAGCGTTCTTTGGAAAGTCCGTTGTGTCGGATGGTGTTTTGTTGAGGCAAACATGTAAAGGAGTGTTTTCCTGAAGTGGACACAGGTGAAAGACTAAGGCAGACTCATGAAGGAACCTTTAGCTGAAGCAGACACAGGAGAGAGGATGTTCTGCTGAAGAAAGCATGTGAAAGGACACATGCTTTGCTAACAACACGCGTGTATTGGTCCACCCTACTTGTATAGTTGAGCTGCATTTGTCAGGACTCCACAGAGAGAGAAACACACACACACACACACACACACACACACACACACCTTCTGGTGGTGTGCTGCAGGTTCTTGTCACTTCCACAGACTTAGGCTGATTGGATGCACGTGCTGAGACAAGGCACATGAAGGGCATGTGATGTTTGGGGTGGGGGGATAAATAGGACTCTACGGGGTGACAGAGACAGAGCTTGGCTTGCTGGTACAGTCAGCTGTGCAAAGCTGTGGGTCTCTCTTCTTCAATGATCTTCGCTTCCCTGAGAGGCACAGCCAAGAACTTCTCCTGGTGTCCCTCCGGGTCCCTCCTGCTGACTCAAGCTGAGGCCAAAGCCTGGCTGTCTCTGCTAGGTCATGTCACTGCTGCTGATTCATGCTTGCTATCCTGACCCTACCAAACCGTCTGCTGGTTGAAATGTTTGCCAGTGGATCGAGCTGACATTGCCTGCTAACCTGTGAACTGAATTGCCAATTCCCAAACAACACAGACAGGAGTTGCTCCAAAGAACCTTTCTAAACAGGTCCACTCTCCCCACACACAACCCCTGTATTCTTTCTTTTCCACTACCTCTGGTAGCGCTTAAGAACCATCATTAAAAATAAGGGTTGAAAAAATTACACTCCGTAGTAATTATACTCCATAGGATGGCTGTCTGTGTGTTTGTGTTAAGACCAAGACAAGAGTCTCATGTAGCCCAAGCTGTCTTTCACCTCACTTTGTAGCTAAGCATGTCCACGTTCTGGGGTTACAGCCATGCAAGCACCATTCTTGGTTCCCACACAGAATCTCAAGGAGTCTCCTTTCCTCGCCATTTGCGAAGGCCCCCAGAGGTGGCTGTAGCGGGTTCATGCCCCGGGCACTCACTGATGTGCACATGGCAGAACTAAGCCCCACTGGAGTTATCTGCTGGAACATGTGATAGCTTCACAGGGCTGAAACTACAGGGGACCAGATAGGAAAGTGACTGACCCCCAACTGGTCACCGGCTCAGAAACATTCCCTTATAGACTCACCTCTGTCCGGAGTCAACCCTGAGCCTCCCACACTGAGTAATTACTCTCTCAGTATCTTAAAGTCGATGGCACTTAGGGATGCTGACTCGTGCTGGCGGAAGTGAGGGGATACAACACGACACGACTCGACAAGACAGGATGCCAGGCTGTCGGGCAGACCTGGCAGGCTGAGCCAGACTGTGTGAGGCCTGAGAACGTACATTCTAGCAAGGGGTCCACGGCTGCTGCTCCATGAGACCCACACGTTAAGTCACCTCAGTCTAGACCAAGCTAGGCAAGTGTGAGCAGCAGAGCTTATTGTTAGGTTGTGTCTGAATATGGTCCTAGGAGAAGCCGGCCACATGACTTACAACACATCAGGCACCGGCTGCATCGGGCTGCATACCAGAAATAAACCAACTGCAGGACCGCGGTGGCTTCAGCAGTGGGCTTAGCAGACAGCCCGGCGAGCACAGCTATCCTGTGCTGGAGTATAACCGGCTTGCCCTGTCGTCTGTGTCCCCAGCTTGTTTACCCAATTTCATCATCTGACCTCTTGCATCCGTGGGCCACGCAAAGACTCATGAGGAGAGACCCAAAGCATATTCAAAACAAGACAACTAACTACCTGAAAACTATACCCATCGGAGGAAAGTGAGTCGTAACTTTACCTACAGCCCAGGAATGAACACGTTTCTAACTGATGTGCTCAGACTCTGGGTCTGAGGTCATTGGTTCAGCAACACTCAGGAAAGGGGAAACTGATGACTCACAAAGCCCTGCACGCAGAAGCATTACAGGGAAAGTCTTCTTTGAAGGCAAATCCCGGGGCATCACTTGTCGCGCACCCCAACCCTGGCGACTCCTATGAGGGGGTCTGACTTAGCAGGCTGCAGCTGGGCTTATACGTTAGCACTTTAAGCACCCCCAGTTGATTTGGAGACGAGCTGCAAGTCTGATTTTCTACTTTAGTGGTTTACAATCCTGGCCCACATTAGAAATGTCTGAGACTAGGAGGAGGTATGGGTGGGAAGGGCCCTTATAGGTGCCCCTAACTCCTGATACCAACCGTTCAGAACATCAGTGGGTGAGCTTCAGGCAGAAATGTTTCCTGGAGCTTCCTGGGTGTTTTGATGCTTAGTGTCTCCAGGCGGTGGTGCTTTCCTGGGTTGTTAGGCATCGAGAGTCTACCATTCCTCCAGGGAGATGCAGATTTAGATCTGGGCCAAGGTCTATGACATGCACTGTGTTTAGCAAATGCTCTAGGTGGCTCTCATCAGATGTTTGAGAACTGTACAAATACAAGTCTTACCTTGTTGACTCAATCTGATCCTTGGGAGGGCCAGCAGTGTCTTCACCATGCCCCCAATCCAAAACTCCCCATCCCTGTATTGGAGAATCTAAGCTTAAAGGAAAGGCTGTCTTGCCTAATGCTGCACATCAATGAAGTGCAATGCTTTACCACTCAGCCCCTGGAACCCCACGCTTACAACTAATGTAACAAACTATTTCCCCCATATTTAAACACGTCAACAGCCACTCAGCACCATATGCCAGGCAAGCGTTTTATAAGCAACTAGTAGAATAAATAACTTAAGGTCTGCAACAATATGCTCAACAGGAATCATGTGAAATGCTAACTTCGTAGACAAGGAAACAGAGGCACAAAAGTGAGTACACGCTGCCTCTTAAACCATCCTTTACCTGAAGGATAAAGTTAACCCCTTCCAGGGAAGATAGAGGTCCATTATCTCATCCTAGCCCTATAACCCTGAGAGGGAACAGAAGTTAAAGGCCTGCGACATTACTGGCTGTCTAAGAACCGAGCACCTAAAAGACGGTAGTGGCGCATGCCCTTAATCCGGGCACTTGGGGGCAGAGGCAGGTAGATCTCTGTGAGTTCCAGGACAGCCTGGTCTACAGAGTGAGTTCAACTATATGGTTAGACCCTGTCTTGAAGAAAAAAGGAAGAAAGGAAGGAAGGGGGAGGGAAAAAAGGAGGGAGGAAGAGAAGGAAGGAAGGAGTAAGTAAGGAAAGAGAGAGAGAGAAAGAGCGAAAGCAAGCTAATGTTGGTTCTTTCTCTACCAAGTGCTGGGCTCCAACCTATAGTATTTCACAGAATCACTTAACTCCTATTGTCATGGACACACAATACTATTTCCTTGACAAATAGCACGATTTAAACGGGGAGAGCAGTGGGCAAGCCAACAATGTCTCCCAAGTGGATTTGGTAGGCTAGAAATGGAAGAAAGCTGGTTGTGGGTGCATGTCGGGGCAAGAGGAGCCTGGGAAGTGGCTAGGGGTGGCTAGCGAAGGGGTCTTGAAGGAAGGGGCGCTGCGGGTGTTATTGAACTTGGGAGTCACAGGCAGTGTTCAGTTACCCAAGCCCAATAAGCCAATTAAAAGAGTCAAACTAATCACAGGTCACATAGGGAACAGGGACAAGGAGATCCAGCAGAACCCCAAAGTCTGTTGTATATGTGGGTGTCCTAATAGAAGACTGAGGTTTGCGCATCTAAGCAGTCCTGGTCTGGGTGTGGTCATCCTGGGCTTCAGTCTCGGCCTGTAAGATGGTCTGAGACATTCTTGGAATTGTGTGAAATCTCTTCGCGAGGACAAGCCTTTCCCTGCGGCTTGTCCCTTCTCCTTCTCCCAGCATGAGATTCCTAAGGAAACTCCTGTCTTTGGGATCCATTGTTTCACCAGTCTGATAGTCAGACCAAGGGATTCCTTCGCATCTGCAAGGCCAGGTGAAGGAGATCTTTGACTCACCAGGGGCTGCCTGAGGTCTGAGAAGACGATAAGCATCTCCTTCAGACAAACTTACTTCTCAGGACGAATCTCAACAAGTCAGGGCAAATCGATGAGGTCTACCCACTTTTAGGAATGGCCAAACACGGTGCTGCCTTAGAGAAAAGCTGACATCTCCACTCGTGCAGGGAAGCCCAACAGCGATCCCTTTGTTCTGCTTCTGTCTGGCCTCTTCTTCCTGAAAGGTACTGACCGGTACAGGAGGAAGGGGGAGCCTGCCAACCCAAGTCTTTAACTCCAGAGTTCTCTAAACATTTGGCCGATAGCCTCAAGCCACTGCATCTGTCTTCTGGGAAACCACTGATGAGTGCCTGCTGAAAGCTACCCGCTCTCTCTCTATCTGATTAGCACCATCTGCCAGCCCCTCTATCTACCTAAGAGAAGCCGCATTCCAGATCTGCCTTAAAGAAACCTACCTGTTCTCCAGCATTCCTAAGGTTGGGTGCTATTTGTCAGATACGACGGTTAACTCAGCAGCCGACTTGAGGAGATCAAGAATCACTTGGTTCCTGGGCGTGGCTTTGGGGGGGGAGTGTCTTGATTCAGTTCATTGAAGGGGCAAGGTCCCCCGACTGTGGATGAAACCCTTCCCTGGCCTGGGAACTTAGAGTGTATAAAAAGGAGAAAGTGAACTGAGGACAAATACCCACCACTCCCTGGTTCTCCGCTGTGGAGGTGATGTAACCAGCAGCCTCAAGCTCCACCCTTAACTGAAGCAGGGACGGAGATGCCCGAGTCCTGTGAGAGATGCTTTCTCTTACAGAGGCAGCTACGGGGGGCAAGTGTGAGTGAACCAAGCCACCAGAAGGAATAACACATTAGACGACACACTAGAACTCCAGGCTCGTTAGATAAACAGAAAGGATCTAACCAAGACAAAGATGGCCAGAGACCGGCTTCAGAGAGGGTGGGAAAGGGGCGTGTCCTGGTTCATTTAGGATGCTGTGACACACTGTCATAAACTGTGTGGCTTATAACACGAGTTTATTCCTCATCATTCAGAAGGCTGGAAAGCCAGGGCCAAGGCCAATTTGGTGTCTACTAAGCACCTATCGCCGAGCAGACAGATCTCACACAGCAAAAGGAATGAGGAGACCCTCTCAGAACACTCTGAGAAGGCTGCTCATCTCATCTATTAGAGTTGAGACCCCAAGCACAAAGTACCGCCTGCAGGCCCCAGTTCCAAATGCCTAACTCCTAAGCTTGGGATTTGGGGTTTGTGGGGATTTGAATGCAGTTGGAAATTTGGTTCCCAAGCACTGGCACTGTTTTGGGAGGCTGTGGAACCTTAAGGGGTTTAAAGTGTGTAAAATTGCTGGGTGAACAGGAACAGGTCATTGGGAGTGATGGGTGGAGATGGGGTGGCTTGTTTCCTTCTGTCATGGTTTCTTGGTCCACTGAACAAGTTTTCCCAGGCTCCTGGCTGCAGACAATGATTGCAGGCAGCATGTATTTCCCACCATGATAGATTGTGCCCTCAAACCATGAGCCAAAATGATTTCTTCCTCCCCTGAGCACTGAGAAGTAATGAATATAAGATCTCACCAATACAAGTCCTGGGGGCACCCACACTGAGACCCCAGAGGGGAGAATGAGACGGGTTGACAAGGAGCCTGCGGCCGCAGCCACAGCAAGGGCGTCTGAACAGTGCAGCTCTCATCCCAGAATGAACTCTTTGGGCTCTTCCTGTGGGCTGTGGACAGCTCTGGACCACCAGGCATTAACTTCCAGGGGCGCAAAATGAAGCAGGCAAACTCGGCCCTTAACTGAAGCAGGATGGAGATGCGGCGCAGTCCTGCGGGGGATGCTTCGCCTTACCGGGGCGGGCGAGGTAGACAGTGTGAAGGACAGATTGCCAGTTAGGAAGCAGGCAGTGATGGCCGCATACACCTAAAAGAAAGCCCAGTTCACAAATGGAAACCTGCCTGGGGGCTGTCCGTGATGACAATGACGAAGCAAATATTTTTACATCATTCTATATTTCAATCTTTTCTATATGGCATTCCTGCCATGATGTATTTGAAAATGTGAAAAATATGATTTAAAAAAGAAAATTCTCGTCGAACTGACTGAAGTTGGTTGATTGAAAATCATATTACTTTCCAAACCTAATACTATTATTTTCTCTCCTTGAGGAATCTAGCTGGGTAGACCACATACACCAGACAAATCAGAATTAATGGCTCAAGGTTTGTTTGTTTCTTTCTTCCCTCATCCAAAAAATAACAGCGGCCGCCTTTATCATTTGTCATTGCTTCAGGCGGACCTCGCTCGCATCTTTCTCCTTGGGCACAATCGTCTTAAGACCCACAGGCATTTGTATTTCCTCGTGGGCTGTAAAGTCATAATCGCTCGTGTGTGCCCCGCTGATGATAGCATCTCTGCTGGCAAACGGTGCTGGACCTGCTTGCAAACCACCGCGTCTTCAAAACAAGCAACAGCGCCAAATGCTTAGTAACAGTCTCAGCAAGGCTGTTGCCAAGCAAGCCTATTGTTCCCAAGAACCATCGGATGTATATCCATGACCAATAAACTTGGAGAATTCTCAAAACCAAAATCCATCAAAAAATTGGTTTAAGGAGATTATCCTTTCTACTACCTTAGAGAAACCTCTAAAAAAGCAAATATCTGGTATTTTAATGTGTTAATATCAAGTGGTCACATCTCCTGCGATTGTGACCGTCATACAAATGGGGGACTTTGTTCAGTGTTTTAACCACTACGAGAATATTAAATTCATGGAACATAACACACAGGAGACATCTGTGAAAAGAAAGGAGGTTGCCTGAATTGAAAATGGACCTTCCATGCATTTGTGAAACAACCTTAACTAAAACCGATAACAATAAAGGGAGTTTGAAGCATCTCCAAACTGCATGACTCGGTGCATTTACGTTCATGGATGTTTATCTAGCTTACCTTGTTTAAAAGAATAGCACAGGAGAGGGCTGTCTCATTACCGTTCATGTGAGCACAGGAGAGGGCTATCTCATTACCACTCACCTGAGAAACTCAGGAAGGTGGTAATGGAGTTACTGGACACATGGCTGTGCTGTCACCTGCTGGTGGCTGTTTCCTGGGAGACTTCTGGCCTTTTTCCTTGTCTCTCTCTCTCTCTCTCTCTCTCTCTCTCTCTCTCTCTCTCTCTCTCTCTGTGTGTGTGTGTGTGTGTGTGTGTGTGTGTGTGTGTTTTGCATCTGTATGTCCGCATGTTTCCATGTGTGTAGGCACATGTTTGTGCATGCATGTGCGGACGTGTGTGCGTGGAAAGGCCTGAGGCGGACGGGTACCATCTTTTCTGTTGCTCTTCTCCCTTCCTCACCAAGAGCTGCAGGTTCTCTCAGCCAAACCCAGAGCTCATCAATATGGCTGATCTCCACCTCCCAAGCCTGGAGTGGCAGGTGCACCGCCACACCCACCAGCATTTATGGGGGTTCTAGGGACACACACTACAGAGCTTAGTTGTGTGGCAAGGAATTTTACTACAGAGGTCTCTCCCCACCCCTTCTTTCTTTTTCTTTTATTTTTCAAGACAGTGTCTCCCTCTACAGTCCATGCTGACTAAGAATTCACTGTGTTGCCCAGGTTGAATTTGTATCAATCCTCTTGTCTTGGCCTCACCAGTGCTGGCACTGCAGGCTTAAAGCATCGTGTCCAGCCATCTCCCAACCTGAGACTCACTTCCTTAACCTGTGTATTGGGGTTACCATGGAAGCTCCCCATGGCATGGTCATAATAGATGAGAATTATGGAAGATTTATTATGTACTAAAAGTTGGATAAATACTTCATATTTTATACCGTTTTGTGTAGAAAATCTCATTTAATCCTTAGAACAGCCTCATGAGATTGTGTCTCCTGGTAATAAAGAAATGGGGGCACTTAGATGAACTTGCCTAAGGCCATACAGAATGCAGTAAGCCCAAGACAAAAGGCAGAGAACTCTACCCCTTCATCTGGTGCCTCCCACCTCATACTGTGCATCCAGGCAACTAGATTGTCTAAGGCACAGAAGAAAGGGGTGGTAATGTTGCCTCCCAAGAGAGGAACTAAATGTCTGGGGGGCTTTACTGACACTTTAAATTTAAACATCCTTTATATATAAGCGTTACAAAAATGGTCTGCTCCAAACAAATACAATAAATCAAAAAGGGTCTGTGGAAACTGAAATTTCTACACGTGCTCACAAAAATCAGCACAGCACCCCATGTACATACTTAGGGCAGGAATTCCATTTGCACTGGTCATCACTACACAGTCTTGGAATCACACAAAGCCCAGGGACGAACCCACATACCTTGGGCTAAAGCCTCTAAGACAGCTGCTCCATCAGTGCTCTCAGCTGATCCAGAAGTCTCATCCTCTGCACTGATGACTTACTGAGGTAAGTCCTGACTTACTTCACAGGGGTTTGCCACAAGCTGCAGCTCTACCCAGAGCCTTCTTTTCCTGGTTGACCCAGGCCACCCTCCACGTCCTGCCTTTTTCTATAAACGGCATAACGGCACCACCCCCCTCATGCTCCTGAAATCACACTTTATTCTACACATATGCATCCCCACTGGGCGACACATTGTTTCTGCTGCTCATTCCCATCTCAGGCCCTTAGGGGGGCAGCTTCATGAGGGTTGAGTCACCCCTAGGACCTCTGCAGTGCCCAGAGGAGTGGACATTCGTTTAATCACCATACGAATAAAACTACTGTGACCACTGGAATTAACCATACTTAATATCTTCCTTTTGAAAGGATTACGTTTATTTAAAAAAAAAAAAAAAAAAAAACCAAAAAACAACAACATTGTCAAAAGAAGAGGATCAAGTAAAAACATCACAGAGATTAAATCCAGGCCCCGGTTTTCAGGCTAATGTGCCCAGCAAGTTACCTACGCTTCCTACACATCCGCCTCTGTTCTATAAAAGGTTGATTCTCACAGCGGTTAATCCAGAAACATGACACACAACTTCAGTTGGCTTAAATGAGAATTAAACGGGAATTGAGACGGAAGGAAGTCCTTGGAAAGTGCTGGAGTGTGACCTCCCTGTGGGCTTACTCCTCCTTGGGGGGAGTAAGGTGTTTGTCTTGAAGCTCCCACTAGAATACCTTGTAAAGTTAAGTGGAATTTAAAGTGGAGAAGAAACAGTAAAACTTGATGGAAGGTCTAAACTTAATCACCTCTCCATGCTGAATTACCCAAGCTTTGTCTCTTTCAGTTTTATTGAGCAAATCTGCAACAAAACCTTCAGAGAACAGTGCATTGTGGTGTGGCTGCCAGGTGATAACATTTAAGAGTCCCACAGAAGGAAGGAAAGGTTTTAACACAGCATATCCTATCTGATCAAGATACAAAGGGCCAAACCCTGACCAGAGTAGCACTGTTTGAAAGGATTAGAAGGATTAGGGGGTGTGGCCTTGTTGGAGGAAATGTGTCACTGCGGGTGGGTTTTGAGGTTTCAAAACCCAGTTGCAAGTCCACACTCCCTCTGTCTGCCTGTGGATTGGCTGATCCACTACTCAGCTACAGAATCATACATGCCACTGTGCTCCCTGCCATGATGATAATGGACTAAAAACCTCTGAAACTATAAGCATGCCCCCAGAAAAACTCTTCCTTTTATATCAGTTGCCTTGGTCATAGTGTCTCTTCACAGTCATGGAACAGTGACAAGGATACCCTACCACATAGTAAAACACAATACAAACATTTAACTCCAACACAGAAGAAATGACTTGCTGGTTAACAATAAGGAAGGTACTTATTGCTTGCTACTCTCTTAGCCTACATTTATAAAGATTTAAATGACCTTTCCCTTAAGATATCAAAGCACACAGTCTCCCGGAGGCCAGAGGGCCTTCGTTTGAAGGATACAGAATGACTGACAGGTGTTCAGCAGCCATTCTATACTCCTGGTTTCTGCCATAATCAGAGCCTGTGGGGGCAGAAGAGGTCTGTGCGCTTGTCCAGCTTCCTCATTTTATAGAGAAAACAACTGACAAAGTAAACCTCTGCTCGGCTCCCATATTCACTCACTGATTTCAAACAGACACCGGAGTCAGTTTTGTTTAGCATGGAAGTTGGGGAAAAATATTAATTTCCTCCTTAGCTTGAAGGAACAAATTATATTCAACTAATAAGTTAAATAATGAGCAGAGTTCACATACTCAGGATCTTTGTCTCAGGCCTCCAAGGTTCCTTACCATTTCAGCTGGGCTTGTTAGGGTCTCAGAGAACAATAGCTTTCATTCCCCTCCAAGTTGAAAACCATAGGCTTGTCATTTCAGATACACACAAACCATAATTGTGTATCTTTCTCCAGAAGTCACTAGATCATATACATGAAAGGGGCTCACCCAAATTACCTCCTCACCCTTCCTCTACTGTACATAAAAACCACTACTGTGTATAAGAAGTCAACTTTGATTCCTTTCAGAACAAGTTCCTGCTATCTCTCATCTGCACTGTGATAGGCGTTCTGCATACTCAAGAAGACACCAATAAACCAATGGGGGATGGCTTTAGAACAAGGGAGCAACCCACACGAGGGACATAGGAAGCCATCATTCGGATTCACACTTGCAAGTCTTACTATTCCCAGCCTGCAGGAGCCTTCCTGTTAACCCCAAGGAAGGCCAGTGCATTGCATCACCTGACCAGGCACTTAATCCAAAGACAATGCTGGCAACTGCAGCTGTTGTCTCCATGTATGAGGTAAGAAAACTGAGTCACAAGGAAGTCAATGGTTTGCCAAACTCACAGATTACAGGAGCTAAGATATTCCTAATGCCAATGCCGGGATTCTTTCTCCAGAAGCACCGTTTGCTTTTCTTCTGCTGGCCTGAAGCTCACACCATCATCTGCCCTCTTTAAATGTCCTTGTTTAACGGGAGACACTGATACCGTTCAACCAGCACATTCGCTCACCGAGCATGTAGGATTAACTCTCACCCATCGGTGGAGGGCTCCGTGCAAAGAGACTAACAGAACAGAGCGTTCAACTTGTGCCCAACAACAAAACGAGTCAAGGGTGGTTTAAAGGGTAGGTATCTGGTCTATGACAGTAATAACCAGAGGGTGACCCACCCCAAGTCTCAGGAGGGCAAACTGCAGAGAAACAGGGCTATTAAAAAAAAATGGGGAGGGGAGATCATGCGGCACATGCAGGTCAAATACTCAAGCCTGTGGGTCTGAAAGGGTGTCAAGAAGATGATGCTCTCCCTTGGAATGAGCATAAGGGGCACTGACACATTCTTGGTTGGTTTAAACAGTGACCTGGGGGGAGAGTCATTCACTGTATTCATTTTGGGATTTTGACTCCATTACTATCCCTTCACCCTCAGGAGGAAGAGGAGGTACTTATAAAGGGATGGCCTATGTTCCTTGCAGTAATGGAAGGCACCGTGACTCTTTGTCACAATGGCTCTAGCCTTGTGGATCCTTCTGGTCCTGGCAAGAGGAGTCACCTGGGTCACTGCCAAGCCTGGCGACCTGAGTTAGATGCTGGGACCTACACAGCAAAAGGAGCAAACCGAGTCCTGAGAGCTGTCCTCGGCCTCCACGGGAGCACTGTAAGAGTGTGCACATCCCATCCTCCACACAAAACAAATACCAAACTGCAATATGGTGACGTTTGTGCCGAAAAGATACCCAAGAAGCAGAGAAGCCAGCAAATCTGACCTGGGGAAAAGAAAATCAGTCTTTAACCTTCTCTATATGGCAAAATTAATTTTAGCTGGAGATATAAAAGACACAAATAATATCAATGGCCATAAAAGCTCAGATAGTAATGTTTTTTGTTTGTCTGTTTGTTTTTGGGTTTTTTGTTTGTTTGTTTGGTTGGTTTTTTTTTTTTTGAGACAGGGTTTCTCTGTGTAGTCCTGGCTGTCCTGGAACTTGCTCTGTAGACCAGGCTGGCCTCGAACTCAGAAATCCGCCTGCCTCTGCCTCCCAAGTGCTGGGATTACAGGTGTGTGCCACCACACCCGGCTGATAGTAATGTTTTTTATCTTATTGAACTCAGTATAACTGATTATGCAGAAAAAACCTACTATAATGGGGAAGTTATAGACTACTAATTAACATATCTTCAAAATAGAAAAAACATAATATATATGTATTTTTCTCTATGAGTCATTTATATAAATTGACTTATCCCTATATAACAATATTACAGTAATTAAGTGAATTTTAATAATGTGACATTGATATGTTTACAGTGTAGGCAATTGCTAACTCATCCTAAAGTAATATTACATGTCCTTAAATTCCTTTTTTTTTTTTTTTGGTTTTTCGAGACAGGGTTTCTCTGTATAGCCCTGGCTTTCCTGGAACTCACTCTGTAGACCAGGCTGGCCTGAACTCAGAAATCCGCCTGCCTCTGCCTCCCAAGTGCTGGGATTAAAGGCGTGCTCCACTACCGCCCAGCTCCTTAAATTCTTAAAACAAGAATTTCCTAATGAAAAGTTTCACCTAAGTTCAGGAGTTTACCCAAATTCAATAAGACATCAGGTGTGAACCAAAATGTGCACTTAACCAAGACCTGTCATCCTCAAAGTTCACTGTTTCACATTTTAAACACAAATCCAGCATCCCAAATGACCAGAGAGAGAGAGAGACTGAACTGTAGTAATCACGGGTCTCTGCCAGACCCATCAATGTGCCTACAGTGTTTTCTTCAAATCTATAGTTTAAATACAGATGAGTAAAATACTACAGGGGTGGAAAACTCCAGCCACCCCACCAGGTGAGCTCCAATTCTGACTTTTAAGGACTCACTACTTAAACGGCAAGGTATGGGTCGCACACTCTGGGGAATCTGGCTGCTGCAGCTCTGACCAGCCGGCCAGCATGAGGAACTCAAGTCTGTTCTGGAAGGCCGCCCTCCCAGCCCTAAGCCGGCCTGAGGAGACCGCACACTGCACCTTCACAGCACTGCTGACCTAACCTGTTCCCTCACTGCCCAGCCTGAGCCGGAACTACATGTGCAGGGCACTCTCTGATTCCCTTAGCCCTCCACACATACAATAAATGTTCATTATCTTTAAGAAAAAAAGACTGTGCAGCCTGGTATATCAATATATGTAGATATATATGTATATATTCTCTAACATATATATAATATATAGCTATATATTATATATAGAAAGCATATAAATGTCAGGCTTACATACTAATATATATGTACATGTAGGTGTATATATAGATACATATATTCTTACTTAATATATAAAATATATACATACTATATACACATATATACACATACATATATATGTGTGTATATATATATATATATATATATACTATATATATAGTATATATATGCCAACTGCTTAAGTAAGAACCTTCTAGTTCCTATTTAAACGGGGTCTGAGCAAAGGCAGCAGGTCTGTGTTTGACCAGAGGATGGTTAAGAAGTTCCTGGAATGGCCCAGAAGCAATCAAGGAGGTAGACAAAAGTTAAGGCCTTAGGGCACAAGCAAAAGAGTGGGAGAAATTAGGAACCCTGCGGTACTGTGGCATGGTGGTCACCAAGGGAGGAGGACCTTGAGGCCAGCCCTGTAATTATAAAGAAGTGTCGCCTGTCGTACGTAAGAATGACCTTTAAACCAGACCTTCAGCTCCATGGTGGGGCTTGCCGAGTATGTATGAAGCCCTAGGTTCAACTTCCAGACCACAAGACAAAAGAAACTTATATTACAAAGAAAGAAAAACTTAAAATGAGCACTCTGAATTAATTTCTGCAGAGAAATAACATTTGTTAAAGAACGAGCAACCCAAATGTCTTTCGTAGATTGAGCATACGCCACTAAAACTCAACCGCAACTGTAGCGGTTGTTCAGATCTGAAGCCAATGAAAGCCTTCTTCAGGGAAGCCTGTTTGGCCTGCGAGGGCATGCTGGGATTACAAAGCACACTGACCTCAGCTGGGGTTATTATTGCTTCAACGTTATTTAATCAATGCATCCCTTATTGTGCCTCCTTGGGGCAGTCACCTCTACCATCCCACCTTTGGTGGGCCACGCCAGTAAAGAGTGTGGAGTAACTTCCAGACTAAGAAACACACAGGACTCCATAAATGAGAGCAAGGAGCCACAGCAGATAAAAGCACACGTCTGAACGACACACAAACCCTGCAAAGAAACCTCGCTTCAAATGCAATCAAAATAGCACCTGCGGTTCCTATATACAAATAGGAAAACAAGGAACAGTTCAGAGAACCAGCCTTGGCAGTGCACGTCCTATAACCCCAGCACGTGTCGGGTAGAGGCAGAAGGACTTCAAGGCCATCCTCGGCTATACAGCCAACCTGAGGGTCGCCCTGGACCACAGGAGATGCTGTCGCAAACAATTACACCAAAAAAGCAAAATGTAGATTCTGTCTTCCCATTTTTAGGACCGCTGTTTTTTTAATGCTATTGTTTGTTTGTTTTGAGACAGAGTTTCTCTGTGTAGCTTTGGCAGTCCTTCCTGAACTCTCTCTTGTAGACCAGGCTGGCCTCCTGACTGCCTCTGTCTCAGGAGTGCTGAGATTATACAGACCAAAAGAAAGAAATAAACAAACAAAGAAAACCAACTCATAGGTAGAACAAAGTCACCAGGCTAGACTTAGCTGATGATGTTATAGTTCAAGTCTTAACTAATCCAAGTTTGTTTTTTCATAAATCACCAATGTAAACTAGGTTCTTACTAGTCTATTTATCTTCTTTATTTTACTTAATTTATTTTTATTTTTTATTTAGCTTTGTGGGTTTTTTCTTTTTTCCCCTTTTCCTTCCTTTTTTTTTTTTTTTTTTTTTTTGAGACAGGGTTTCTCTGTGTAGTCCTGGCTGTCCTGGAACTCACTCTGTAGACCAGGCTGGCCTCGAACTCAGAAATCCGCCTGCCTCTGCCTCCCAAGTGCAGGGATTACAGGCGTGCGCCACCACGCCCGGCCTTTTTTTTTTTTAAATTGGGTTTCATAGAACCCAGGCTAGCTTCAAACATTACTCTCTCTAGCTCAGGCTGATCTGAAACTCCTGATTCTGTTTCTACCTTCCAAGTGCTGCAATTACCGCATTACCTTGCCTGGCTCTTGTTTATTTACTTAACAAAAATCTTTAGACTGACATGGTTACATTCCCGAGCAGCTGGGCTAGATCTCCTGCTTCAGCCAGACCACCCCACCACCAACAAGCCTTTGCCAATTAATCAATGGCTGGACATGTATGGGGAAGTGGAAGAGTCTCTGTTACAGCTTCACACGGTTTGGGGAGTGCCAGCTTCCCAGGCTCCTAGCTAAAGGAAGATACAGCTGGAAGGCTCGAGAGGAGTGGGAGATAATGTAATACACTCCGGTGTTTCACCGTGCTCCTGGATCTTCCGATGGATGCACAGCGGAGTTAAATGCACTCAGTGGCCTGAACCCAAACAAAATGCCTTTCCAAAGCTCGGAGGGCATCCAAGGATTAGCACAGTAACAAAATGCATTTGCACACAGTTGGAAGGAAAGGGGAGAGAGGAAAAGGACCAAAGGAAAATAAAGGCTATTAGAGCGGATTTGACCCCAAAGCACTGACTCCACCCTCCCCCTGCTATCAGGCTACCAACCTTTGGAAAAATCAGTGTGTTTAACGGTAATACAGGATCTTGAAAAAAAGACCCACTAGGCTTGCCCTCTCTCCGCTCAGCAAAGAAGTAGAGTGACCCGGAGGCAATCGACCAGGATGCTGCAAACTCAAGGCTAGCAAGTTCTAGGCCAGCCAGGGATACAGAGGGAGAGCCCGCCCGTCTTTAAAATGACAAAAATCAGGGCCAATGAGATGGCTCAGCAGGTAAGGACACTTTCTGTCAAGCCTGCTGACCTAAATTAGATCTCCAGGACCCATGTCACAGAAGGAAGACTCCTGCAAGTACCCTCTAACCTGCACACGTGCCATAACGCACATATGTGCGCCAGAAATAAACAAATAATGTCAACAAATCAGACAAGCAAGAAAAGCTGAGCATGGCAGTTCGGGCCCACAATTCCAGCAGGTAAGAGACAGAGGTTGGAGGATTAGGAGTTCAAGGTCATCCTTGACTTCATGGCAAGTTCAAGGTGAGCCTAGCCTAGAAGAAACCCTGTTAGGATTCTGTCTAAACTCCACCCCACAATTACCTGGCAACAGCCAAGTATGCCCCACATAGTTGCCTGGCAACAGCCAGGTAGGTCTGGCCTATAAAAGAAGGCGCTGGGCCCCCTCCTCTCTTACCTCTTGGCACTCTCTCCTCTCTGCCCCTCTTGGGCTCTCCTCCGCTCCCCCTTCTCTCCAAGTGGTCACAGCCAGCCTCCTCTCTCTCTCTCTCTCTCTCTCTCTCTCTCTCTCTCTCTCTCTCTCTGCCTTTCTCTGCCTCCACTACCCCATTAACTCTGATCCTCTGCCCTGAATAAACTCTATTCTATACCATGTCTGTGTGTGTCTGGTCCCTCCGGGGAAGAGGGTGCCCACTGGGGCACCCCCTTCCCCCACACCGCCGTATACCATATTCTCTAAACCTCTTTCTCTTTTTATGAACACAACAGACCCTGTCTTTAAAAAAAAAAATTACAACAGAGGGCTCTTGAGAGCCCATTTTCCTCTGCCAGCATTTAAATTTAAACAAACACCTGGCGCTATGTCTCCCAAAGAAAGGGTTGTGTCCTTTGCTGCATGGCCTCCTGTGAGTTGTAAGATGGCCACAGGCACAAGAAAGGAGAAACTAGACCTTATGCTTCCCTAGTTGAGATAAATTATAAGTCCAATTTCCTTTATCAGGGGGAACTATGCGGCAGTTTTAATGAGCCTAAGTGCCTGGCACCAATCTCTGAGCGTGGCACAATTTTCTTGCTTTTTAAGAGAATGATATCAAATTGTGCTGGGGGTTGCAGGGGAGCGAACACTGGTTAAGCAGTTGTTTAAAAGTCCAGAACACGGGCTGGAGAGATGCCTCAGTCATTATGAGCACTGGCTACTAGTCCAGACCGTCCTGAGTTCAATTCCCTGCAACCATATGATGGTTTACGACCATCTACAATGGGATCTGATGCCCTCTTTTGTCACTCAGGCATACATGCAAATAGACTACTCAGGTACAAAAATAAATATATTTTTTAAAAGTTCAGAGCAGACTAAATTATTGTTTGGACGCACAAAGAGAAAAGTCTTTGTTTTAACCTGTACTGAAATGGGACCCAAGATGAAGCACACGCTCAGGGAAACTGACTCTTGCTAAGGGCGGAGACCAGATCATCAATTATCTTATGCTTTCTCCACTAAAGTCATCTTCTCTTCACTAAAAGGGAAAGGAGGGCTGGAGAGATGGCTTAGTGATTAAGGGAAGTGACTGTTCTTCCAGAGGACCCAGGTTCAATTCCCAGCACCTACATGGCATCTCACAAAGGTCTGTAACTCCAAGATCAGATAACCTCATGCAGACATACATGCAGGCAAAAATCCCATACATATAAAATAAAAAAAAAATAAATTCCAAGCAAAAGAAAATTTAAAAAATGTTATATTTGAGCATTTTCTAAAATTACACTTCTTACAGGATACTCCTTGTGTTTCCTTCTGTAAAAGAAACATCACTGGGAGCAAGGGCTAACTGTTCCTTAATTTCTAAATGAGCTGAGCACGGTGGAGCACACCTTTAATCCCAGCACCCGGGAGGCGGAAACTGGTGGATCTCTGTGAGTTCAAGGCCAGCCTGAGCTGGAGAGATGGCTCAGTGCTTAAGAACCCTGAGTGATCTCTCAGAGGTCCTGAGGTCAAGGCCAGTCTGGTAGATATAGTGAGCTCCAGGACAGCCAGAGCTACATAATGAATCCCTGTCTTAAAAAAAAAAATCTAAATGTGCTTATTTTTTATGAGTTACACACACACATACACACAATCACACACACAGTTCCTTTTTTGTTTGTTTTTTTGTTTTTGTTTTTGTTTTTTCAAGACAGGGTTTCTCTGTGCAACCCTGACTGTCCTGGAACTCACTCTGTAGACCAGGCTGGCCTCGAACTCAGAAATCCGCCTGCCTCTGCCTCCCAAGTGCTGGGATTAAGGGCGTGTGCCACCACTGCCCGGCACACTCACAGTTCCTTAAAAATGAGAGATAAACAAGGCAACCTTTGCAGGGTCTGGAGACATCATCTCATTACTCAAGGAAGTCAATTAAAGCATAGACTCTGAGAGACACTAAATACTGAGCAGTGACAGCCACAGCGTAGCTCCTTAAGCCCTGACGACACACAGTAACCTGGTCCCTGTAAATGATGCTTGAGACCAGGGTGCTCCTAAACTAACAGTGATGTGCCTGTCACCAGGACACAGACAGACTTGGCTTGTGGGGTTGAGAGAATGAAACTGGGCTTAAAGGGTGAATTGTTGAGTGTGTGTACAGTGTGGTAAAGGACTGGAAGTTGGGACATGGAAAAAATTAAAGCAGTGAAGGTAATTCACTTACCAGAAAAGGATTCTAAAAAACAATCAACTCATTCAATGAAAACAATGCAGAATTAGGTCAGCTAGGCTGGACACATAATCCGGAATTAGGTCAACAACTTGGACCTAGAAACCTGTTTCCTGTGTCCTGACTCCACAGAATCTAGTCAATGCCTGCTTTCTCGTCCATCAGCCTGCTGCTCAAGTGCTGGAGGAGGACTGAATGAGGCTCCTTGCCTGGGAGAGGTAAACGGCTGTACGCCCCGCCCTGCGGCCACTAGGAATCCCAGCCATAGCAAGTCACAGCTGAACAGAACACAAACTGTACAAAGTCGGTGTGTTTTGCAGTGCTCGGCTCTTGGAAACTTCTCCCAGGTCTGCAGAAAGGAGGAGATGTATCAAACCTGGCTGGCACCGAGCCTGTCAAAGTTCCAGGTGGGTTAGGGACAGCTTCTGGGTGGTCCCCACGTGGTCCTGTGTGCAAGACTAGCCAGAACAAAGTTGGCTCCTTTGTCCTTCCCTTTCTGAGGTGCAGAGGCTCACGCACCATCTGTTCCAGTCGGCTGTGCGTGGTTCCAGCATCTTCCTGAGCCCTGCCTCTCCTCCTCCGACCCTTTGTTTTCCTCTGTCAGTACTGGCACGTCCCCCAGGTTGGACAAGCATCCTGCCACTGAGGTGTTCAGCTCCAGCCCATCCTGTCTCTACTCCATGAGTCCTGCTTCCTGGGGCTGGAAAATCTGAACGCTCTAACTCGCATTAAGGTACAGATGACAGACAGCGTCTCTTTGCATCTCCACCCATGTTCTCTCCTTGCTAAACTATGCTCCACAGTCTCCACGGCTCTGCATTGGGGGATACCGTGGAGAATAGATGAGAGCATAGGTTTGGGTTGGAGGGCTGTTTTCCTGTTGCCCCATGGACTTGCTGGGAAGTGGCAGTCACATGTGGCACTCAATTCTGTCCCACGGAGGTAGAGGAATGACACAACTGGCCAGATGGCTCAGGGTGTAAAGGTGCTGTGGTTGGCGTAAGCCTGGCAACCTGGGTTCCATTCCTGGCACTCACATAAACTTGGAAAGAGAACACTACAAAGTTGTCCTCTTACCCGCCCACACTCACACTCACACTTACACACACACACCATCTTAAGCAAAGTTTTAAAAATGGGGGAGGGGGCAGCTATAAGGAGGCTTTGTTGGGTTTTTTCCCTTTGTTTTTGATGTTGACCATACAAAGCTGAGGGGCAGCTGCGAGGGATCTATATAGAGAGTGCTCTGACGTTTGACCCTCCTGCCTAGCCAGTCCTGCCTCAGTCTCCATCAAAGTCCTGATTCTTTGAGACCCCAAACTCCACCTGACCTGTCCATGAGCTGAATCCTGGGGTTCCCGCTGCCAGACGCTCAGCATTTATTTCTTTCGACTATCTCTGCCCATCTATTTCATCCAATAGCCCCTAAAGTGCTTTAGAGAAGAAACTTCCACACTCATTTTACCCATTGCAGGCCCTGGCGCAAACGAGGTCCTGCGGGCAGGACGGAGGAAGAAGGGAGTGGGAAGCGTAGCTCCTCCTCTGGGATTCTTCGCCATGCGCGCTGGACCAGTTTTCAAGCATCCCAGTCCGGTCCATCACTGGCCACGCTGGGACCGCGCATCCTCCCGATTCTCTGCCCTTTCCTGCTTCTCTGTTGGAAGCTCCCCAACCTCCATGCTCTCTCCAACTCCAACTTCCCTTCCCACGTGGGAAACTATGTATAGAGAGTGGAAAAACATTAAAAAAAAAAAAAAAAAAAAAAGGCATGCGTTGTCCTGTGGGAGCTGCTGTGAACGTGAAGCAGGAGCATGCGCAGACACCGGGAGCCGCGGGCGCACAAACGCGCAGGCACATGCGCACAAACCCACAAGGGTTACTAAAATTTTCACAAATTTAGCAATGTAAACAACTTTTTCTTTAGTTCCACACAAGACAGGAGGAGGCCTTTAATTAATAGTCTAGGCTAACACACAAAATGATGTGGTTTTTTTATGATGTCTTTGTACACAGTGTTGGTTACCTGTTGGTCTCCTTCACCCTCTACTGTTGCATGTCCCTCCCCCTCCGGCAGGCCCCCTACCTCCCCTCCCCCGCTCCTGCATTTTTACTACATTCTTTTCTATCATGCTAATCTCCCTCCCCACCTTAAGATATCTTCTTCAGGACACCTACTTCACTCCATACATAATATAATGTAATATTAAGTCTATATAGAAGAGAAAATTGCAATATTTAAGATGGGAGATCTAAAACTCCCTTGACCACCATATTTACCTTTCCAAAGAGGTGACTATTTGCTAGCAATTTCTTTTTCTTTTTCTTCTTCTTCTTCTTTTTTTTTTTTCTCCCATGTAAAGGCCACATTTTCAACACAATGTTTATTTCAGAAGTTGAGCCAGTCAAGACCACCAATGCATTCTTTGGGGATTAGACGCTGCAACAAGAATCTACCAAACACCAGACCACGGAAGTCTGGCCTCAATTATATGAGGGCAGCCGGGGTTTAAAATCTATTATGGAATGTTTGCCACGGATGTTCTGGTACTGTCAGGAGAGCCTGGTGAGACTTAATTCCAGATCTGGATTGATTTAGACCTCTCTTTTTAAGAGTCTGGTCTGAGGTTGTGCGGCAGTGTCTATATGAAAAATGTTCAAGTCCTCCACAAAGAGCTGTTTACTGCTAGTGTAAAATAACAACAGACCCATGCTCCACAGACCTTTTGATTTGAGCTAAAGATAAATTCTAGGTGTGGCACCTGCTGAGCATTAATAAAGTATGAGAGTCCACAACCCAGAATCTCTGGCCAGGAGAAAATTCAGTATTCTCTACTAAGAAACAGCCCCAGAAAGGCTTAAGATTTGCCCAAGTCTCAGAGCCTCCACGCTCACAGAGCCACGGGACTTCACAAGGATAAATTAGTTCCCATAACAAGGCAGCCATATTTATCACTTACAATGAGAAAAATCAGCCCTTCTGTGCTCAGGGCAGTACCAACGTGCTAATATCGCTAGTTCAGCTTGTATTGCATCTCTGCACACAACAAACAACAAAATCCTCAACTAATGAAGACAGACCACACATACACAGAGCTAGACAACAGCGGGCTTACAACCTCCACCCAGACAGGTAAGAGGAAGCAGATACTCACACATTGTCTCCAATCTCTGTGTGTGCTAGATATATCAAAACTACTTGATTTGGATTTAAGGTTCTGTAAACAACTTCTGAGAAGGGAAATAGCCACCAGGCACAGCCGGTAGGCGCCTCGCTGTGTAAACCGCAATCAGGATTCTTAATTTAGTCTACAGCGCCCTCTAGTGTTCCTATGCAAAAATTTCTTGCATAATATGCCATCCTTGAGTAGGGTCTTGTTGCCCTGGAATGGTCCTCCTTTGAGCCCAGTGTTCTTCCTGTCTGGTTTCCTGCTTCCCAGGATCTGTCTGTCCGTCTGTCTGTCGGTCTCCTTTAATGGGAAACTGATACTAAAAGTTGCAATATAATAAGCCTGGCTTCATTTACTAGCCTTCTCTGTATTTTCTTTCCATCTTAGACTTGTCTAGTGTTGTGTGGGACACACGTGCAGTAAGCAGGGATGTCATTGTAGCATGTGAATAAACCTGAAAGGTCATACCAATGACTGATTCCACTTCCCCCAACCCTTCACACACAGCGGGCATAATGATTTTAAGGACGCCAAGCCACTTGCTTACAAAGGAGGAAGGAGGGAGGTGAACCCCACACAAGGGATTCCAAGGACTGCCAAGGGCAGCGAGGGCGGCTCTGGCGAGTGGAGAGAAGGCCGTGTGACTGCCACCCTCTGTCCTTCGCAGTCATCAACAAAGGTGTGCCATGGTCTGTGCTCAGCCCTACAAGACACACAGGACCTCTGAGGCACCGCTGGGGGCTCACAGCATCCATGGGAAAGAGGAAGTAGAGAGCCACGGGATGTCCTCAGGTAGAGGCTGGGGTGCTTCCTGGGAGAATAGGGAAACATGTCTCCACACCTGTTAGGTCTGGATGAGAAGGTCACCAAAAGGCTCATGTGCTAGAGGCACATTGGTCGCATAGCCTAGAATAAACTCCGCTTCGTGTGAAACCTATCAGCAACCTTCCGGCCCTTCCAGCTGGTATGTATCTGATGTCTATGGACCTAACAGCTCTAATAAATCTCACACACCACCACCACCACCCCAAAAAAACAGTCCTCAGTGCCTCCAAACCCCAAACCTTTCACTTATGGGATCGTTTGTATTGTGTTCTGCAATAGATCTCTTCTAGTCATTCAATGAGCTTGAATGTGGGAGTATACCCTAGTTAAAATACTAAGGAGTCTGAAATTCTGATTCAGCAAAGTTGGTGTCGACTTGCCACCCGCCCCAGACCCACAGCCACGGGCAGGGAGGCAGGACAGAGTGACATCAGTAGCCAAGTGCAAGCTCAGAACCACAGATGTGCTGAAAAAGCAATGGCCATTCACATCAAAAATGAGTCTCTATTTTGAGAGCCCTGTCCTCTGAGTCTGCGGCTGATCGTCTGCAGCTGCGGAGCAGAGTGCGCTTGCGCAACGCTTGGTTTGCCCCACACCCACACCCACACCCACACCCACACCCACACCCTGCAACGCTCGGTCCCCCGCTGATGGGTCTTTGGCAATGATTTTGCTAGTTTCTAGTTTCGTATTTTGAGGCTTTGTGTTCACATAAAAAAGGGGAACGAATGTGAATATATTTGCGGCGAAATCAGAAGAAATGCATAAGCAGTTGGCCAAGTCCAGTGTCAAAGCTTCATCTCGAGATCAATTAACTCCAGCGATAACCTGAGGTCTCTCCTCAAACTCACCAATCACGGTGATGATTTTGGAGGTTGGGTCTATTTAATATGAAACACCTGACGGCGTCATAAATCTTACTGCAACTTTGGTTTAACCCGTTCGACTTATCAGCAAGTTTATCTTATTTAATTATGTGTTTGTGTGACCATAGGGATCTGAGGGATCTCTACGCTGCTGCCTCTCTCCAGTGTTGGGATTAAATTCCTAGAACACAAACTATTATTATGTCAGCAATACGGTGGAAAGACTTAGATACAATTTAAGCTTCGGGTTGGAACTGTTTTTGAGAAAGTCCATGATCTTGGCCCTATTAAAATATAACAGGGCTTCTGAGCAAAGGTGCTCATCGAGCAGTGTGACTGTTTATTGATTGGCTCAAGGTGCAGATGGACAGCTGGAAACACAGGTCTGCCGTGCACACCAGCATTTAAAGGCCGTGGAAAGCTCGCTCACCCGCCCGAAAGCTTGTCGTTTTAAACAGAAAATATAAGAGTTTTTTAATTGCATCGTTGCTGTTGGTGGCTGGTAGTAATAGGGAAGTGTTCATAAATATCATGTATATGGAAGTGTAAAAAAAACCTATCAAGATATATGGGACATGTCTATGATATATGGGTATTGATAGGGTATGTACTGCATACCCATGTGATACAAGCACATACGCATGCTACACTTGCTTGTCCGTCTCAGAAATATGCTGCTGTTGCTTGACCATCCACAGCCCTGTCTGTGAGACCCATTTCAAAGTCAGGTGGCTGAGCAGCTGGCTCTAGGAGCCACTGGGAGACCTGCACTTTCCTCTCGCTATCACACGGCATGGGAACCATCTGGAGAGGGATTTCTCACCCAATGTTCACTCACCAGCCTCACAACCCTCCCTGCTCCCTCTGCACACAAAAAACAAGAAACATTCCCAGGTCGCAGGCGTCCTGGGCGCATCTTCAGAAAGTCTTAGAAATAGCAGGCGCTTCCTCGAATACACAGTCCACGGCTCACTGATGGCCACTCTGCAGCGCTGGCCGTGAAAGACCAGGCTGACACTTACTTACTTATTTGTACCAGATAAGTGTGGGCCTGTGCCAGGGAGGCTTAGCCTAGCACAAAGCCAGGGAAGAACAGCGCATGTGCCAAGAGGATGGACACTTTCCCAGGGGCATGTAGCCTCCACGGCCCAAAGCCCTTCTGAGGGACAAGCCACTTGCTTTAGGTTTGAAAAAGACAAATACTTGCTCTCAGTTGCTTTTTAAAATGAAGAGCCGGCTTTCAAAACTCTCCAGTGAACTCTACGAATAACGAACCAGTCCATCCTCACATTATTAAACGCCGCGGAAGCAGAATGAAGGTGATGAGGGGGGAGGGGGGATCCATACAAGTGTGCCACAAAATAGAAGAGAGTCGGCTAGAAAAGGGCTAGTGTGCCATAACCTCGGCGTATCGGGCCTTTATTTTTGGTATGACCTTGTGTAGTTACATATTTTTCCTATTCACTGAAACACTTCAGCAAGGAGGAAGGGACGCCAGCCGCGCTGTGAGAGGGAAGCTGTTCCAGGGAGGTACGGCACTGAAGAGCCACTGCAGATGACAGCTGGATGCATCTCCAGCTGTGAGGGGACGGGAGACCTGGGAAGTGGCTTGGAGTTAAGAACACTGCTCTCACAGAGACCTGAGTTTGGATCCAAGCATTCCTGTCAGCCGGCTCATAACTCCAGTTCCAGCAGATCTAATGCCCCCTCCTGGCTTCCCTCCAGAGGCACCACCACACGTGTGTGCACACACAAATACAGTCACATAGATAAAAGCCAAACAGACCATTAAAAAGGGAAATGATGATTGAGTACATCATCATTGAGTAACCTGATTTAAATATGTAATATAAATACTCATTTAAGGACTGTGTAGTACCCCGATGGTGACGAACAATTTTTATGTTCCCTATCAGTGAAATGACCTTAGTTCTGATTTTCTCTGGGTTATGGAGTTTCACTGGCCTTCGTTTTCTTCCTTGAATGCTCACATATTGCTTCGTTGGCTTGGCTTGGCTGCTTTAACTCAGAAGTTATTCTATAAGCAATACTACTTTGAATAAACGAGTAAGCCATACAGCGTACTGCTAAGAGGAGGGGGAGGGGCGTAAGTGTTATCTTCCATTTGCTCGCTCATTCACTCATTCATCCCTTCGTGGGTGTGAGCACG
This sequence comes from Apodemus agrarius, assembly GCA_964023405.1. Lineage (NCBI taxonomy): Eukaryota > Metazoa > Chordata > Mammalia > Rodentia > Muridae > Apodemus > Apodemus agrarius. Next base: position 16,493,700 of record OZ030019.1, read on the forward strand.
CTAACTATAGACTGTGGAGGTGGTTAAGAAAATAAACAGAACTCTAGGTAGAGTAATCAAAAAAAAAAAAAAAAAAAAGCCTGCCTGAAGAAAGCAGTTAAAGCTAAACTCCTACAGAATTAAAGCCAACCAACCTTGTGAAGCCGAGAGGAGAGGCACATAGGCCCCTGCACATACAGCTTAGCGGCTTCGAGCTCCCGTTGTGACAAGTGTCTGGGATTCAGAAAGAAAGAGATGGAGTGGAACCGTGGGGAAGGGAATTAGAGAGATAAGCAAGAATCAATTCCTTCTAGAGCACGAGAGCCCATGGTAAGGGACTGCAGTTTAATCTCAAGATGCGGCTTAGAGGATGTAATGTGGATCCAGAAGTCATCTGATTTACAGTTTAAGCTGACTGCTCTCACTGCATAGGGACAGAAGGTAAGCAGGCCCTCTCTGGCTTCGTTGTCCTTGTCACCGAGACCTGCTTCTCTTGTCACTGTCAGCCCTGCGGTTGCTGACCCCTATGATCCCTGCAGCCCTCGATCCAGCCGGGGAGGAAGGGATCTGTTAGCACTCTCTCGGGCCCCACAACCCTGCACCTTCACCAGTGGATCCATCTGAGCTAGCGCCTTCATTTTCCCAAGGCCTGGCCACATAGGCCCAACACATTTTATTCTCTGTCCTATCCTTGGGAGGACCAATCCCTGTTCTCCCAAACAGCCACCCCTATGACCCCTAAGCTTACCTCCTACTTCAAACTTGGTACATTGTATAGTACCGGTGCTGGGTGTGTCCTGGTGTTTCCTTTGCAAATGGTTTAATTTCTTGGAATCATAAAATATCCCATGTCCGGGCAGGGCATGGCGGCACACACCTTTAGTTCCAGCACTCTGGAGCCAGAGGCAGGCAGATCTCTGTGAGTTTGAGGCCAGCTTGGTCTACATCGTATGTTCCAGGACAGCGAAGCTATGTGGAGAGCCCCTGTTTCAAACAAAGCAAACGCCTCCTGTCATAGGGGATGTTCTGATTCAATCTGCAGGTTTTTATGAGGAAGTGGACCTTGTATAGTTAGTTAGATTCCATGGTTTCTGAGGGTGAGGCAGCAAATCAGGGTAATGGCGGGGATGTGTCCCCAGAGTCCATGGGTGGAAGGAAGGCTCGGTCCTCAGTGTAGTGCTGGGGCAGGGAGGGGGTGGGAGCTTTAAGAGACAGGGCAGAGCAGAAGGTCTTAGGTCATGGGAAACCACAATGGCAGGACATGGCAGGTTGTCCTTCAGGCTCCCTCTCCGTTCTGCATTATTGTTGGCTAGGAAAAGCTTGGCCATGTGTTCCTGACAAGACTCACGGCCTCAGCACAAGTCCAGCTGGCCATGGACTGAAACCAAGGAAACCATGAGCCCAAATAAACCTTGTTTCTACTTAGGTTTTCACTCCAGGGATTTGTTACAGTGTCGACCAGCTAACTGCCACAATGAGAAGGCACAGAGCCCCTGCTCCCGGTTCAGGGCTCTCTGCATGACTGCAAAGCTATTTTCAAAAACATCTGTTTTTGAAACACTTCCCTCTTTACAAATCACTTCTATACATGCCACCTCAGAGTCATGCTGACCCCACGGAAGCGAGGAAAGAAGGAATGCTGGGAGATGACAGACCCAGGACTTAGGACTCAGCTCCTGCTCTAAGGCCTGTGAAAGCATTCCCGCTATCAGATGGAGTCCAGGAGTTTCAAAGTTAAGGGTCCTGCTTGCTATTAGTGGGTAATTATACCTGTGCGTGTATCCATCTTCTATTTCTTCTGAAGATCACATATCTTTTTTTTTTTATATAATTAAGGAGAGACTTGGTCAAATGCTGAGCACTTATTGGAACCATTAGGAAAGAATTTTAACGAACTAAGAAAAGAGATACGGGGCTGGAGAGATGCCTGTCAGGTTTAGAGCACTGGCTGCTCTTCTAGAGGGTCTGGTTTCAGTTCCCAGCACCTACATGGCAGCTTACAATTGTCTGTAACTCCAATTCCAGGGGATTATGTACCTTTTCCTGGCCTCTATATGTACCAGGTATTCACATAGTGCACAGACACACATGCAGGCAAAATGCCTACACACATAAAGTAAACCTTTATTTAAAAAAAAAAAAAAAGAAAAGAGATAAGATTTCACCAAGTTTATGTTTTGGCCAATGGTCAGATGTGGGTATGAACCCTAAGCTTTTAAAGCAAATGCCATTTCCTGGAAGATGCTTTCTAAAATTGGTTTTAAACCAGGTATTGTGGTGCTGGCCTGTAATCCCAGGAGACTGGGGCAGCAAGATTAAACTATGCCTGGGCTACAGAGCAAGTAAAACATTGGTCTGGGCAAGTTGACAAGACCTTGCCTCCAAAATATAAAGTGTTTTGTGTAGGTTGGGGGAGGCGCTAGGAGCATGGCTGGATATGTGTTAGAGTATTTGTGCAGTATGTGTGAGGCCCTGGGCTCTATTTGTGTGAGGGGGCGGGGCTTAATTTATCCCTGGAACCCACAGGATAAAGAACTATGGCTGCAATTATTTTACTTCCATATATGTGCATGTGAGCTCTCCCCCTTCTCTCTCCCTCACCTCCCAGCCCCCCTCTCTGACACACACACACACACACACACACACACACACACACTTTTAAAAGCAAAGTTTACCTTTACTTGCTCCATTTACATTTATTAACTACAATTTCAGGGGATCAGTCGCCTGCTTCTGACCTCCGAGGGCGCCAGGCTACCACATAAAATTAAATACTCTGACAAATGCAACTTATGGGAGAAAGGGTATAATTCCAGGTGTGCTCCATCATTTGGGGGATCCAGGAAGAAGGGACCTGAGGTAGCTAGTCACATTGCATCCACCATCAGAAGCTGAGACCAGTGTTTGTGCTCGGGCTTACAGACCCTGTTTTTAACAGTCTTGGATCGAAGTCAAGGTGCTGCCCGCCCCTTGTGATGGAGTCTTCCCACTTCAATTACACAGTCAAGATAATCCCACCCCCAGACTTGCCTACAGGTCAACCCAACCAGAGGCTTTCTTTCCAGATGGTTCTATAGTGTGTCAGATTGGCAATTAAAACTGTCACAGCTAAGCCGGGAGGTGGTGGTGCACACCTGTAATCCCAGCACTTGGGAGGCAGAGGCAGGCGGATTTCTGAGTTCGAGGCCAGCCTGGTCTACAGAGTGAGTTCCAGGACAGCCAGAGCTATACAGAGAAACCCTGTCTAAAACAAAAAAACAAAAACTGTCACAGCTAGCTAGATGGCTAATGCTACCTACCTCCAAGCCTGACACCACCTATCACCAAGCAGTTTTATCCTAAGGACAAACAGAATGGTAGGAGAAAACCACCCCCCACCACCACCACAAAAATTGTCTTCTGACCTCCACGGGCACACAGGAAAGGTCACATGCAAATAAATGTAATCTTAAATTACTATTAAAATATTGGATTATTTTAAGTGTGTTTTTAAATGATATTTGAGGTTTCAATTTCACATCCAATGTCAAAAAAAAAAATGTTCCTAAGTGACAAAATTCCATCTTCTGTCACTCCCGAGCAGGGTGCGGAGGAGATTGCTGCTTCAGAGTAAATATATTTGGGGATGCTATAATTAGTCCTCTTCTTGTTCTGAAAATGGATCAGGGGCTCCACACGAGTGACCCTTGGCGGCAGCTGGCTTGCCCCTGCCCTCTGAGCCCAGCGGAGAGGAGTTAATGGAACAGAACGCTTATGCAAGAACAGCTTCCTCTCGGCTCTTAAAATGGCTTTTACTTTGATGTGTTCATTTTTTTTCCCCTCCAAATGTCAAACCTATTATTGTTAACAACCCTTTAGGGTGTGTCAGACAGCCACTTAAGTGTGTTGTGGACACCCCTGTGTGTGAATGGAGAGCGTCTCAGGCTAGAACTGTACCCTGCGTGTTTTGCTGGGAGACTAAGTCTTGCGGGTGTGTTGCCTGAGAGGCTAACGTAGTTATTAGGGCTCTCTCAATATTATCGCCTGCTGCAGAGACGGTTACAATAATAATAAGAGAACAACGGTGCGCACTTCAAAGGCCGACTAGCCAAGACAGGGTTGAGTAGCACGTGTTCCGTCCCATCGCTCATCCCGGCAGATCACACATGGGGGCGGGGGAGGGGGGAGGGGGAGGACATCTCTCTGACTACATTCCACAACTTTCACGCCCAGCAGTTAAGCCACCCAAGTAGTGAAGTGTAGATGCTGGCTGGGCTCAGCTCAGGGCTGAGCCTGGTGGCACAGAGGAGTCAGTAAAAAAATACCTCTCCCCTCTCCCGCATGCTTCTCATACCTCTCTAGGACCCCAGGGGTTGTGGTTCACAAGCAGACAGAAGGCTTACAGTGCTTTGCCTGTTCCCAGGGGCTAGTGCATTCCACAGAACCAACTGAAACCTGCAGATGCAGGTCACCATCTCCCGCACACGGCACACGGCACACGGCACACGGCACACCGCACACAACGCTACCCTTTCTCCACTGAGCACTGCAGGCAGGCAGGATGGGGAGTCAGAAGCCATGCCATGGCTGGCTCTCAGGTTGCCCCCGCCCCAGCTTCTCACGCTTCTGTCTGTTGGGCTTTCCGCTCACAAAGGCTGTTTGTGACTGAGTGCTGTTTATGTTCATGTCAGATAATTTTTATTCCTTGGGATAACTGCACTGAAATTCTCATTGCCATCAAGACTCAGGTGAGAATGAAAGCAAAACTATCTCAGCCATGTACAAAGGTAACACCCGTCAACATGTCACCTCTGCGTCCTTAAAAACGTGTGCTTACTTTTTATTTCCCATTGAACTAGGACAAGATAGAGCAGCTCAGTATAACGGAGTAGAGTTATATATCCAGGCAGCTTCTGACACTGTAAGAGTACATTTTTACAACTAAAGAGAATGACCATCCATTAGCAACACCCAGTGCCTCCCTAAGATAAAGAGCATCATGCAGAATGGCTCAGTGAAGTGGGGTACAAAAATATAAAATAAAACAAGGAGGCAAACAGCCCATCTCCTAAGACATTAGGATTGCGAGGAGTTAATATTGTTTACATGGGTACCTCCCAGCATGGACTTTGAGACATTGTAACTATCCAACTTTTTTTTTTTTTTTTTTTTTTTTTTTTTTTTTTTGAGGGAGTGGAGTGTCTCACTGTGTGGTCCCTGCTGTCCTGAAACTCGCCACTATGTAGTTAAGGCTGGTCTGGGACGCACAAAACTCCTCCTGCCTCTGCCTCCCAAGTGCTAGGATTAAAGATGCACACTTTCCAACCCCAGGTTTGTAATTGCTCTTTCTTTGAGTAGAGGAAAGCAACTTGGATCCAGGTCTCTACTTAGCCACACCCACTTCCATCTTTGTCTTCCCAGAGTTGGCATGGTGCTGCTGGACACACAAACGGATGAGGAGGGTTAACATTTGACAGGATTTGCCTCTCGGCATTATTTTTAAGACACACAAGTGTCTAAAGAGCTGCCTCTATCAAGCCTGTCCTTCTCGGCCTCACCCCCAGGAGTTAACTCTCAAGCAGAAAGGCCTTCACAGTGGACCACAAAGAAGTGCTCAGCAGGAAGTGCCCCTCCCTCCCTCACTGAGCAGGGCTCCTTTTCCTGTCCTAGAAAGGCTTCAGCCAATGGCCTGTCTGGACTGTGTGATAACTGCGGCAGTGGGAACTGGGCTGGTCAGTAAACAGCTCTTAGATTCTACTGTGCTGCAGTGGGAGTCTCTTGACCCAGGAGTCACACGTAAAACAGAATATGCAGTTTCCCAGACTACCTGTGTGTAAGCCTTAATTCTCAAGTGGGTTTTCCAAGCTCTGAAGGTTAAGGAGCACTAAGACAGTAATTTTTCTGCGCTATCTGATCACCGTCAGTCACCTGTCATAAAGCCAAGGGGATACCACATATCTGAGTTAGCTGTTTGTTCCTGCAAAGCATTTGAGATTATTCCAAAGAAGCAACTTAATGGAAAAGAAAAGCGCTCTTCGGAAGTCCCGGGAGCCAGCATGCTGGGTAAGGCCAGTTTCTGAAGTCATTGAGAGGGAAGGGAGGAAAACCCAGATAGCAAACTAAATAAGAACCCCCAATACCAACGGTGACAGAACATGGCCAGTGTATCCAGCTCCAGCAGGAAGGAGCTGTTTCCAAGGCAGCTGTGTGTAGGAACACACAGAATCTAATGAGCGCAACAGTTTCTCTTTTGGGGAAACCAAGCACTTACTTGGTTAGAGCTTATAGCCTCAGCTGCCCCAAGCTCTGTGTGACAAGCTCCCTTTCCGATCCTTCACAGGAAGCAGCAAGGGAAGCCCTGGCCTGCGAGAGGGCTGAGCTGCTGCCTGTAGCTCTGCCCTCCTCTCTGGTCCACACATCTTTCTATCAAGGCTCAGGATGAAAACCTGGAGTCGTGTAACCACAGAGAGGAGAGCTGTCACAAGTTGTATGACACAGCTTCAAGGTCCCTGAATATCCTATTTTTGACTCTGGCAAGACAGGAGTCAAAAAGTCAAAGCAAAAAGCCGGTGACACCGTCTCCACTCTCGGGGCACATCTGAGTCTAATGGCTTTGCCACTTGAACTTTCTTTCCAAGTTGACTGAAAAAAAAAAAAAAACCCTAATGATGGAGCCATCACTGAAACCACACACATCCATCAAAAAGGGATGGGAGCAGGGCATACTGCTTTCCCCAAGGTCTTGAAAATCAGGATACTTAGATAAAGCTAACAAATCTCACTTAAAAGGTGGCAAGAAGGAAGGAAGGAAGGAAGGAAGGAAGGAAGGAAGGAAGGAAGGAACTTAAAATAACAAGAGACACAGTCCCAGTGCATCCCTGGGAAAAATGTCTGAATGCTAATGAGGAAAACTGCTCCTAAGTAGAAAGAGAACGCATCTGGATTTCTCTTTTGTATTCAGTCCAGGACCCCAGCCTGTGGGGCAGTACACCATGCTCTGAGTGGCTTTCTCCCTTGGTTACTCTGCTCTGGCATGACCTTCAACAGACACACCCTAAGGTATGCCTAACTAATGCCCCATGATCTTTAACCCTATCAGACTGGCAATCAGAATTAACCATCACTCAAAAGTATTCTTAGAGCCGGGCGGTGGTGATGCAGGCCTGTAATCCCAGCACTTGGGAGGCAGAGGCAGGCGGATTTCTGAGTTCGAGGCCAGCCTGGTCTACAGAGTGAGTTCCAGGACAGCCAGGGCTACACAGAGAAACCTTATCTCGGGGGAAAAAAAAAAAGTAGTCTTAGATCGAGCTCACAAATTTTAAAAATTTGTTTAAAATCCCTGTCTCCGAGACTGGGCACAAGGCTTTAATCCCAGCACCTGGGAGGCATAGGCAGGTGGATCTCTGAATTCAAGGCCAGCCTGAGCTACAGGGTAAGATTCTTAAAAAAACAAAACAAAAACTAGGGATGGAGCTTCTATAAGGTCCTTGATTCAAACTCCAACACCAGAGAGAAAGAGAGAGAGAGAGACAGAGAGAGAGAGAGAGACAGAGAGACAGAGAGACAGAGACAGACAGAGAGACAGAGAGACAGAGACAGAAAGAGACAGAGGCAGACTGAGAAAGGCAGGGAGATAGAAAGACTGAGAGAAAAGAAAATGACCCATACCTCAAAATAGCTAGCAGCACGCTACTCTGGTTTCCTAGAATGATGGATCAACAGAGCTAGAAAAACATTCAGGATGAGTCGGTTCAGGGCCTATTTATAGCCGAATGTCCCCAGACCCACGCGGACTGAAGGTCACACAGTCACAGGAGGAAAAAGCTATGACAGGACTCCATGACTCTCAGCTCTGGGTTTTGAATTCTGGTTGCAATTATACATGGCGGGAGTTAGAACAACTTCTGACCGGTTACAAATCCTTCCTTGCTAGTTCACTACCATAGGCGAAGTTTCAAAGTTGTGAGTCAAGATACTGATATAGAAACTTAATCCCTCCCCAAATCATAACTGCAACAACCACAGTTATACATATGGATACATTATATGCATATAAAATCAGAATTTTTTTTTTGCTCTAAAGTGCCAAATGTGTTACTAAGATTTCTCATTTCCCTTCTACACTAAACCCTAAATTAAAAGCAGTTTCTGTCTATCAAGAAAATACTCTTTAGAAAGTTTGTAACCACAGGTTACAAGCAGCCCCTAGAAATGGATACCAGATAATCTCATACTCACACCACACAGCAGACACACTCAGAACATGTTAATAAACTTGATCAAGCCATTCTGAAATACACATATATCAAAACATCATGTGACTGTCATGGTTGCGCATACCTGTAGGCACAGTACTTGAGGGGTAGAGTCGGGAGGACCAGGAAGTCAAAGTCGACCTCTGCCCATAATGAGTTTGAGGCTAGTCTGGTCTGGAAAAGGAGAAGGAGGAAGGGAAGAAACGTAATGTACACCATATATACATAGGTAGGCATCTTTTAAACTATTTTTAAGACTTCTTTATTTAGTGTGTGTGTATATATATATATATATACATATATATATATATGTATATATATATATATATACATATGTATGTATGTGTGTCTTAGTTTGGGTTTTACTGCTGTGAACAGACACCATGACCAAGGCAACTCTTGTAAGGACAACATTTAATTGGGGCTGGCTTACACGATCAGAGGTTCAGTCCATTACCATCAAGGTGGGAGCATAGAAGCATCCAGGCAGGCATGGTACAGGCAGAGCTGAGAGTTCTACATTTCATCTGAAGGCTGCTAACAGAAGACTGACTTCCAGGCAGCTAGAATGAGGGTCTTAAAACCCATGCCCACAGTGACACATTTCCTCCAACAAGGCCACACCTACTCCAACAAGGTCACACCTCCAAATAGTGCCACTCTCTGGGCCAAGTATATTCAAACCACCATAGTGAGTATATATTATTCATATGTATATGATATATACATATACATATACATATACATATACATATACATATACATATACATATACATATGCCTGCAAACACCAGAAAAGGATGTCAGACCCCACAGGTACTAAAGTTACTGGATATGGTTGTGAGCCTCCACATGGCTGCTGAAAACCAAATCCAGACTCCACTGCAGGAGCAGCAAGTACTCATGACTGCTAAGCCATCTTTCCAGCCCTGATCTTTTATTTTTTAGTTAAAAAAAAGAAACGCACTGGGCGGTAGTGGCGCACGCCTTTAATCCCAGCACTTGGGAGGCAGAGGCAGGTGGATTTCTGAGTTTGAGGCCAGCCTGGTCTACAGAGTGAGTTCCAGGACAGCCAGGGCTACACAGAGAAACCCTGTCTTAAAAAACCAAAAAAAGAAAAAAAAAAAAAAAAAAAGAAGAAGAAGAAGAAGAAGCCTGGTTGGGCTTGCAACAGCAGTATCCCAGTCTCTGGTACTAACTTCTGTCTTAGTCACTCTTCTATGGCTGTGAAGAGACCATGACCATGACAACTCTTATAAAGGAAAGCACTTAAGTGGAGCTTGCTTACATTTTTTAGTGGCGAGAAGCCCGGCAGATGGAGGCAGAGGAGGAGGTAAGGTTTCTATATCTGGGTCTGCAGACAGCAGGGAGGGAGAGACAGTGGGCCTGGACTGAGGCTTTTGAAATCCCAAAACCCACTCCAGTGACACACTTCCTCCCACAAGGCCACACCTCCTAATCCCTCTCAAGTAGTGCCACTCCCTAAAGACCAAGCATTCAAATATATAAGCCTATAGGGTCATTGTTATTCAAACCACTAAACTGCAGTGCCAAGCACAGGAAATTCTACATTGATTGCATCAGCAATACTAAAATTGAGATTTCTTTTCCCTTAAAATAAAGTACAACAATAACATTTGCAACATTCAAATATAGAAGTGTTAATTTCAAATGACTTTATAAAGGGAGTGCGTCTTGGTTATAGAGTTTTTGGTTTGCTTTATTTTAATCATGTGTAAGAGTCACCAATGCAGAAACTCTCCCTTTGGTCAAGGCAGTGTAGTGTACACTTTGCCCAAGGCTTGATCCAAGAATCTTATACCAACAGATGGGAGGAAGACTTTCACTAATGAAAGTGAGAGATTTCTCCTCATTTTGGATCTGCCTATTCTTTACTAGCTGTTGGGGTTTGAATGTGAAGTGTTCCCCATAGGTTGATATATTTGAACAGTTGGTGGCCAGGGGGTGGCATTGTCTCTAGAAGGTTGTGGAGCCTTTAGGAGATGGAACCTCCCTGGAAGAAGTGAGTCACCGCCTGTATGGCCTGGCTCCATTTCATTGCTGCTCCCTGCTTCCTGACTGTGGATACAATGCGATGAGCTTAGCTCTCACCTCCAGAATAGATTGTACCCACTCAGACTCTGAGCCAAAATTAACCCTCCCAAAATGCTTCTTGGCAGGTATCTGCTCATAGCCAGGACAAAAGTAACTAGCATACTATGATTGAATGCACAAATTCCAGATTTACTTCTCTCTTCTCATACTGGTCTCTTCTGTTGTGGCTTCATATAATGTTAAATTCTATGAGGCAAAAACCTAGCATTAGCCATATTTCTTACAAAAAAAAAAGAACACAAAGGATCTTACCCCAAATAAGGTCATTCTTATCACTTGAGATAAGACAGCTCAATACTCCTAATTATGCCAGGCAGTGGTGGCGCATGCCTGTAATCCCAGCACTTTGGGAGGCAGAGGCAGGTGGATTTCTGAGTTCGAGGCCAGCCTGGTCTACAGAGTGAGTTCCAGGACAGCCAAGGCTATACAGAGAAACCCTGTCTCAAAAAAAAACAAAAAACAAAACAAACAAACAAACAAACAAAAACCCTCCTAATCATGCAGGCTTAATAGGAAACATTGTTTGTGTGTTTTATATAACATGGGGAAATAGTGTATTTTCCTCTTTGAGAATAGACAATGTAAAATTTGAAACACTCTTCTCTTGAGAAGGAGTTCAGGCTGTGCCCGTAGCCCAGTGGTTAGGGTGTTGGCCTGGTATGGAGGAGGATCTGAGTTTGATCATCACCTCTACACAGTAATAAATAAATAAACAAACAAACAAATAAATGAATTAATAAATATAAGCATAACAAGTTTCTCTTTACCTTCTAATAAGAGGAAGAATTTATATAGCAAGTCACTTAGGTCCAAAATACTTTATTTAAATCATACCAATTGTGCTGCTAGGAAAGATAGATTTGAGGTCAGATAAAGAGTCCTGATTAGTTAGTAGTCAACTGAGGTAGACATTTGGAAGACACATTGGGTAACTAAGTCCCTTTGTCCTCTGCAAATGATGCCTGTCTCTTCCTACCACTTAAAGTAAGGAAAAAACATTTTTACTTTTCAGTTGTCCACTTTAAAAGTCCATATGAAACGGTCAGCCTTAGCAGGGTGGTGGTGGTGCATGCCTGTAATCTCAGCACTCTGGGAGGCAGAGGCAGGAGGATTTCTGAGTTCAAGGCCAGCCTGGTCTACAGAGTGAGTTCCAGGACAGCCAGGGCTATACAGAGAAACCCTGTCTTGAAAAAGTCAAATCCAAAAAACAACAACAACAACAAAAACTAAACTAAAAAACAAAGAGAAAGAAAGAAAGAAAAAAAGAAAGAAAGAAAGAAAAAGAAAGAAAAAAAGAAAGAAAGAAAGAAAGAAAGAAAGAAAGAAAGAAAGAGGTCAGCCTTTATATTTGCATATACCTTAAGGTTTATCTACTCCGTTGCATAGATCTGATTTTAAAAGTCATTAAACACATTCAAGGGCAGAAGATGATGCAAAGCCATAAATTATATATACGGTTTGTTATTTTAGAAACTGTGACTATAACTTGGTGGGTCTTCAGAAATTCTTTTCCTGCTTGTCTAAGCCTTTTTTTCCATGAACACTGGTCAGGCCAGCACTGGACCCAGAGACTCTCCCAACTGCAGCTGTTTGCAACTAACTCGAATCATTACGACTGAAAGGGCCTCTTACAGGATCTAAACCCGAAGCACAGTGTAGAGCATTGTCCATTCATCAACATTATAGAAAAGCAGAAGTTTGTTTTGAAAATAAAGGTCTGCCTAAAACCCCAAGTCATTAAGTCAGAAACAAAATTATAGCCTGATAGTGGTGAAAGAGGAGCTCGGAAAGAACTGGGGAAACGGGGCCATTAAGGCTTACATTTTCTAACTACCTATGTTAGCCAAGGTAACCTTAAATTAGAAGCATTTTTCTTCCTTCCAGGAAAACTGTCTCATTCATACAATTAGAGGGTTGGCCTAGAGAAGTGAATCCTAACGTTACAGAAGAGTATGTCGGATTACCTGAGGGACTTTCCCATCGCGAATGCCCATCCGTAGGGCAGATTTACTAAGCCAGAAGGCTTCAGGAAGTATTTTGAAAATATTTCACAGAGGGATTCTGAGGCCTCTAAAATCTTTTCAGTCTCTGAGCGTCCATGTTAATAAACGGACCCAAGGAGGAAAGAGATCTGTAGCATTAAATACACAGGCTCTGAAGACAATAATAATGTATTGATTGCATGGTGGTCTTGTGGTAAGAGAGCCACGTGTGGTCTCCATCTCTGTATACAGCTGCTGGGAAAGCATCAATAGTAGATTTGTAGTTCACAAATAGTCTTGTATAGAGAGGAGACCCAGCTCTGGCCAGTTTCCATTGACGCTTTTTTTTTTTTTTAATCCCCAAGACAGGGTTTCTCTGTATAGTCCTAGCTGTCCTGGAACTCACTCTGTAGACCAGGCTAGCCTCAAACTCAGAAATCTGCCTGCCTCTGCCTCCCAAGTGCTGGAATCAAAGGCATGCGCCACCATGCCCGGCTCCATTGACACTTCTGCACAGCTTTCCTGGGAACGTTTCTATGAGTGAGTTGCTGCTTACACTTACAATCAAGGTCCCCCAGCTCAGAGACTCCATTAAAGCCAGCTAGTAACAGATCAGGACAGCTCAGGGTTCTACCACATCTTTCTGTCAAGCGACTTAGAAACTCTGACACTAACATGAAAAACACATGTATTGTCTAGTCCAATGGTCCTCGGCCTTCCTAATGCTATGGCACTACAATACAGGTCCTCATGGAGTGGGGAACCTCCAACCATAAAAGTGCTTTGTTGCCTACCTCATAACTGTGGTTTTGCTACTGTTGTGAGTTGTAATGTAAATTGATAGGCAGGATATCTGATATTGACCCCAAAGGGATCGTGACCCACAGGTTGGGAACCACTGGTCTAACTTGTTGACTTGTTGGTCTTTCCTATATCTATTTGTCTCAGTAATTTTACTGTATGTGCATTTTAGGAGGTAATTAATTTTAGCAAATGTGCATTTTAAACTTCTAAACTATAAATTGAGGTTAGAACTAAAAATATTAAGCTGAATTACACAATAAAAGGCTATCGTCTTATACCCACTAAGCAAATGAGCTAAAACACCAACTGAACAAAGCTAAAGCTATAATGATTAGATCATTTACTCATGGTAATTAACAAGCCAGGAACATGCAAGAATAAGGTATAATAAAACTTAGAACTAAATTAACTGTCAGCACCATCTTCTAGCTGCGTAATTCCAGTAGGCTATTTTTAAAAGTGTTTATGTTGAGAAGATATATGGGATTCACAGCCAGTAGGACTCAGTAACTTAAATATCTAAGTTTGCTCGGTGATGACTAATTTCACTTGTCAACTTGGCTAGGAGGAGGGTGTTTCCAGATAGGATCTGAAGTGAGAGGGAAAGCCCCACCCCCACCCTGGGGAGGTGGGTGATGTCATCTCATGAGTAGGGATGCTGAAACTCGAGCGCCCAGTATGGGCGTTGCTCTTTCTCTGCTGTCTGGCCCACCTAGATGTGAGGAAGCAGCCTTGCACCGCCAAGGACGGGCGCTGTCCCCTGAACCATGCGCCAGAACCCAATGTCTTCTCCTTTACGCTGCTTCTTGTTAGGCCTTTGGGCAAAGCCAGGAGGAAGGCATCGAATACATCCTCTAACGTTAATCTAGAGATTCAACAATTCAAAGGCTTTCAGGGAGTAAGAGCAGCTGAACTGCGGTGAGGAGCCCACCCGGCTCCATCCCAAACCGGGCTCTGCTAATACAGTTAAGTCCTGAACAGAATAAAGGAAACGCTTCTCAGGAAAAGCCGGGCCAAACGCTCAGAAGGGGAATTCCCCCAGAAGGAAAAAAGAACTTCACAGAAAACCTGCAAAGCTGATTAGGAACCAAAGTCCAAACGGGTACATGATGATAGGATGCTGACGTGGGGTATAGGGCTCATCAGCCAAACGGATGGAGAATTAAGCCCTATGTAAAAATCAGGAGAGGTAAAAGTAAATAAATAATAGTCAAAACAGCAAAAACAAAATCAGGACGGGGCAAGGATTAAAAGTCCTTCTTTCTCTGTTACGAGAAATTGTATGAAACGTCCCGTTCACCCTCGGTTGGAGCTGCTGGTGGGAAAGTGGAGACTGAAGGCTGTTCAGGGTCTAAGAAAGTCTTCAAATGCTGGGCGGTGGTGGCACAGGCCTGTAATCCCAGCACTTGGGAGGCAGAGGCAGGTGGATTTCTGAGTTCGAGGCCAGCCTGTTCTACAGAGTGAGTTCCAGGACAGCCAGGACTACACAGAGAAACCCTATCTCAAAAAAAAAAAAAAAAAAAAAAAAAAAAAAAGAAAGAAAAAAGAAAGAAAGAAAGAAAGAAAGAAAGAAAGGAAGTCTTCAAACGCACTCTCAACTGTGACGCTGGAAACTAAGGAAACAAGTAGGCCTTGACAAATGTAATAGAACGCACGTGGAACTGTAAGATAAAAACACACACCCCCTCCCCGATGCATGATGCAGGAGCTCCTTGTGAGAAAGAGAGTTAGCACCGAAGACAAGAGAGAGAATTTGCACCACTGAAAATAGTTGATACGGTACTGGTGATGTTAGTGCTGTTAGAACTGAGTAGCGTGTGCCCATAATCCCAGTGCTGGGGCCGGGAACAGCAAGATCACATGTGTGAGGCTAGTGGGGCTAGCCTGGACTGTGTAGTAAAATAAAACAAAACAAAACTGAGCCTAGTCGCTTAGTTAGGGTTACTATTGCTGTGAGGGGGCACCATGGCCTAAAGCAACTTGGGAAGGAAAAGATTTATCTCACTCACCCTTCCCTATAATAATAATAATAATAATAATAATAATAATAATAATAATAATAGTTCACCATCAAAAGCTGGCCCTGCTTCCCATTTAAGTTAGGACCACCAGCCCACAGATGGCAGCACCCACAATGAGCCTAGCCCGCTACATCAACTGCTAAGAAAAGCCCGGCAGCAGCATCTGCTCGAGGCATTTTCTCAGTTAAAGCTCCCTCCTCTGACTCTAGCTTGGGTCAAGCTGACATAACACTGGCCGATGCAGTGGCCCATGTCATTAATCCCAGCCCTTAGGAGGCATAAGGAAGTCGCTGTTTGTGAGACTGAGGCCAGCCTAGTCTATATAGTGAGTGCCAAGCCAGCCAGAACTGCCTGTTTTCCTGACCCTGTGTCTCGACAAAACAAAACAGAAACAGAAACAGAAAGCAAGGCTAGTGAAGATGGGCAGGTAAAGGGGCTTGCTACCGAGATATGTGACCCCGGCCCTTGACAGGGGATCCCCAGAACAAGTGGGCTGCTTAGACTTGTTGAGACCATAAGCTCGGGGCTCACTCAGAGATGTGTCAACACAAAAGGGACAGCAATAGAGAAACACTTCGGATGCCAACCTCCTGCCTCCACACACAGCTGCACAGACATCCATGTGCACAACCATGCAAACACACACGCATCTATACACACAAAAAGAGAGGAACATTTTCCACTGGTAAAAATCAATAGTAGCAGATGCTTGGTATCTAACATCTAAGTACTTACTATCAGTCTCAACCCAGTACGCCTTCTCCTACCTACACTACGAGACTGGCAGAAAGCATCACAAAGGGCCACTACAGTGAATGGCATTGCTCTCGGATCCTTTGTTTTGTTTTGTTTTTTGTTTGTTTTTTGGTTTGTTTTTGTTTTTGTTTTTGTTTTTTTGGATTTGGTTTTTTGGCTGTCCTGGAACTCACTCTGTAGACCAGGCAGGCTGGCCTTGAACTCAGAAATCTGCTTGCCTCTGCCTCCCAGAGTGCTGGGATTACAGGCGTGCGCCACCACAGCCCAGCTTGCTCTCGGATCCTAAGGGCCCAGCGAGGGCTTCCTCTGGGTCTGAGTCAGGTCTCTGTGGCCAGCAACTGACTCTCTTCCACCCTTCCCAGACTCTAACCTCCTACTGGATCCAAAATTCTAGGCCCATGGAGTGAGTCAGTACACTTGTTCTCTGTCGCTGGAAATACTTCTGTGGGCATCACAGTATGTTTTCAGTATGTGGGAACACGTGGATGAAGATAAAGCTTGGATTGTCCCGTTACTCATGGGCCATCAGATGGCGCTGAAAAGCTGAGCTGATCCAGGAACTAAGAACTTAAAGCCATTGGAAAATCCCCAGGTGCCAGAACGAGAAACCCATTAACATTGCTTGTTCTAGACTTTGTTGGCCATGGGCACTTATTCCTATTATTTCCTAGGAACACACTTCTTCCTAAAATTGATCAGTGGCAGACTAGAAGTCGCAAACTATCCATCTCAGTCTTTTATCTCGAGATGTCTTGTGTGCTTATTACACAGAGGCAATACGTCAGATTGTTTCTCCAGCTGTGGAACAGATTGCAAAGCTCATTTTAAAATTACCTAATACATATTTAAATCAATTAATTAAAATGCTCCTAGCATTGTCTTAAAGACACAAAAACAGCGGGCTGGAGAGATGGCTCAGCGGTTAAGAGCACTGACTGCTCTTCCGGAGATCTTGAGTTCAGTTTCCAGCAACCACATGGTGGCTCACCACCATCTGTAATGAGATCTGATGCCCTCTTCTGGTATGTGTCTGAAGACTTCTTGTAGATGTCTTCATATAAATAATAAATACTGCCGAGAGTGGTGGCGCATGCCTGTAGTCCCAGCACTTGGGAGGCAGAGGCAGGCAGATTTCTGAGTTCGAGGCCAGCCTGTTCTACAGAGTGAGTTCCAGGACAGCCAGGACTACACAGAGAAACCCTGTCTCAAAAACAAACAAATAAATAAATAGATAAATCTTTAGAAAAAAAAAGAAAGAAACAAAAACCGTCTTTGTGGCATTTCTATGGCTAAGTTTAATTCCTGTAACAATCACTTTGCCCCCCTTTCTCTCCTCTTCTCAGCTAGACATCATGGAGGAGCCACACATGATTAGTATAATGAACAAACAGGACTCACAGGGTATAATCAGAAAATTATTGGTTTTCTCCACTGCTGCTCTACGATGGTTAATTTCCTATGTCAGCTCGACTGGATAAAAGGATATCCAGGTTGCCAGTAGAACATTCTGGATGTGTGTGTGAAGGTATTTGGAGAAGATATTAGCATGCATATGCAGTAAATAAAAAGCATCCAGAGCAAAGCTCCATCCAATCCACTGCAGGCCTCGAGGGAAGACAAAGGCAGCCGTGACAAATTCTCCCTGAGCCGCGACGCCCACCTTCTCCTGCCTCAGACACCGGAGCGGAGCGGCTGGGTGCTGGGTCTTTAGATGGATCTGAATTACACTATTATTGACCTGCTTGGTCTTCTCAGCACCAGTCACTTTGTGAGCCAGTTGCCACAATAAATCTCCCCACACGTATGACCGTGGGTAGCCCACTGCTTCTGTTTCTCTCAAAAGCTGGGATTATATATGTGGTTTGTTCTTGTCTTTGGATGAGATTAGATTCAGGACAGTTGTAGTGATGCTTCTGGTCACCAGAGACTCTTCAAGTCATTCCAAGTCAAAATATCAATCCCAGTCTTGTTGCCGGCCGGCTGGCCGCAGGCAGTACTCATTACTCCAGCTGGATGTAAAGGATTCTTCCGCTGGCTTCAGCCATGGCCTGCTGGACCCTGCCTGCTTCCTTCATAGGAGAGGTGAGCAGGAAAGCTGAACACAGAAAAAGCTCTCTCTCCACACTGCTCCCCTATGTCCCTGAGTTCCTAACACTAATCTCTCACCTGGGAAGAAGATAGAGGGAGGAGGCAGGTTCAGTGTTGTATGATTTTGATGCCAGCGCTTGGAAGGCAGAGACAGGTGAATCTCTGAGGCCAACATGCCAACATGGTCTACACAGTAAGTTCCAGGTAAGCCAGAGCTACATAGTAAGTGTGTATGTGTGTATGTACTATGTATACATAAGTATGTATATATTCATATTCAAAGCATGCATTCTACCACTAAGAGTTACAGTACCAGCCCTTAGTGGGCTTTTATAGCTTTTCCATGGAGTAGGATACTGATGGCAGGAATGGCGAGTGGTCAAGCAGGGAACCGTCTCTATCCTCATCATTAGGGGTGTGTCACCAGCGGAACCCTTTTATGCAGACGGACACTTGTGGCCCTTTTCTTGATTTACACTGCTGTAGTATAGGTGCCCCCGCCCCTTGTGCATGACTTGAGATGACCCAGGCCAGCTCACTCTCCATCATGATCTACCTTTGAGGGCATTCTTATATCCTGGTCTATCAAGCCATGAAACAATGTTCTTTCTCTCTATCGCTTTGCCATCACAGGAACCAGTACATGGGCTCTTGTAAACCTCCTCAGGCATAAACCATTGATCTACCCTGCCTCTTAGTCTAAGGATGATGCACAGTAAATACTCATAAATGATCAGCGTCAGCCGGGCGGTGGTGGCGCACCCCTGTGATCCCAGCACTCTAGGAGGCAGAGGCAGGCATATTTCTGAGTATGAGGCCAGCCTTGCCTACAGAGTGAGTTCCAGGACAGCCAGGGCTATACAGAGAAACCCTGTCTCAAAAAACAAAACAAAACAAAACAAAACAAAACAAAAACAAAAACAAATCCAAAAAAACCAAAAACAAAAAAAAAAGTGATCAGTGTAATCTCTTTAATACTTAGAGTAAAGTACCTCTTATCCCTTTCTTATGGTGGCCAGGGTGTAGGGGAAAACTCAGGTTCTCCTACTCTCTTTAAAAACAAACAAACAAACAAACAAACAAACAAACAGAAAATCCACCTTTGGGCTAGAGAGATGTCTCAGCGGTAAAGTGCACTGTCTGCTCTTCCAGAGGTCATGAGTTCAATCCCAGCAACCACATGGTGGCTCACAACAATCTGTAATGGGATCTGATGCCCTCTTTTGGTGTGTCAGCAACAGGATGCTTATATGCAATAAATAAATAAGTTTTTTAAAACCCTCCTAATTATTATTTTCTGGCCTCTCTACCTTAATCAGACAGAAGTGCGCAATGAGCTTACTGATTCCCGAATTGTGATCAACTCGGGCCTTGTGTTTCCTTTTCCAGATCTATGTGCTTGTTCTTACCTCACTTTGGACTGTGAAGTCTATCTTGGGGCACAGCCAACAGGGACACTAAAAATATTCCATTCTAGTATTGAGTTGCTTGGGTAATAACATTACCATCTTTTGGTTCCTTATCTTTTCTCAGTTAAAATAAACTATTTGCATTCTGTTGGCTAGAACGTTACGGGAAACAACACGCAAATAGTTTGAGCATCCACAATCCCAGATGCTTCAAAAGTCACAACTCTGGGAACCAACGTGACATCACAAGTAGAAAATTCTATTTCTGACTTTACCTGAAAGATTGCAGTCAGAACCCAGGTGCATCAAAAATGCCTTATAAAAATACCTGCAAGCTACACAACTCATGCAATAAATATGTCTCTAAATGAATTTCATGTCTAGACTTGGGTCCCATCCCTAAGATAGCAGCTGGAGTTTTTTTTTTCCCTGTCTCCATTATGAATTTGAATATTTGAACATGTGAAACGTTTCTTGTCCTGTTCATCTCACAGAAAGGATGTTCCACCCATCACCCAGGAAAGGCTTGCAGGACAACTCAAAGGAGGAGCCCTGCCCAAGAGCTAGGGGCGCTGAGGTGGGTTAGCAGCCTGGTTGGAATCACAAAGGAGCAGAATTCACAGTCAGAACTCCGTTTCTTGGTCCCTCACACCACATGGATGTCCTGTCTTCATTCTCCGGGCCAGGCTCCTCCTTCCATGACAACACAGAGTCCTGGAGAGTTATCTTGGATTCCTCCTCTGTCACTTGCCATACCCAATCAGTCACTAAGCCTTATTGATGCTATTTATACCTCTCTCCAGCTAGCCCCTCCCCCCACTCCCTCTGCTCTGCTTTCATTCATAGCCTCACTAATTTTAACCAAGCTTTCTAAAAGAGAATGGAGTATATGCATAACTCACATATCAGTGCCAGGTGGCTCCACCACCGCCCTAGGAAACTTGAACTCTTTATCCTGAACAAATTGTTTCTTCTTCATAAGCATTCTGGTATTTTGTCACAATAACAAAAACTGACTTGGACAAAAAGATTTCTGTTTCAATATAGTCTAGATATATACAGTAAAGAAAATGGGGGTGGGGGGCTGGAAGAGCCCTAGTACCATAAAACTTCATGTAGTAGGAACAACCTGGGATCCCAGCACTGGGGAGGAGGAGTCATGAGGTCACAGATTTAAGGTCACCCTTAGCTACATAGCAGGCTTGAGGCCAGTCTGAGCTGGGGTCCACTACATGAGCCCTTTGTGTCAAAAAGAAAATAAGAGGGGGTTGGAGAGATGGCTCAGCAGTTAAAAGCACTGACTACACTTCCAGAGATCTTGAGTTCAATTTCCAGCAACCACAGGGTGGCTCACAACCATCTATAATGAGATTTGATGCCCTCTTCTGGTATATCTGAAGAACAGCTACAGTGTACTCATATAAATAAAACAGATAAATCTTTTTTTTAAAGTCAAGCATTTAAAAAGAGAAAGAATAGAAAGAAAGAAAGAAAGAAAGGAAGGAAGGAAGGAAGGAAGGAAGGAAGGAAGGAAGGAAGGAAGGAAAAAGAAAGAAGAGAAAAGAAAAGAAAAGAAAAGAAAAGAAAAGAAAAGAAAAGAAAAGAAAAGAAAAGAAAAGAAAAGAAAGAAAGGAAAGGAAAGAAATTGAAGCATCAAAGTTCCTTTCCCTGCTCCCACCTGCCTCTTGCTGTCTCTTCCCAAATATTTTCACTGTTTCCTTCTTCTTTCATCTGGACACAGAATTAGCCAGAGGTCGGGACAACCTGTGACAGAGCACATCATGAACTCCTAATTCTGGATTAACAGTAATGACTTCTTTCAGGTAGAGGGAACCTATACCAGACCTTAGGTAGACTCAGATAGCATAATCAGGCAGATTCAATGAAAACCCAAGGTACCAGACTGAAATGCATTCATTCACAAAATCAAAGTTATTACTGGTCTAGTGCATTTTTCTCAGACTCGGTGAGAAATGTTTTGACAAAATCAACCACTCTCAACCCTATCAAAGTAATGTTCCTTTTTATAGCAAATATTTTGTAAGCTACCTCTTTATTATACTGCAATGCCAAAGGCAATTTAAGGAAGAAAGAGTTGGTTCTTAGTCATGGTTGACAATGCAGTCCATCATGGCTGAGAAGACATGCCTGCAGGAGCTTGAGGTGCGAGCACTGTCACCCTGCTTCTGACTTTTGATTCAGTTCCAGACTCTAGCTGGAGGGATGCTGCCATCCCGTGGACACCTTCACAGACACACGTGGAGGTGCGTGCGTCTCCTAGGCAATTCCAGCCCCAGTCAGGCTAACCGTGAGGATAAACTGCCGTCTGTGTGTGTTTTAAGTTATAACTGTCCTCACAGAGCAACATCAAAAGACAGGAGAACTTCTTAGCCCTGAAGGGAACATTATACACCAGAGATTCTTGCATTTAAAGTGAAGACTGTGTGAATTTGTCCTCCATGGGTGCCTAAGGAATCCTCAAGTTTCTGAAAATTATAAGGCAAGTCTTTTAAAAAATCATCTTGATTAGTGGGGTCCACTCTGTCTTGGAAATATTAAATGTTGAGGTTTGTTTCTAAGGATTAAATCAATGCCAGGTGGTTGCGTTCCACACATTGACTGTATCTAAGATAAAATACACAAACATATGAAGACCTTATACAGCCTTTGCAGAATTAGGAACTATCTCAGAAGCCCCACATGTTCACCATCTCCTACACACCGTGTAGCATCCTGTGCTCTTAGAGAAGAAGCTGCTGACTTCTCTGGATCATAGCTCTATTTAAAGAGGATCATGGCTGCCTCTTAGGGATGAATAGCTTTTTTTTAAATTTTTCTTTACTAAGTGTTTTGCCTGCATATAGGTCCGTGCATCACATGTATGCCCAGTGCTCTCAGGAAGGCCAGAAGAGGGCATGAGATCACTGGAACCAGAGTTATAGATGACTGTGAGCTACCATGTAGGTATTGGGAATCAAACCCAGGTCCTCTATAAGAACAGACAGTACTCACAACTGCCAGTTCTCTAGTACCTAATTTCTTAATGTACATAAACAACCTCAACAAATGGTAGATAATCGTGGCATGGCAGGAATATTTATCTAAGTTTCTTATGACCTCTCAAGGTTGAATTCAAGCCTTATAATACCAAGTATCAGAATAAAGCATTTTACAACTAGTAAGAAAAATAAAAAGCTCCAGGACCTTTGGTTCACTCCTACCTTAGTGAACTCATATATTAATTCATTTCAAGTGAACATAATCTTGAGGATGAAGATTTTGAGGGATAGAAACATTAAGGAATGGTGGGACTTATGAAGAAAAGTCAAACAGGGGCCTAAGGGCAAGAAAGGAGGATTCTTTCTATGATTTCAGACTAAAAATTCTGTCCTAGAAGGCAGGCATTATTACCCTCTTCCCACAGAACCGTGATTAGAGGAGCTGGCACCATCATCAGGGATGCGAACCACCTCCATCCCTACACACAGCTTCCCTAACGAGGACAAGGTGCTGAATGAGCTACAGATGAGCACGTTGTCGATATTTGGGGCTGACTGAGACACACAGAGCAGAACTCTGAAAAGCCATAATAAAGTATCCGTGTGTTTTTATATTTCTGCTTAGATGCATTCAATGTGAGGAACTCCACTGGCTGCCATGGTGGAATGATGAGAGACAAGTAGCATATTTAAAGGGACTTAAAGGGGCTGAAGGTTGTCCACTCAAGTGACTGGCTGGTTCTCTAAGCCTTGCTCTTTCTGGACCCTTCCTCACATTCATCTGCCTTGAGGTACCCTTAGTCCTGGCAGACAGTTCCAGGAGCCCCCACCCAATCCAGTGAAAACCCTAGGACACTAGTCTCAAGTACCTTGGTACCTTTGTAAATTACCGGCATTGTCTTCAACGCAGGTAATTTCAACATTGAGCTTCACTGGAAGTCTAGCCTAGATTTGCAACCTACTTGGACAGTCATTTCCACCCTATTAAATTCATCTCAGGTGAACAAAATCCTCATTGCTTTAGAAAACCAGTAAGACTTCAAACGGAACACCTAGTCTCAAAGACCACCGGGTTCCAGTATGCATCTGTAGGAAAGAGTAATTAAAATCAAGATGGGTTCTGAAGTGCTCTTCCAGGTTTAGCTCCCTTTGACTCTATTATAATCTCTGCATCCTTGAACCAATGAGAAATGAGCTTGGCGCCGGGCGACCAGGCAAGAGGTGCAGCCTGCACTGGGTCTGTGCTCCTTGTGGCCAAAGGAATTTCTTAGAATACCTCGTTGAAAAAGCAATGCCGTCTGTAGCCTATACCCGTGTGTTCTAATTGATGGGAGGGAAAAAAATTTCAACCCAGAGTGCCAGCCATTCCTCTGTGTGCTGGCGTGGCAGAGTGTATGTGTGTGTGTGTGTATGTGTCAGTGAAGCATCAAGTTACAAACTAAATTAAAGGTCTGGGGAAGAGTGGAAGGGTCTAATCATCCAGTCAGAGGCTGCCAGAACTGGATCCACCACCGTTACTCTCAAAGCCATACCCGGGCTATGCACACATCGGGCAACCCTGTCTCTATTTTTTTTTTAACGACTTCTAGTTCCAAATAGATCTTTATAGAATTGTTTTCTTGAAGCCTTTAGTTCTGTCATACTAAAATGTCCATGAAAAAGTGATCAAAACCTAATGCTTAACTATCCCACCACAGAGAAAAATATTGCGGTTTTTGGTTCCTATTAAAAACATGTGTTACATATATAATTATGGAAGTCTCGGATCCAGTGTGTACAACATACATGAAACCTTTGGGTAATAATAATACTTTTGCCTCACCGATAAAATTTAAAGCATAATACTGTACTCTGTCCATGCCATCGAAGGGGCACTTTGCAAAGGCCAGCTAGTATGGACTTTTCGGCATGTGCTGTCATCAGATTTCAAACCAGGGTCTACAGGAATAAAGGAAGGCCACTTTTACAATTTACAGTATGTTTTGGGAGTTGGTTGGGCTGAATCATGTGCATCTGCACTATGTTTCCTTAGGGAAAGTTAATTTTAGAAAGGAGAAAAATTTTGCCAGGAAAACAATCATATTGGCTCAATAACTAGACGGTGTCTTTTCTCAAATGTTCAAAGGCTTTACAGTCTCCTTTTGTCCTTAATGTTCTTGAAAGTAGTTATCAGCCCCATTTCACAGTGAATGGAAAAAAAATTAAAAAAATAAATAAAAAGGGAAGGAAGACATGACTGCTCCTAGGTATGGTGGAGGAGAAAGTTTACTATAGATACGTAGAACAGTCATAGGTAGACACATCAGGGGCAGTCCCGAGGGGTCATGACCCTGAATCCTGAAGGGGGAGATAGAGGGGAAGGGAGAGACAGAGGGGAAGGGAGAGAGGGGAGCCAAGTACAGCAGCCAGGAGGCCAGAGGTACAGAAGAAGGGGCGGGTACCGGAAAGGTCCGGATTAGGTAGGGAAGATCTTCTGGGGAAGGGCGGCCCAGCCCCAGGGCTGCTGAGTTCAGGGTAGAGGACCCTATGCCAGCCATACAATTACAGGTAGGGACTGAGGGATGCCGGGAGAACCTGGAGGCCAGGTCTGCTCTGATGTGTTAAATAGGCACCCCAGCCACTCCTCCCTCCACCCCCACACCCCTTGGTCCATAAAATAAAATCAATGCTTTAATAGTGCATCTATGTGACAATATATTAAGAAATTGGCCCTTTCCTCAACTTTTCATAAGACACAGGTCAGCCAGTCTCTTTTGTCCCTGGTCGTTACCCTCTGATGGCTGCAGATACTTATAAAGGCTCAGGTACAAATAAGCATGTCTATAAAAAACAGCAGCAGATGCACAACTGTGACACCAGGCAGGATGGAGACAAATTTAGCGTCATTAAATATGATTTATAGTGGAAGACCCCGGGGCTCGCCCAGTTGGGAGCATAAACAGGATTTGCACTCATTTGCATGACCATTCCTTCCTTTGTTGCCTGGAGATTGGTCTGTTTGAGGGTTTGTTTGTTTGTTTGGGGTTTTTTTTTGCCTTTAAATATGCAACAAGTACGCAGGGCAAGGGCCTGCAGTCCACCATTGACAAAAATCAAGGGCAGTCGGCTGAAGATTTTCAGGTTCCCCCCCCACCCCCACCCCCAGAATAGGCCTCCACCCTCTGCAGTCACAGGAGTATTTGTGAGGAAATTCTTACATTTAAAAAAAAAAAAAAAAAAAAAAAAAAAAAAAAAAACTTTTAACTCTGGTCTCTTGGAAGCATGGCATTCTCCTCTAGCCCTGTATCAGAGTTTCAGAATAGCACTCCTTCCCCAAACCACCTT
Source organism: Apodemus agrarius (assembly GCA_964023405.1). Taxonomy (NCBI): domain Eukaryota; kingdom Metazoa; phylum Chordata; class Mammalia; order Rodentia; family Muridae; genus Apodemus; species Apodemus agrarius. The sequence goes on from OZ030019.1 coordinate 16,519,411, forward strand.
CGGGAGTAAGGGCTTTCTCCCTTGGGGACCTCATACTCTCAAGAGGACAATTCAGGAGAAGGAGGATCGTACTCACTTCCGGGCGTTTTTTTTTTTCCTTTTAGATGTAAAGGACATATACATACACAACAGCCTCTCTCCCTCCTCCCTCCCCTTCTCTTACCAGATCTGAATCAAGAATAAAGGGTGGGGCCTGAGGGTTTTTATTTTTCCAAGCTCTGGGATAAGAGATAGTGTTTCAAGGTCTGATAAACTTGTAGCAATTGCTGTCGCCTTGAAAACACTGTAAACTTATCAGAGTGTTTAAACTGGGAACCCGGCTAGGGTAGAGGCAGGGAAATCCCAACCTACTGTTCAGAGAGGACTCACGGGATTCAGGAGTTGATACACTCTTTTCAAAGTTAGGACAGTAATGCAAGGCCAGGGTATGTTCTGGAAGATTAGGAATTGCAGTATTTCAGATTCCAACTTCCAGATCTTAGGGGCAATTAGTGCATCTGTACCCACACACCTGGAGAGGGTGGGCGATCTCGTACCACCCCCTCTCCAACGATCCAGAGTGGGGTAGCAGGGTTCCTGGAGCGGTCCTGCGAAAGGCGTGAAAGCGAGGGGTGGATGGTGGAGAGGGAGCGAAGGTGCTGCGGGCCGCGGAGCAGAAACCCAGAACGCGCAGCATGGGAGCCCTTGCCAAACACCCAGCACAGGGCGTCAGCTTGGCGCCGTAGACCCCGGAGAAGAGCAGAGGAAGAAGGTGAGGTGTGGCAGCCCCCGGGAGATAGGAACGTATTAGGCACGGCAAGTCCTGTGGCTGGGGCAACACAGAGCTACTCCTTACCTTGAGGTCTGAGCCACAGCCTGAGATTCCCGGAGGGGCAGGGCTGGGCTGTCAGCGTCTCCAGCTGGCATCAAAGGCTTTCCAGTCTCCTCGCTACCATCCGGGGGCTCGCTCCGGCGGCCTGCGGCCCTTGCACCCCGCTCCCCGGGCAGCGAGCGTCAGCCAAGCCGCTCCCCGCTGTTTATCCCCGGAGCCAGGCCCCTCTCCGCCGCCTCCCCGCCTCCAGTGCGCGCACACCTCCCCCGGAGGCGCACTCCTTAGGAAGCAGGCAGCGCGAGTGGTCCAGGAAACCCAGACGCGGGCAACTTGAGAAAATCCGTTTGAAATCTTTCATCTGCGCGACAAGGTTCAAGGAACTATTTCCATCCATCTTCCGCCTCCACTGAGTGTCTTCGCTTCATTTCCCAACGCTTGATATTCTCACACGCACCATTCTGAGACTCTCCTGCCAGGCACGCACATTTCCCCTCAGAATAAACCTATGGTTGTTTTTAAAATGTAGACACATTCACTCTCTTTGAACTTAGGGTGCTGGGGATTCGACTGGGTCTCAGGAGTAATATATTCAGCTGCACAAGTCAGGGCAGGTCCCCTTAGCTAGAACTATACATGCATGCCACCTGTCAGGGCCGCCAGAGTGCGTGACGGGAGTCTTTAATTACTCTGCGGTTTTGGTTACGGAGTCTGTCTCCTCTGACCCAGGAGAGACCCAGTTCGGAGGCTCCAGTTCCAGGGAGAAGCAGATGGATATGTACAAGGAAGAGACTTCTAATGGAGGACGAACTCACAACGAGTACAGCCTACTTAATAATACAGCAGATCAGAAAGGATGGGAAGCAATCCAGGAAACGTCACCCTCTCACTAACGGGAGAGAGTCGAGAGTGAGAGTGACGTAACCGCAACGGGAACGTGCTAGGTGAGCTGTCAAGTGGCATTTTAGCCGTTCATTCACCTGTGAGTATAATGCATATTTATGGAATATATTATTCATAGTCACGTTGTTACTCAAAGGCTGGCCAGAATTAATTTGGTCACCAGTTTATAACAACAACCTGGAAAATAAAGATATCCGTTGTTGAAAATACATTCATCCCTTATCTTTTCTAAATTTCTCAAATAGCTTTCTAACCCGAGGGTTTCAAAAGGAGGTAGTTGCTAGAAGTGTCAGATTTCCACACTGAGCAGGAGGTAGACAATGGAGATGAAATCATCAAACGTGTCATCGCAATTAGAGCTGGAGCCCGAAGAGCTTCTAAAGCGTCTTTGCTGACAAAAGTGATGGATGGGTGAGTCAACCGCCTCTGCGATGCAGGTGCTGTGACGGAGGATGCCGACAGAGGGCAGTACGAACGAGCCGGAAGGGCCAGTGCAATTTGTAACCTTGGAGTAGGAAAAAGTGTCCAGGAGGGGCAAGAAAGGGGCAAAAGGGAGAGGAAGTCAAAAGGACAAATTCAGAGATTTTTTTTCCCCCAGGCTGGAGAGATGACTCAATGATTAAGAGAGCACTGACTGCTCTTCCAGAGGTCCTGAGTTCAGTTCCCAGCAACCACATGGTGGCTGACAACCATCTATAATGGGATCTGATGCCCTCTTCTCCTGTGTCTGAAGACAGCTACAGTGTACCAACATACATAAAATACATACATCTTTTAAAAAAAGCCCCCCCCCCAATATTTGAATTGCCCCTTGGCAACATTTCCAGCTCAGATGTGTGTGTGTGTGTGTGTGTGTGTGTGTGTGTAATTTTTCGAGACAGGGTTTCTCTGTATAGCCCTGGCTGTCCTGGAACTCACTCTGCAGGCTGGCCTCAAACTCAGAAATCCACCTGCCTCTGCCTCCCAAGTGCTGGGATTAAAGGCGTGCGCCACCACTGCCCAGCTCAGCTCAGGTTTTAAAACCCGCACTTCATTTCACAGATAAGGCGGAGGCACTGACATATTAACACAGTAATGTAGATGTGGGGGGGGTTGTTTTGTTTTTGGGGTTTTCCAGATATAGTTTCTCTGTGTACCCCTGGCTGTCCTGGAATTTACTTTGTAGACCAGCCTGGCCTTGAACTCAGAGATCAGTCTCACAAGCGCTGCCATCAAAGGCCGGCTCCACCACAGCCAGCTAGTGAGGTCAGAGTTTTATCTGAGATAAACTACCGGCTGTGGGAAGAGACTGAATGGGAAGGAGAGGTGGGGTGGAGTACAGTAGGAATCCAGAAGGCACATTTAAAGCAGGGATTATTGACATATAAGTCCTCCTGCTGTGGAGAAATCCAATTTCAGTCCCATGAGGGAGAAGGCTTAGGGTGGTAAAAGAAGAAAATCATGAAACATCAAAGGTAAACAGAAATTAGAGAGAAAATTACTTTTAAAAACTATTTTAGGCTAGGAGTGGTAGCTCAAGTCTTTAATCACACAGGAGGCAGAGGCAGGCAGTGATTTGATGCCAGCCTGGTCTACAACGTAAGTACCAGGAGAGTCAGAGCTACACAGCATAACCCTGCCTTCAAGAATCAAAAATAAACTAGCTAACTGTATCTTATTTATATAGTGATTATCTCACTAGCTCAGAGACAAAAAAAAAAAAAAAGGTGTTAATGGGGGCCAGAGAGATGGCTCAATAGGTAAAGGAACTTACTGTAAAGTCTAATAGCCTGAGTAAGATTCCCCAACCCCAGGTTGGAAGGTGTAGTGGTTTGTGTATGCTTGGCCTAGGCGTGTGGCCTTATTGGAGTGGGAAGGATTTAAGACCCTCATCCTAGCTGCCTGGAATATTCTGCTAGCAGCCTTCAGATGAAGATGTAGATCTCTCAGCTCCTCCAGCACCATGCCTGCCTGGACACTGCCATGTTCCTACTTTGATGATAATGGACTGAACCTCTGACCCTGTAAGCCAGCCCCAATTAAATGTTGTCCTTATAAGAGTTGCCTTGGCCATGGTGTCTGTTCACAGCAGTAGAACCCTAACTAAGACAGAAATTGGTGCCAGGGACTGAGGTATTGCTTTGGTAGGCCCGACCATGCTTTTATTTGGAGGAATGTGGATTTTGGGACTTTGGAAAGCAGTGGAATGCTTTAATGAGGCTTAATGAGCTATCCTAGTAGGAATATGGTAGACCTTGTGGCTGAGTGTGATTTGACCTGTGCAGACCTGACCCAAGAGGTTTCAGTGGAGAATACTTTTGGTATATGGCCTAGAGACTGTTTTGTGATATTTTGGTGAAGAATGTGGCAGTCTTTGCCATGGTCCAAAAAGTCTGTCTGAGGTAAGGTAAAGAGATTTGGATTAATTGCTTTGAAAAAGAAAGTCTCAAAACAGCCTGGTATAAATTCTGTTGTGTAGTTACTAAAGTTCACTCTTATGAAGAGCATTTTAATGAAAAGGAGAAAGCTGAGAAAGGGAAAAAAATACAAACTATATGGTTCAAGTATTATAGGGGTATCATGAAGTAGAATGGAGCTGAATCCTATGTTCTAGGAGATAACAAATTAAGGAAGTGGGACTTTGATCCCACCCAGCTAAAATTAGGTCCAGGCTCGGTGATATATACCTTTAATCCCAGGAGACAAAGCCATGCAGATCTCTGAGTTCAAGGCCAATCTCCGAGCAAGTTCCAAGACAGTCAAACTTAGGCAGTGAGGGAGTTGGAAAACAGAAGGCTGGTAATAGAATAAGAGGGGGGGGGGCATGTTCCAGCCCCAGCAAGCAGTAGAACTCGGCAGCCTAGGCCATGTGGCTCTGGCTTTAGAGTTAAGAATAAAAGGAACTACTGGGACAATTGAAGCTGGTTAGCTGGAGTTAAGAAGTTATCAGTGATTAAGAAGAGACCAGCATCACTGCGGTGAAATCTTCTGGGAAGTGTTTCCTCAGAGCACAAAGAAGCTGTTTTCTAGAGATCTTGCTGCAGCTGGACTTGGTAATGTGTAAGAGTCACCCAGGTGGTGCTGGTTTGGAAGATGTGAAAGGATCATGGATCATGCTGAGGTTTGGCATTGTGAGAGGCCAGGGAAGGTGAAGCTTCAGTTGCAGTTGATGCCCAGAACTGACGGGGTCATGCAAAGAAATTGAGGCTTGGCACCATGAAGAGAGCCTATGAGAGGCTACTGGTGAAGCTTAGTTGCAACAGAAGACCCCAGTGTACTTGATGCCAGTACCATGGGATGATCACCAGGAACAGCAGCAGCAATGGAGTTGGAGACAACCAGAAACTAGAGTGCTACAGAGAGCAGAGCCAGAGATGTGACCCAAGCCCTTTGGAGAGCATGTGTGGATCTCCAGACATTGGAACGAGAAGCTGTGAAGCTGAAATTGACTTGGAGACCCCAAGATGTGAGAGATGCCAGTCCTGTGAGATACCTGCCCAGAAAGCTGCTAACAGAATGGAGTCAACCCAGGAGAATGAAGTTTGTTGATGCTGAATGCCAGGTCTGCTAACAGCAGTCAACAAGGACGAAAGGAGGTGGAGATCTGAAGAGCACTTTGACATCGGACATGGAGACCTGGAGTCTGGAGTTTGCCCGGCTGGCTTTCTGCCTTGCTTTGGTCCAGGTTTTTTTTTTTTTTTTTTTTTTTTTTTTTAAACTTGATATGGTATTATAGTTAAGAGACTGCTTGAATCTCAGAATTTGAGCTTCGGACTTTTAACATTGAGACTGTTATAGACTATGGGGACTTTTGAAATTGAATTAAATATATTTTGCATTATGCTGTTTGGGTATGGCCTCCATAGACTCATATGTTTGAACAAGCCTATGGGGCTATGGGGCCAGGGAATGGATGGTTCATATATGCTTGGTACAGGGAGTGGCACTATTAGGAGGTGTGGCCTTGTTGGAGTAGGTGTGTCACTGTGGGCGTGGGCTTTACGGCCCTCACCCAGAAAAACAAAACCTGTGAATGTTTCAGTCCCTTGGATAAAGTGTGTAGTGTTTGCATAGAACCCACTTCCTTCCTCCCCTGCGCTTGTCTTATGGCATTCCTGTTGGTTTTGGAGGCAGGGTCCAGCTGTGTTGCAACTTCTGATCCTCCTGCCTCTGTCTCCCAGGTGCCAAGATTACAGATCTGCACCAAGCCCATACTTTAAATCATCTCTAAAGGACTTCTCCTGCCTGACTTGAGTTAGACAACAGCTACACTCTGTTATTTAGGGAATAATAAGACAACACACGCACATGTTTAACACAGATGCCGCCGTCGTAGCTTAAGCAGGTTTTTAAACATTTGTGTGTGTGTGTGTGTGTGTGTGTGTGTGTGTGTGTAAGCATACCACGGCATGAGTGTGGATATCAGAAGACAGGTGGTAGAAGTAACTTTTGTAGTTCCATCATCGGGATTCTGGGAACCAAACTCAGGGCATCAGACATAGGAGCAAGTGCCATAACCTGTGAGCCATCCCATCAGACCTTAATGACATTTTGGTTTGAATCCCTGAATTTAAAACCTATGGGTATAAAACCCATGGGTGTGTAGAGACAAATATGTGTGCATGTATATGTGCATGCAAATGCACACGCATGTGGTTCATGTGTGGAAAGATAGTGAGGAAGGATTTTATTCACTGAAAGGGATGGGCTCATACAATATTAAATGCCAAGGAGCCCTGAGGGCTCCGCTATCTCCAAGTAGAAGACCCAGGAAAGCTGGACCGACTCCAAAGACCTGAGAGCCAGAAAGGTGACAGTGGCAAGACTTCTAGGGAGCAGGACTACTAAGCACAGAAGATCCGAGTTTCAGTTCTCGGCAGGAACACGACCTTACTTTGCCTTTTTATTCTCTTCAGGCCCTCAGTGGGTTGGATGGTATCTCTGCATATATTGAGGAGAGCTATCTGCTTTCTAACTAAAATGCTAATCTCTTTTTGAAGCACCATCACCAGCATACAGTGTTTACCATTGGATGTGGGCGCCCATGAAGGATTAAGTGTCAGTGCCGGGTCTTGATCGCCTGTCATCTTCATTTTTCCTCCCTGAGGTCTAGGACCTCTCTCAATGACAGATAACATGCCTTACATTTCCTAACTTCCTTTGTTCCAGGTGCAGTGATCAAGTAGAATCAGTATGTCTCTCAGTTTCAGATCCCCAAAGAAGAAACTATCCTAAGCTGTGCCTTCCTCTAACCGTACAGGAGACAGATTGGCATTGGAATAAAGATGAAGGTACTATTTTGGATAAACGCTCCCCGAAGTCCTCAAAGCATTCTGTGCCTTCTCAGCAGTCTTTGGCACTATTAAAACCTGGTGGTACTTAAAAACTGGGACCTAGCAGAAGCAGCAGCGGCACTGGGCACCTGCCCTAGAGGGGCTATTTGGAGCCCAGCCTCTCCTCATGACCGCTGTAAAATAAAGACTTCCTTTTCCTGAGGTCCTTGTACCAAAGGCCTGCTTCACCACAGGGCCAAAAAACACCCTGGGCTAAAACAAACCATGGGCTAAAACCTCCAAAACCATGAACAAGATAAGCTTTTAAAATCTTTGGGCCAGGCCAGGCATTGGTGGCACATGCCTGTAATCCCAGCACTTGGGAGACAGAGGCAGGTGGATTTCGGAGTTTGAGGCCAGCCTGGTCTACAGAGTAAGTTCCAGGACAGCCAGAGCTATACAGAGAAACCCTGACTCGAAAAAACCAAATCAAAAAAAAAAAAAAAAAAAAAAATCTTTGGGCCAGAGCCAGCAGAGCCAGCAGAAGTCTTGAATTCAATTCCCAGCAACCACATAATGGCTCAGAACCATCTGTATAGCTACAGCATACTCATAAACATTAAATAAATAAATAAATAAATAAATAAATAAATAAATATTTTTTAAAAACCTGACTTAGTAAGCCTGAGGGGGCGGTACAGGCCTTTGATCCCAGCATTCAAAGAAGCAGAAGCAGGTAGATCTCTGAGTTCCAGGCCAGCCTGGTCTACGGAGCGAGTGCCAAGATAGCTGAGGCTACACAGAAAAGTTCTGTCTTGAAAAATGAAACAAAGCCAGGCGTGGTGGCACACGCCTGTAATCCCAGCACTTGGGAGACAGAGGCAGGCGGATTTCTGAGTTCGAGGCCAGCCTAGTCTACAGAGTGAGTTCCAGGACAGTCAGGGCTACACAGAGAAACTCTGTCTCAAAAAACCAAAAAAAAAAAAAAAAAAGACAAATGAAACAAAACAAAAACAAAAACTGATAGATCTCTGGTATTTGTTACGCTGTCAGGAAGCTGACCACCACAGAGAAGTATCCCAGGAGGTTGAGGGGACCGGGCAGTTTTTCCACAAAGGGTACTGAAAGACAGCTCACCAGATGTTTGTTAAGACGAAGATGTAAGTAACGACATTATAATTTCACAAAGAATAATCAAACTATGAAGACACTAGGTGAGAGAATACACTGTAGGCAAGAAGGTAAGGAGTTTCGGCTGTGGAGGCCTGAGGTACACTTCATGGGGAAAAGCAACGCTTGGGTCTTAATTATCTGTTGCACCAGATAAATAGCTCATCTTTGAGGCTGACAAGATTAGTGCATGTTTGGTGGGCTCACTCTTTAGTAATTCAGAGAAAAAGATAAGGCTTCAGGGAGCGAGATCAGTAAAGAAACTCGACAGGTTAATTGAGACCTAGGCTATGCCCGACAGAGGATAGACTGGGTAGGAGAGCTGCTTAGAGGTGTAGACTGCAGATGACCCGAGGAGCTGGAGGCCGGAAAGGCCGAGTCTGCGCAACGTGGTGGTTAGTGAGGTTAAACAAGCCAGGAAAGGAGGCAGAGATTGCTGGAGAGCAGGTTTCCCCATAGGCCTGAACTTCAAATGCTGATGACATGCAGAGTGGGGGCAGCCAACAAGCAGGTGACACTACCTTGTCTGTTAGCATGCCACCAGAACAGAGGAAGCTGCTATACTGATATAGAGTCCATTGGTGTCAGAGGCATAGGTAAGATAATCCAAGAACGCCCTGTATGGTAGACCTTGGTATGTCTACCAAGTACCTATGGTAGACACCTGAACTACATTGAGTGGCTACAAGACTAAGGACAGCTAGCCAAGGAAAAGAACCAATAGGAACCAATATTGTGTCGGAGGAAAAAAGTTTTATATAAAGAGAGAGGTGGAAAACAGTGCCAGCGCTGAACAGAAACTCAGCAGTATGCTGGGCTTGGTGGTCACACCTGTAATGCCAGCACTGGGGAAACTGAGGTAAGGACAATCAGGGGTTAAAGGCCAGCCCAGCCAGAAAAGGAGACTGCCACGCAATAGAGTTTTTTCCTACTTAAAAAGGAGGAGAAGAGGGGAGAAAAGAGAGGAGAGGAGAAACCGAGTTATACTCCAGAACTAAAAACGAGGTTTTGACTGGGTTTGGAGCTTATCATGATTAAAAGGGCAATGCTGCTGAGGCAGTGAGATGGCAGTCAGTTCTCCACCGTGAGCACTTGCATTCTGAATCAGGTACCCCTGCCGTCTAGGCAGGTCCTGGGTGCTGCATGTGTACCAGCGTTCTTGGTCTTATCTCACCAGACAGCAACAGCGCCTCTCCCCAGGTCTGAGAGCCAGAACTATGTCCAGACATTAGTAGTGTCTCTCCTCTCTTCCCCTCGGCCCTTCCTTTGGTGATAATGAGGTGAGCAGTTCTGGTGCGTTCACGCTGTGACATGTGGCCGTACAACAGGCCTAAAAGCAGCAGGGACGCCAACCAGGAACTTGGTACTTTGGAAACCTTGGACCAAAATACACTTTTCTCTTCTCAAGCTTATTTTTCAAAATCATAATGGGAGGCACTAACATCTAATTCTTTTAATTTTTTTCCTTTCATTATTTGAAAATATTTAACTTTTAAAAGGTTTTGGGACCAGTACTCACTGAAGTGTCTAGTTCTCCTACAGAATAAATTAAGGCTAAAAATGCTTTATTTGTAAAAGATTCAGGATAATATTTATAGGACTATCTTAGCATTAGACATATTGATTTAGTAAAATAACATTTTGGCAGGTCTTTGGTAAGGGTATCTAGCCAGCTTATATTGGAAAACATCTTTCTTACTTTGATGTTATGACTTGGCCTATAGTAACAACATGAAATATAACCACAGCACTGGATGTCAGTCCTCAGACATAAAAACCTTCTCCTAGAAAGATCTTATTTTACAGAAAAAGAAAAAAACAAAAAACCCTAAGTTCTGTTGTTTCTCTATTCCTTCAGTTTCATTTCACTGACAAAACCTTACAAATCAGGTATAAAAAAAAAAAAAAACTACCTGAGAAAATCAACTATGAAAAGGAAGGCTTAGGGCTGGAGAGAGGTCAGTGGTTAAGGGCACTGGCTGCTCTTCCAAAGGACCAGGGTTCAATTCCCAGCAGCTACAACTGTCTGTTACTCCAGTTCCAGGGGATCTGACACCCCCACACCCCCCAACACACACATACAAACAGGTAGAACACCAAGGTACATTAAAAAACAATTTTTTAAAAGAATGGGGGCATCATAGAAGCCAGTCTGCCGTGGGGCCGAACGTGGGACAGCAGGTTAAGGAGGCGTGCGTCCACGGTCAGGAAGTAAATATTGAATGCTGGTGTCTTTTCTGCTCCCTTTATTCGGTCAGTGAGACCTCAGCTCATGGAACGGTGCCATCTATGTTGGGCGGAGTCTTTTCCACTTCAATTAACCTATTCCAGAAAACTGCTCGGAGACGAACCTAATCTAGATAATTCCTCACAGGCATGCCCAGAGCTGACCCTAGATTCTGTCAAGTTGATCTAGTATTAACCATCATAGCGCCACCGCTTGTCAACTTGACGCCCAAGCACATCACTTTTAAAACCATAACCTCCCATCCCTTATCCCCACAGGCTCATGGCCATCTCATAATGTAAAATGTGTCATGTCCTGCTTCAAGTTTCCAGTGTTCAACGTTCAAAGTCCAACGTCTCAGTAGCATCAGAGACATAAGGCACTCTCCGAGCGAGCTGCGAGTGTCTATTTTAAAAGTTAGATATTTCCAACATACAATAGTACAGAGAATACATCCCCATTCCAAGAATGGTAAGGCACTAGGAAAGAATGAACTGGAGCGAGAGCAGAGGGCGAACATCAAATCCTGAAACTCCACAGCATCTTGGGCTCATGACAGAATCATCTGGGCACACACAGCCTTTCTCCTGGGGCAACCCCACTCTATAACTACAACCTTACTCAGCGGGTATCACAAAGGCCTAGGGTCTCTAACACCTTGTGGTCCCCACTGCAATGTAGGCTTCACCAAGTAGCCTGTCATGGCCTTCTTGTCAGCACTCAAACCCTGCCACATAGTCCCTGACCTCAGGAACACTCTGAAACCATGGTGCAGGATTCCACAACCCTTCAAACTTACTTTCACGGCTGCAAAACCAGTACCGCTGTGAACAACACTGCTAAGTTTTGCTGCCAAAAAAGGATGGAGCCTGGTCTCCCTGTACCAGTTGCAGGAGCCACTGTATGCTTACCCAAGACAGTACTTCACCAGACAGACAGACAAGTAGCTTTTCCAGACCAGCAAACTCTAGTATTCTACTTGGAAGCTTTGATGGGTGGAGCCTAGCCCTTAGGACTCCCTTCCCATTGGCCCACTGTGAAGCTGATGGCTTCTCTTTAACAATCATAATTACAGCCTATTTTTAGGACAGGTCTTGGCTACAACCTTAAACTTAAATGAGGCCGGGCAGTGGTGGCGCACGCATGTAATCCCAGCACTTGGGAGGCATAGGCAGGCCAATTTCTGAGTTCGAGGCCAGCCTGGTCTACAGAATGAGTTCCAGGTCAGCCAGAACTCAAAAAACCAAAAACCAAAAACCAAAAACCAAAAACCAAAAACAAACAAACAAACAAACAAAAAACCTTAGCTGAGCTCTTGTTCTTGACAGACTGCACATTTTTTTTTTCTGAGACAGGGTTTCTCTGTATAGCCCTAGCTGTCCCGGAACTCACTCTGTAGACCAGGCTGGCCTTGAACTCAGAAATCTGCCTGCCTCTATCTCCCAAGTGCTGGGATTACAGGTGTGCGCCACCACCGCCCAGCTCAGACCACACATTTTAAATGTCTTCAGCCCTACCTGTTGCTCTTTGTCCTCTGTAGACCTGGGGAGAGCAGTAATACCCACGCCATCAATTGCACGTTATCCTGCAGTGACATTCTTGCTGCTAACATATAAATTCAGTCTCACTCAAGTTCTCAAGACACGGGCAGGATGAGGTCATCCTTTTTGCCAGAATATAACCTGACTGGCTTCACGCAGCTCCTGGTTAGAATCCCGGTTTCCCTTAGAAACCTCACAACCCAGGCCTCGGCGGTCTGCGCTTCTCTTGGCTTTCTGCTTTCCCATCAGAATGGTCCATTAAGCTCTGCTTTCAGCATGTGAGGGTTTGTCTAGCCCAAAGCTCCAAACTCTATGACATTCCTCCTGCAACGAGTTCTAAATGCCTATAAAACACAGGATAAAATTTATCACGGCAACTGTCCACTTCTCAGGACCGACTGTCTCTGTTACATAACAAAACACCTGTGGAAGGCAACTCAAGGAAAACGAACTTTATTTTGGTTCACAGTCCAAGGTACAATCTGCCAGCATAGGGAAGCCATGGGCACAGCCACCAGAGGCATCTGGTTCCTCGGTCTCCACCGCCGAGAGAAACAGGGAACAAGGAAGCCTAGTGCGCCACCCACTTTCCTGATTACATCCATCCCAGACCCCAGTCCATGGGATGCTGCTGCCCATGGCTAAGGTGAGTCCTGCCACCCCAACCAACCTCTCCCACAGACTTCATAGGTGTGCTTAATGTTGGTACTCTGTCCAAGCTCCACTCCACAATTACCTGGCAACAGCCAGGTATGCCCCGCCCCATAGACCTGGCCCACTATAAAAGGGGCTGCCTGCTCCTCCTCCTCTTCCTCCTCTTCCTCCTTTCTCTCTCTCTCTCTCTCTCTCTCTCTCTCTCTCTCTCTCTCTCTCTCTCCCTCTCTCTCATCCTCTTGCCTCTCTGCACTCTCTCCTGTCTGCCCTCTTGGGCTCTCCTCCCTTCCCCCCTCTCTCTACGTGGTCATGGCCGGCCTCCACTCCTCTCTACTTCTCTACTCTCTCTCTCTGCCTCTTTCTGCCTCCACTACACCATTAACTCCCACCCTTTTCCCTGAATAAATTCTATTCTATACCATGTCTGTGTGTGTGTGGTCTCTCGGGGGGAAGAGGTGCCTGGGCATGGGCCCGCCTAGGTACTCCCTTTCCCCCACGCCACTGTGCCATACTCTCTAATACCCCTTCTCTCTTTTATAACACATTATATGATGCTGGAACCTGGGAACAACATTAAACCATCACTTATGAAGAGGCTAAATTAACCTAGGTAATGTCCCTCAGGCATGGGGGCTTGCCTTCTAAGTGAGTCTAGAATATCAACTGTCACACATAGGAAACAGCTAAGTTATTCATTAAATGTACCCCAGCATAGTGGCACGTACCTGTATTTCCAGCGCTTGGGAGGCAGAGGCTGGGGGATTTCAAGTTCAAGGCAAGTCTGGGATACACAGCGAGACCCTGTCTCAAGAGGAACCAGCTATACTAGCGGCATGTGTGACAATGACAAGCTTGGCTGCTGCAGCATACGTTCAGTGGCACTCTCCTGCTACTCTCCAGCAGCTCCTGGTCTTACTGCCATCTCCCTTCTAGACCTAGCGCTTACCTTGAGCAGTCCTCCTTGGCCGCTGTCAGGCTCCGATAGTTCTCACCAACCGGTGGGACCCTACTGCATGCAATCTAAAACCTTCATAATCTTCGGTTACAAAGATGTCTATTTTGGCTAACTCTTTCTACCAAAATAGAGTAGGATATGTTGTTTTTAGAAGAAACAAATGGGTCACTATATTTACATTTCTGCCCAGGTCTAAAAAAAGAACTGGTCATCGGCTTATTCAAACCACGTTAACCCGCTGAGTTAATTTTGTTGAACAGTCTTTAAATAGTATCCAGACAATAGGCTTGTGCCACCGTCTAAGAACTGAAATGGGGTACAGTGTAATTAAATATTCTGAAAATATCGTGTCTCCAAGCCAGCACTGGGAGGATAAAATTATGGACACGGTCTCTGCCTGCAAAGCTTACGGTGTAGGATAGATATGTGTGTGCAGCCGTTTGATAAGTGTAGGAGAAGCACAGATATGGATAGTAAGACTTAGGGAAGGCACACTGAAAATCTAAGGACAGCTTAACAACTGCCCAAATGAAACTAACAGATATGTTCACCTACGTCCTCTGGTCATCTCAGTTGGACCACAGGAGTTTGCAATTATTGTTCCTTTTGATGGCGGAAGCAACAACACTGGCCACCCACGCCCTACATGCTTCCATAACTAGACCTGGCATCTGGGCATAGTCTCCTGACTGATCACTAACCAGCAGCTGCCCTTCCTCTACCACCATCTGATCATAAAGGGCTCACGCTGAGTCGGCAGATCTTTTAAAATCCAAGTAGCCTGCAGCAATGAATACATTTCATGAATGGAAGCCCCAGAGAGTTGCCTGAACAGACCAGAGTTTTACAGAGCAAAAATAAACCTTGACTGTCAGGCAACTGAAATAGCTTGTCATATCTTGAAGAGCATAGCTCAGTCACGTCACTGAAAAGATATTCTAGATCCTGGTGGTAAGGGTTTATTTTGGCTCGCATTCATTCATTCATTACACAAAATATACCTACTAAGGCAAGCAAGGCCTTTTGTGCTAAGGAGAGTGATGGATAAGGCAAAGAAACCCTGCAGTATCTGGGAGCTACAGTTTAAAGGGAAGACAGACGGTGTAGTGGCTATTCCTGGTTGTCAACTTGACTATATTTGGAATGAACTACAATCTAGAACTGGAAGGCTCACCTCTGATCCTAATCTGGAGGCTCAGAGATATAAGTTTCTGACCTGGACTTAGCATTGAGATCTTGAAGCACAGTGGCTATGGATTCCAGTTCAAGATCATCTGGGAACACCTTTAATCTGGGCCAGACCTTCTGCTGGAGACCTACAGCCTTTAATCTGGGCTATACCCACTACTGGAGACATATATAAGGACATTGAAACAAGGAAGACTGATTCTTCCTTGCCAGCTTGCCTCATGGGATTGAGCAACTGCAAGATCCTTGGACTTCCATCCACAGCTGTTGCTGACTATTTTTGGGGAGTTGGACTACAGACTGTAAGTCATCAACAAATTCCCTAACTACATAGAGACTGCCCATACGTTCTGTGACTCTAGAGAACCCAGACTAAAACAGAAATTGGTACCAGCGTAGTGGGGTATTCCTGTGACAACCTGACCATGTTTTGGGTAGGACTGTGGAAGGACTTTGGAACCTTGGGCTAGATGGTCCATTCAGTGTTGAGACCTCTGTGAGGAGCTTGGAAGATAATGTTGAGAACAGTGCAGAAGATGGAGGCCTGGCTTGTGAAATTTCAGAGGGAAGATTAAAGACTCTTATCAGGGCCATGAAGATTCTGTGGTTTTGGTTAGCTGGGCCTGAAGAATCAGCTGTGATGAACAAGATACCAGAACCACTAAAGCGAACCTTTGTGTTACTGGGACTATCGATGCTGGTTAGCTGGAGCTAAGAAATTAGCGGCAATTAAGAAGAAACCAGCATCACTGAGGTGAAATCTTCTGGGGGGTGTTTTCTGAGAGCACAGAGGGTGTGTTCCAGATAGCCAAGGTTGTACCTCGTGCTGTGGCAGGACTTGGTACTGTGTAAGAGTCACCCAGGTAATACTGGTTTTGAAGGCATGAAGAACAGCTGAGGCTTGGTACTGTGAGAGGCCATGGAAGGCCACTGGTGAAAGTGTACCCTCAGTAGCAATTGATGGCCCAGGACTGAAGGGGTCATGTTATAGAGTTGAGGCTTGGCACCATGAAGAGAGCCTATGAGAGGCTATTGGTGAAGCCTAGTTACAGCGGAAGATAGCAGTGTTTTGGAGATGCCAGTTCCATGAGATGACCACCAAGGATAGCAGCAGCAGTGGAGTACAGGCAGCTGGAGCCTAGAAGATAAGGTGTGTGCTACAAAGGGCAGAGCTGGAGAAGTGACCCAAGCCCTTGGAGGAGCCCAGAAGATCGTGAGTTGGATCCCAGACTTTGAACCATTGGAGTTTGAGTTTTGCTTTTGATTGTGACTGTGCCCTGATATTTTTCCCTTTTGAAGGAAGAAAGTGTTTTAGTGGAGCCCACAGTTAAGAGACTTTGAATTTTTAAAAGAATTTGAATTTTAAGATATTGAACATTTTAAAGGGATTGAACTTTTAATATGTAAAGGCTGTGGGACTTTTAATGTTATTTAGATCTTGGGGATGAGTAAGAAAGTAAGGGTTGAAGCTTAATAGTGATATGTTGGTGTGTCAAGTTGACAAGGGGTCAATTGTACTGGCTGATTTTGTGTGTCAACTTGACACAGGCTGGAGTTATCATAGGAAAAGGAGCTTCAGTTGGAGAAGTGCCTCCATGAGATCCAGTTGTGGGGCATTTTCTCAATTAGTGATCAAGTGGGGGAGGGCCCCTTGTGGGTGGTACCATCTCTGGGCTGGTATTCTTGGGTTCTATAAGAGAGCAGGCTGAGCAAGCCAGGACAAGCAAGCCAGTAAGAAACATCCCTCCATGGCCTCTGCATCAGCTCCTGCTTCCTGACCTGCTTGAGTTCCAGTTCTGACTTCCTTTGGTGATGAACAGCTGTGTGGCCCTTTCCTCCCAACTTGCTTCTTGGTCGTGATGTTTGTGCAGGAATAGAAACCCTGACTAAGACAGACGGTAAAACAGAATTTGCAGGTGCTGATAAAAACTGTCATGACGAAAAGTGAAGGTCTCGGGAACCCTGCGCTCCTCTAAGTCCACTCTCCCTTCTCACCTGGTCACTGTCCTTGCGCGTCAGCCCGGCCAGCCTATGCCCTTCTATTTGTAGCTCTTTGCTTAGGCAAATTCCAACCGAGTAAAATGTGCTTTCTGTCCCTCTCTCCCTCCCTTTGTGCCATCTTTGTACCTACTCCTGATACAAGAATACCAGATGTAAGAATACCAACAAAGCTCAAGTTACTGATTTCACAGCCACTAATCCCAGTGGGTCCTTGTAGCTAGTTCTCTGCAATGTTACCTGCTTGATCCTTTCATCTTCCAGTCACCGACAAAACTAGTTCAATTTCCAGTCTCCTCAAACCTCCAGCAACCGTCTCTTGAACTTATTATCAGCAACTTTATATTTAAATTAAGATACGGGGGTTGAGGGGGTGCAGGCTGGAGAGATGGCTCAGCGGTTAAGAGCACTGACTGCTCTTCCAGATGTCCTGAGTTCAATTCCCAGCAACCACATAGTGGCTCACAGCCATCTGTAATCGGATCCGATGCCCTCTTCTGGGGTGTCTGAAGAGAGCAACACAGTACTCATATAAATAAAAAATAAATAAATCTTAAAAAATATTTTTAAAAGATACAAGAATCACAAATTCTAGAACTTTCATTCCATCTGCCACCCCGAATTGGGGTGCATTGCACAGCTTCTGAATTCCCTCATACTGTTACTATGGTTTGAATAGGTCACCCAAATTTCATGTATTAGAATGGTACATGAAATACACATACTAGAATGATTTGTGAAAACATATCAGAATTAGAAAAGGCTTTAAGAGAGATGTGACCCTAGTGTACCTGCTCCTTCTGTGTCCCCATGTGATGTTCTATGCTGTAGTGACACATCAGTACTTTGACCATGCTCTTGGATTTTTCAGCTTCCAGAGCCATAAGCTGAACTTCTATTGCTTACCAATTACCCAGGCCCAGGCATTTAACAGAACAAAGATTAAGGTATATGTGGAAGCTAAGGACAATTCTTCCCCTTGTGTACTGGGTCCTCTTATCTCCAGTGGCAGGGTTGGAGTGGTGCCACTCAGACCCCTCCCCAGTTGTACCGCGGTGGTCAGTAGATGGATGGCATCCATCTGTCACCTCCTTCAGGCTGTGTCAAAGTTGTTGGCATCCCCCCAGCCCCCACCCCTAAACGACGCCTTTCCTAGGGCAGCCTGTATGCAAGGACTGAGCAGTTTGCAGGCCAGCACTCAGGACCTCTGAAGAGCAGTACTCACTCCACACCTCCGGGGTCGGCTGACGTCTGTGGGGTGAGCTTCCTTCTTCCTCTGTCCGGTCTTGCTTCCTTGTCCTTCCTCTCACAGGTCTTGACCCCTTAAAAAAATATTTAGTGCTCCAAATTGTTTCTGCACCTGCTCAGAGAGCCCAGCCTGACAAGCCTGACAAGCCTGGTCCCTGGTCCAGTGGTTCCAGCTGCGGCCCCGCCCTTCCTTTTCCACCACTGATTTTTTTTTCCTAAGTCACTGCCATCATAATACAGTTACGTCTTCATGCTTCAAATGCATCGTCCCTTTGAACTATTGCTTTCTTACACGCAATGAAAAGCCAAATTCCTGGAGAGGGTCTGAATCAGCTTTTACCCCGACTCCTAGCACCTTCACCCACCCCCCAGCGGAGGCAGCTCTTCCCTGTCATGGAGAATATGGTTCTCTCCAATGGTCAGGTCTTCATTCACTTCTCCCCCTGTTGGCCGCTCTCTTTTTGGAAGACACTATTAATGAAGAAGTCACTTGGCTTCTGGGACACTTTGATTCTCCACCACCGACTACTGCTGCTCTACTGCTTCTCAGCTGGCTTCCTTTCCTCTCTTGAACCCATAAACCTGTAGCATTCGGAGGCTCAGTCTTTATAGACTATCTCTCCTTGCCACTTAATTTCTCATCACTACCTCTGTTCATCCTGTATGTGCTGTTTCCCGTGCAGGGGCTTTATATGCCAACCCCATGTTTGACAGCTGCTAAGTTTGTATCCTGAGTTCCCGTTTGCTTCTTGCTTTTAACTCTAGACACTCACATCCAACTGCTTATGGTATGGTTTGTATATGCTTGGCCCAGAGAGTGGCACTATTAGGAGGTGTGGCCAGGTTGGAGTAGGTGTGTCTCTGAGTGTGGGCTTTAAGATCCTCACCCTAGCTGCCTGGAAGCCAGTCTTCCACTAGCAGGCTTCAGATGGAGATGTAGAGCTCTCAGCTCTTCCTGCCCCACGCCTGCGTAGATGCTGCCGTGCTCTCACCTTGATGATGATGGACTGAACCTGTGAGCCAGCCCTAATTAAATGTTGTCCTTTATAGGACTTGCCTTGGTCTTGGTGTCTATTCGGAGCAGTAAAACCCTAACAAAGACAGCTTATTTTGAATCCCCACTTTGGTAATCATAAATCTCAATCCTAACATCTCTAAAGCAAAGTTCAGACCTCCCACAAGCTCCTTCCTTTCCTTCAATCTTCCTTATCCCGATTAAGTCCTCTCTGTTCTTCCAACTGAACCAAAGCCCAGTCTTCACTCTCATCGTCTTATCCTTATTTCCCACATCCAGCCATTTAGATAATCCTTTAGAGCACACCTGTCTCTCTGCTCTCATTTTTTGAAATTTTTTTCAAATGTCATTTTATTAACAAAACTTCCTTTAATCACTGAACTTTTAAAAGAAACCCTTTCCCTGCCCCCTGATGGTACTCCAAATTGCCCTCTGACTGCTGTATCACAACCATACAATATGTGTATGTTTGCTCAGTGTCTCAACTACAGCCTATTCAAGATGGCAGGCTTGAATGCAGTGAAGGACTCAGTACTTATCAAGGAATGGGTGAGAATGGGATCAGGGGATGGCCTGAAGGGAAGAAAAATACTTGGCCAGAAGTAAGTGATGGGAAGGACCGAGTTCATTGAAGATTGATAGGAAGGAGCAGCCCTGGCGGTGGAAGTGCAAACCCTAGACAGTATGATTGACAGCCATGGGGAGGAACGTGACGTAAGGCTGGTGTGACTCAACCGCCAATGGTGTCAGGGAGCGATCACACAGGTAGCCGGTCAGCAGCCGGGTTATGTAGCATCTTACACGTTGTCATATACGGAAATTTGGAGGTTAATTCCAAGTTATGGTGGGGCCATTTGAGGTTTATAAGCAGAAGATCAAATTAAATAAACTAGCTTTGGCTGGGGTGTGATTAGGAGGAGGAAACAGAGAAGCCCTTGGAAGGGCTTCGTTGCAATCCAAACTAAAAAATGAGCAAAGACAGGTGAGCAGAATCAGTAGACTGGGAAATGGCCTACGATCTGGAAGCAAAAATAGCGGGACTTTGCTTAGTTTTCAAAAAGGGACGCAGAAGAAAATAAAAGCTTAACTTTTGTCCTGCAACTTGGAGTCTATTTTGGCAAATGAAACCAATCACATTTCCATCAAGTTGACTGGATTAAAAAAAGGGGGGGGGGAATCATTTGGGCAGCGAGTGTTCTCAGAGTAGGGAGAAAGTGAAGGCAATCCCACTTAGGAAAGCATGTGGGGAAATAATATTGTTTTTAAACTGTAGACTCTAAATGGTATCAGTGGGTTTGCCTAGAATTCTTGACAGGAGAGCTTGGACTGGATAAACACCGTATCTGCATGATAGGGGAGACCAAGGGGTAGGGAAAGGAAGAGAATGCGTGTGTCTTACATTCACTGGTTTGAAACCTATCTATGTCGCTGGTGGTGTGAGCACTTAACGTGGTGGGTCCCTGTCACGGTGCAGCGTACCGGCGACGCGAAACCTCACAAGTAGGTCACACTTGGGAGCCTTCATCTCGAACGACCTCTAGGAGTCAAACGTGATGGCTCCGGGTCAACCAGGTCTGTAGGGTGATCGCTGTAGATACAAGTCGAGCCGAGAAAGACTTCGGCGGATCCCTCAACTTCGCCACCTCCAGCCGCTGCCAAGCTCCGCGGCCCAGGACGGCCGGTCATTTTCTCCCGGATCGGGAGGTTAGAAGCTCGCAGGCCCCCTAGCGTCCGACCGTTCAGCGCGGAGGCTCCCGGCTCGCGCCCGCCACCCCGAGCTCCCACCCGCCCGGCGCCACGACCGACCGGGGCCTCCCGAGGACCGCAGGCGCCCCGCCAGGGCTGCGGGCGGGAGACGCCGCCGCCCCGCCTCCCCCGCCCGCTCGCCCGCCGTCCCGCCCGCCGTCCCGCGCGCGCGCCAACTCCCAACGCAGCGCGCTGATTGGCCGGCGCATTCCCGCTCAGCTTCCCGAACCGCCATTTTGAAAATCTTGTTGATTCTGAGGAGCAGAGAACGCGCGGCGCGAGGACCTCGGCTCGCGCGCCTTCTACCCAGCGGCGGCCTTCTCGTGCGCACCCGCGGTGAGGACGGCGTCGGGGAGGCGCGGCTGCTGCTCCCGCGGCGGGGCAGCGGGAAGGGGACGCGGCCATAAGCTACAGAGGCCCGCGGCGGGGGAGGGGACGCGCCTTGGCTCGGCTCGGCGTTCCTTGGCCGGACTGGCCTGGCCCGGCCCGAGGCGGCGCAGGCCGGGCGGGAGCGCGCGCTGGCGGCTGGGGAGGGCGGTGCGGTTTCCCGCCTCGGGCATCCCCGGGGAGGCGGGCCGAGTGACAGACCGGGGTTGGCGACTTGGAGGTGGGCTAACACTGGGCGGTCGCCACGCTCCTGCCCGCGCGATCGAGCTAGCGAACCGAAGCGTGCGGTTTTCTCCCCGCCCGCAGGCCCCCAGCATGTCGGCAGCGGCAGCCCCGGCTGCGGAGGGAGAGGACGCCCCCGCGCCGCCCGCGTCCGAGAAGGAACCCGAGATGCCAGGTCCCAGGGAAGAGAGTGAGGAGGAGGAAGAGGAGGACGACGACGAGGAGGAGGACGACGACGAGGAGGAAGAAAAAGGTGGGCAGGGATGCGCATCCCTCTACGGGTGGATTCTCCATATCAAAAGTCTTCCCCCCTCCCTCCCCCGGGAGCAGCTAATCTTGCTTTTTAAAGCTTAGAGGCATCAAGTCACAGTGGTAGATTTCCCGCGAATGCTAACAATCAGTGGTAAGAAAAATCTGCCTTTTTTTCTTTTTTTGAGTATTTGCCAAGGTTTCGGTGCAAGTGTGTAGCAAGAGTTTTCCCGGTATGCCTTCAAGAGCACTATGTCGTCCGTTAGGGAGTTTAAGTTTAAGTCCGCCTTTTGAAGTTTCCCTAAGGTTCTGTAAGTCACTTTAACACTACAGGTACTCTTGCAAATCCTGGAAATGGTTTCATTTCCATATTCTCGGCTAAGTGTATCTGCTGGCTGATTTTTTTTTCCCCCAGTAAGGGTTCTTGTGGGAGCTCCTTTCTTTGCCTAGGACTCACCCGTGAAAGCTGTTGCTGTTGGAGAAAGTAGTTTAAAAAACGAGAAAACTGAACTGAAAGTTAGAGTGTGAGCCCACAGCTGTCTCGGTTTTGGAACTAATTCTGACCCACGGAAGGTGTTTGGAAACATCATTTGACTAGAGCAGTGCAAAGTAGTATTGTGTCAGTTGGAGTGCGTGCTGCTGTTTCTCTACAGCAGTCTTCCCGACAGTCTCAGCTATTGGAAAATCCAAGGCACAACTTCACAGTCTAGCTTCATGATGCAAATGGCCACAGCTCTGCCAGACTTGGGAGCAGGCCTAAAGGTTAAAGTGCTCCTCCCAAACTGTCATTTCTCTATAAATATCATCTAGGTTAAGAGGACAAGGCATAGTTATTATTTGAAGTGGTGTGTGCCCTAAGACCTTATGGGAGTGTGTCATTTAAGTACTGCATTGTCTTTAATTGTAAATCTTAATAAGAATTGTTTAAATTGCTTTTAGGTTATTTATAATTGATGTGTTATATAAAGCCAATGATATGTTTGTAGAGCATGGAATGGTGCCCTGTGTGTGTGTGTGTGTGTGTGTGTGTGTGTGCGCGCGCGTGTGTGTGCGCGCGCGTGTGTGTGCGCGCGCGCGCGGTAGCATCCTTCCTTCCCTGAGGTACCAGCCATAGGGTAAGTGTAGTATAGAATAGTTTATTTGGGAGCATGGGAAGGGGAGTGAAGAAAGGAGAGAGGACTAGACCAGCTGGGAACACCTGGAGAAAGAGGGGAAAAGGGGGGCAGAGAGCTAAGAGAGTCCAAACAGGTCCTTGCTAGAGCAAAGCCAGACCTGCCAGGCTGTTGCTAGGTAACTGTTGGGCGGAGCTTAGGAGGTATGCTGACGATAATATAATGACAGAAAGCTGACAGCAATATCTCAGTATAGCTAAGACTAACACTTACCGTTGGGTGTTTTGTTTTGTTTTGTCTCTCTATTGGGGCAGAGTTGTGATCTAGAGGTGGTGAGTTTTCTTGGGCACAAAGAAAGTGAGAAGTTCTCTAAAAGGCCCCAGCAGTAGTGTCTGGGGAGGCTGTCACAAGACCCTGGATTTCGCTCTAGCTGAATAAGTCGGTTGTGTCTGGTTGTGTCTTTACAAGTGGTGTTTGTAGGTTTAGTCCTTCCGCAGTTTAGAACTGGTTCGTTAGTACTTAGTTTTCTCTTTGGGGGTGTTCAGGGTAACTGGAATTGCAGGTTTCTTTCTATTCTACTTGTCCGAGAATACTTACCTTCGGTATAATGACAGAAAGGTGTGGGGACAGTGGAATTACTGAAGTCTGTGAAGTGAGGCAAGAGTTGGAGGTGATTTGAGGGGGACGAGAGTCAGAACTGTGACTGTCGGCTTTCTTCTGTAGGGTTTGGATGCTGCTGCTGTTCTGTTGAAAAACAAGTGTGCAAGCGTGGCGGTGACTGAGGTCTTTTGGATGTGTTGTTTGGGTTCCTGTAGGACGGAGAGGAGCTGTCAAGGTTACAGTGGGGTATGCATTCATTTGAAAGCTCTGCCCCAGGTTAGACTTCTGAGAACTTACTAGTTTGTAGATCTTGGTCCAGAGCAAGTGAAGGACTTATTACTAAGAGGACGCTGAGTGGTTGTAGGAGCTGTTCTACTGACTCAGTGCTGTCTGTCTCTAATTCTCTGAAAGTCTTTTTTTTTTGTTTTTGTTTTTGTTTTTTGAGACAGGGTTTCTCTGTGTAGCCCTGGCTGTCCTGGAACTCACTATGTAGACCAGGCTGGCCTCGAACTCAGAAATCCACCTGCCTCTGCCTCCCAAGTGCTGGGAGTAAAGGCGTGCACCACCACGCCCGGCCCTCTCTGAAACTCTTTATAGCCCCCAAACCTGACCTATATTGGAAAGCCTACACTAATATTTTGATTCTTTTTCCTTCCCAAATAATAATCCCTCTTTGGCTTACAGAAATTTTGGTTTTAGAATTTATTTTTTATTTTCTGTATATGAGTGTTTTGCTTGCATGTGGAGGCCAGAAGGGGCCGGGAGTTAGAGATGGTTGTGAGCTGCCATGAGCTCGGTATGTAAACCGTGGTCCTCTGAGAGCAGGAAGTGCTCTTAACCACCGAGCTGTGTCTCCAGTGCCTCACACAGCATTTGGTAGCTTTTGGAGTGTGTGCCTAGGAGTGGTCCCTGCGGAGGTCAGAGGAGGCCTTCAGGGAGGCGCTTCTTGCCTGCCATGTTCATTCTGGGCTTAGGCCCCGGGTAGACCACCTTCACGTGCTCAGCAGTCTGCCCAGCCAGGCTCACACATTTTATACTTGTTACCTTTTCCTCTTTTCAAGATTGAGTATTGAATCTAGGGACTTGAACATTTTAGATATTTTATCATTGAGCTATACCCTTATCCCTTATTTGTATCTTTCTTTAAAAAGGCATTTATCAGCCGGGCGTGGTGGCGCATGCCTGTAATCCCAGCACTTGGGAGGCAGAGGCAGGCGGATTTCTGAGTTCGAGGCCAGCCTGGTCTACAGAGCGAGCTCCAGGACAGCCAGGACTACACAGAAAAACCCTGTCTCGAAAAACCAAAAAAAAAAAAAAAAAAAAAAAAAAAAAGGCATTTATCATCTTTTACCCTATATATAGTTTTTATTTTCCTAGTTGAATTTTCAAAACAGTGCTTAATATTCTTTTGAGTATGTGGTACAATTTGGACACAATAGGTATTCATTTGAATGAGAGGACCTGCACAAAATATAGTTTTTTATTTGACTAGATTTCAATCAGGAAATGGTTTTTGATAAATATAACTTAATGTTTTAAGCTTTATATACCACATATTTCCTGGGGTTTTCTTAGAAGACTGGACTAAAGGAACTTAACTTTTTCAGACTGACTGATGGACATTATGAACATTGTGATCAAACAACAAAGAAGTGTTTAGCCAGCTTTGTTACAGCAGGTACTAAGATAACAGTTAGAGGGGAACCATGCTCTACTCTATAGCACAGTAGGATGACTACTTAGTTTAAGTAATTTATTACATGTTTGTATGAAAATTTAGAAGAGTTCAGAGACCCAGGACAACATAAAGTGAGATTGAAATACTAATTATCTTAGTACAGTTTATATACATGTAGATTCATTCTTTTATGTATGAGAAAGAAATAAGATAAATGAGAAACTACATGATTTTTTTTTCACAAGTCAAATGACTTGATCTTAATAGTGATAATTGTAATTGGATGGAAGATTCTGGTATTTTAGACTAGATGTTTGACAAACAAGTAAAATGTTACTCTTAAAAAATAAAAGCTTCCACAGTATTTCCTTCACTTCTCGAAACTAGTTCAAGAGGAGAGTAAGATGCTGAGTTCAGGAGATCTTCCTGACCTTTTTTTTTTTTTTTTTTTTTGGTTTTTCGAGACAGGGTTTCTCTGTGTAGCCCTGGCTGTCCCGGAACTCACTCTGTAGTCCAGGCTGGCCTTGAACTCAGAAATCCGCCTGCCTCTGCCTCCCAAGTGCTGGGATTAAAGGCGTGTGCCACCACCGCCCAGCTTTCCTGACCTGTTTATAAACTTGATATTATTTTAGCTTTTTGATATGTAAGAATTATTTTGATATGTAAGAAGAAATATCTATTTCTAGAAAAGAGTCTTATCGTGGAAGGCAAGAGGGAGAAGAAGAAAGTAGAGAGATTGACAATGCAAGTGTCTTCCTTACAAAGAGAGCCGTTTACAATCGCACAAGGTGGGTTTATATCGCTTTTATGGGAATAATGCTCAATTAGGCAAAAGTGATTAGCCAGCAAAGACTTGATACCAACAGCATACTTAGTGTTTAGGAAGGAGGATATATTTTTGGCATAATTTTAATTTTCCCTATTAGACCAAAGTTATACAAATTATGGGGTGGGGATAATTTTCATTAAATTAACTTTGTAAATGTTATTAAGGCCTGGGAATTTAATTGTGATATTTTGTTTTTCAGGGAAGGGTCAGAAACTTTGTGAAATTGAAAGGATACATTTCTTTCTGAGTAAGAAAAAAACAGATGAACTTAGGAATCTACACAAACTGCTTTACAACAGGCCGGGCACAGTAAGACATTTGAAAAACATCTTTACCATGTTTTTTGATACTTAATATATTAAGATGTTTTACCTTTGTAAGACTTTAATGATCAACTAGTTCAATTTCTGTACCATACCAGTGAGTAAATTTGAGACACGTTTGTTGAGGCCATGGAGTACTTGTTAAGGACATATCATGGCACACATGGCTGGAAATGTCTAGAACTCTTGTTTTGCCTAACTCGGGCTAGAGGAATAGTTCAGAGATAGACTGCTTCTGCAATGCCCAGGGCCCTGAGCTTGGTCTCCAACAGTACTACTACCAAAACAAAAAAGGAAATGAAATTCGCTCCAAACTGAAAGTCTAAATTATATAATATAATCTGTTGTGACTTTTAATGGTATTAGAATTAGTTTTTCAATGTTCTGACATAGTTACTTGTAATTGTATCTTATTTTAACCAAATACCCATAAAAGTAAGTGGCAAATTTTTGCCAAATACAAGTTATACTACATGTAGCTATTGAAATGAAAGGGATTATTCCATTTCTGCTGGTGTTTTGCCCCCATGTATATCTGTTCACTGTGTGCTTGCTTGGTGCCTGAGACAGTACTGGATCCCCTGGGCTGGAGTTACAGATGTGCTAACTCAGCCACCTTGTAGGTGTTAGGAAGGACAGCCATCTTACCACTGAGCCGTCTTGCCAGGCCATATAATTATATTTGAAATAAAAATTTGCTTTGGGTTGTGTATGTTAAAAAAAGGTAGAGGATGTCTGAAGCACGGTCTAGTTTATTTTCACACACATACACTAACCTCAGTATGCACAAGTCTTGTTTCATAACTAGTAAATGGCATTATCTTTTTAGAATACTTAACAGTTCTTTACTTTTCAAAAAATAGTCATTGACTGGTAACTTTCTATATCTACCGTAAGAAAAATTATGGTAACTATTCCTAGGTGAAAATACATTCAGATTCAGACTGCTCAAAAAAACAGTTTGTAGGATTTTTGTAATGTTAACATGTGAGTAGCAAATACACTTTTGTTGACTAAATCAATAATTTAACTTGGAAGATGAATCTGAAAGTGAAGACATTGTCTTTCACTCTTCTGTACATTACTGGATAGTAGCATTAACAATAAACATTTTTAGGTGTCCTCGCTGAAGAAGAACGTGGGTCAGTTCAGTGGCTTCCCATTTGAAAAAGGCAGCGCCCAGTATAAAAAGAAGGAGGAAATGTTGAAAAAGTAAGCTATTTTTGTAAATATGTTTGATTAATGTGCTATAAGCTTTACACTTATTTTAAAACGAATACTTGCTCATTTTCTAGTAGATTGCTAACTAATTTAGGTGTCAGGTTTTGACAAGTTTTTCTTAGCATTAACTTGGGTTGTCTTTTCTGTTCTAGTAAATATTGCCTTATAATTATTGAAAACCTTTCAATTTTCATTTCCTAGAAGATACAAGTACTCGCTCAGTTCAGACTTGATAAGGTCTGAAGGAAATGTAGTGAAATATATTTCCGTTTCCTGCAATTACTGTTTCTTAATGTTTTAAACTTGCTTTGAAAGTAACCTGATGAGAAATTTTCCATATGTGCTAGCAAGATCAACAGACTCTTAGAACTTTTTACTAAATGCCATAGATAAAAATTTAAATAATAAAAATGATTGAGATATTGTAATGCTGAATCACCAACCCAAACAATTTTCTTTTTCTTTTTCTTTTCTTTTCTTTTCTTTTCTTTTCTTTTCTTTTCTTTTCTTTTCTTTTCTTTTCTTTTCTTTTCTTTTCTTTTCTTTTCTTTTCTTTTCTTTTCTTTTCTTTTCCTCCCCTTCTCTCCCCCTCCCTTCCCTCCCCTCCCCTCCCCTCCCCTCCCCTCCCCTCCCCTCCCCTCCCCTCCCCTCCCTCCCCTCCCCTCCCCTCCCCCTCCCCTCCCCTCCCCTCCCCTCCCCTCCCCTCCCCTCCCCTCCCCTCCCCTCCCCTCCCCTCCCCTCCCCTCCCCTCCCCTCCCCTCCTCTCTTCTCCCCTCCTCTCTTCTCTTCTCTTCTCTTCTCAAGACAGGGTTTCTCTGTGTAGTCCTGGCTGTCCTGGAACTCACTCTGTAGACCAGGCTGGCCTCAAACTCAGAAATCCGCCTGCCTCTGCCTCCCAAGTGCTGGGCTTAAAGGCATGCACCACCACCGCCTGGCCCCAAACAATTTTCAAGTCTATGAATTTTGTAGTATTGGAAACGTACATAATTTTCTAGTATGTGTATTTAAACTGTTGATAAATATTCTTCATTTTCTAGTTGTATACTGTGTTCAGGTTGATTAAAGCTACAGAAAAATACTTGTAACTGCTGTGTAAGCAAAGCAAACCAATTTCATTGGCTCTTGTCTCTATACCATGAGGAATATTTACAATTCATATGTAGTCACCTTGTTTTTCCCTGCTCTCTGTTTCAGGTTTAGAAATGCCATGTTAAAGAGCATCTGTGAAGTTCTTGATTTGGAGAGGTCAGGTGTGAACAGTGAACTAGTGAAGAGGATCTTGAATTTCTTAATGCATCCAAAGCCTTCTGGCAAAGTAAGGATCACTTTTTACCATTTCAGTAAATTGATTATTAACAGCCTTTCCTTTCTTTATCAGTGATGTCATCCGCATATAAAATATATGCCTTGCATTGACAGAACCGCAACATTTTCATAATGTAAATCAAATAGCATACTTGTTTTCTCAAGTCAAATGTGAGTAGTACAGAGTTAAGAAAAGTACCTAAGTGTCACATAAGATAGGATACAAATGGGGACTCTAGGGTTTCAGTCTGGAAAGGCATTGGACTAAGGGAAAGAGGTTGAAAAAATAGTTAATATAGGGCTGTTACCTAGTTTTCAAAATTTAGAATTTAGCAAATAATCTTAAGAAAGCATTTAAAAATAAATTCATTGCCTAATCAAATCATTTTCCTCATGCAATTAGAAATTCATGTAGTTTAACTGAAGACAAAATATAGCAAGTTACTTATTTCATAATTAACATACTCAACATTTTTTGCATACAGAATGGTGTCATTGAGAAATTGGCATTACTGAGAAATGGCATCTACTAAATTTAGAGGGATAATTGCTGTTTAAACTTTATTTTCTCTGTGTGTGGTTCCTCCCACCCCTTTGATTCATGGGACTTTTAAAGCAAGGAGCTCCTTGTAATGGCATCTTTAGTTCTTAAAAAGTGAGATAAATTAAGTTTAATTTCAGATACTGTCTTGGTCAAGTGTAACACTACCTGACCTCATTACAGTGAGTTCCAGTCCTGTTTCAGAACCAGGAGCAGCCTTTGCAATGGTCTTGTCTGGCCTTCATGATACAGACAGTGGTGCTGCAGCCTGGCACATTTAGAGGCAGGCGGCCTCTGAGAGCCTGTAGAGACTGTCCAACAGAGTTTGAGTTTAACAGTAGTTGTCAGAAGGAGGTAATTTGATTGACTTAGAAATACCTTTATTGATGTCACTGTCAATGAATCTTTATATGCTGCAGCCATTGCCAAAATCCAAAAAATCTTCCAGCAAAGGTAATAAAAAGGAACGGAACAGTTCTGGAACGACAAGGAAGTCAAAGCAAACTAAATGTCCTGAAATTCTGTCAGATGAGTCTAGTAGTGATGAAGATGAGAAGAAAACTAAGGAAGAGTCTTCAGATGATGAAGAGAAAGAAAGTGAAGAGGAGGTAAAATGATGTTTTAAACTATTGCTTTCTATGAGAAAGATACTTTATAGTCAACTTGAACTTAAATTAATGCAAAAAGTAAAATGTTAAAGGTTGTCATTTTCTCACAAACCTTTTGGGAATTATTTAATGAGTGTAACAGCATTTGAAGTTTATGTCACTTAGAAATAGAACATTTTTTATTTGTAAAATACTTCCAGAGTGCATACTAGGTAAGAGGGAAACTGTTATTTAAGGAATTTAACTTTTGCTATAACTTCAGTCAAGGTCTGGGAAGGTAGGTATAATAGGTGAGTTCCTGTTCTTAATGGTGTTTAGTATGTTTTGCTATTTTTGTTTTCTTCAGAGATTAGACTTATTTTATCAATGTGTATAGAAGTAAATAGGCTTGATTAATCCTGAATTGACATTGTAGTCCTATTTCCTTGTTGTGGGAAGCACCACACAATTGTGATAGCCAGAAATGTCTCTACATACTAATAGATAGCCCGCGTGTGGTAGGGAGGATGCTTTTCATTTCCTGAACACCACAGACTTGGAAGAAGGTAAACTATGAAACTGGAAGGGTGGCTCAGTGGTTTATAAGCTTATACTGCTCTTTCAAAAGACCAGAATTCCTGGTACCCAAGTTGAACTAACACTCTAATTCCAGCTCTAGAGCTTATAACGCCTACTTTGGGTTTTTGCAGGGCACTACACATTTTTACACAGACAAATGTGCATACTTATAATTAAAAATAAAATCTTTTCTTTAAAAGACATGATAAACTTGTTTTATATGAATATGCTAGTGTATATATTGGACCTGAGATATTTAAAATTCATGCTTGTTTTAATGCCTGTTGCCTGCAGACGACATTAGAATAAGAGGACATTAGGTCCTCAGGGAGTTGAGTTATATATGGTTATGAGCTACCATGTGGGCGCTGGTAATTAAACCCAGATCCCTCAGAACAGCTCAGCAATCTTTCCAACTCCTAATGTCAGATTATTAAAAGTGTCTGTGAAACTAAGTATGAGCTTTCATAATGTGAGAACTTTTTAAAAAACATATCTTGGAGGTGCTTCATACTTTTTTGTATCCGTGTGCATGTGTATGTCTGTGTATATGAGTGTGTTGCCTTATAAGACCAGAAGAGAGAGTATTATCCTCTGGAACTAGAGGTATGGGTAGTTTTGAGCTATTTGGCATGAGTGTTGGGAATTAAATTGGGTCTTCTAAAAGAATAATTCTCTTAACCACCAAGGTGTCTCTCCAACTAATTTTAATGTATTGGTGTGGAGGGAAGATGAGTAAACTGAACACCTGAGAGGAAAACATTTGTTTATAGTGATATAAATAATTGTGACAGATTGTGCCAAAGAGCAACTGCCAAGTGACTGTTCTCATCCCCCACCCCCAACCCCTTTCACTGACTAGCCTGGATCTCACTATAGACCGCACTGGCCTTGAATTTACTATACCCCACCTCCATCCACCTGATTTGAGACAAGGCCTCTCATCGGGACCTAGGCCATACCAACTAGTTAGGTTGACTGGCCAGCGAGCCCCAAGGAGTTTCAAAATTCCCTCTCCTAGGACTGAGGCTGTCAGCGTTGCATCACTGTGCCTGTTTTGCTGTGTGAGTTAAATTTGAGTCAGTGCTTATGTGGCATGAGCTGTCTCATTATTAGCCCCTATATTTTTTTGGTGTTTTTTGTTTTGTTTTGTTTTGTTTTGTTTTGTTTTGTTTTGTTTTGTTGAGACAGGGTTTCTCTGTGTATCCCTGACTATCCTGGAACTTACTCTGTCGACCAGGTTGACCTCGAACTCAGAAATCTGCCTCTGCCTCCCAAGTGCTGGGATTAAAGGCATGCGCCACCACTGCCCGGCAGCCCCTATGATTTTAAACTATTTTCCTTGTTCAGTTTTTTGCTCATTTACCATGTGCCCTTCACTGTTTATTAAATTTTAAAGTCAAATCATGAAAAATTAAGTTATAAAAGTTGTTATAGAGGATTTGTTTTCATGAAACAGCATGAGGTTTGGAAACTGGTCTCAAGTTCCTGCTCTCCCTGCTTTTTTTACTCTGCGTGTGCGTGAGAGAGACTTTGTTATATATGACTAAATTATTTAATCTCTACTCATTTCCTATTAGGAAATTGGAAGCAACCTCATAGAGTCATATTAAATGAATTTAGAGTCCCTGGCAACATATATTTTGCTTTAGTTGATATTATTACTTTTAGAGTCATTAGCCAGGTATGGTGGCCCAATGCCTTTAATCCCAGCATTCATGAGACAGAGCCCACCCCGAGTCTACAGAATGAGTTCCAAGACCGCCAGAACTACACAGAGAAACCCCATCTTAAATCCCCACATGCAACAAAAAAATCCTTGAGAAGATATTTTACTCCAAGTATCATTTCAAAATTTAGTCTTGTTGCCAAGATAAAGTCTAGGAAAATGGGGCTGGAGAGATGGCTCAGTGGTTAAGAGCACTGACTGTTCTTCTGAAGGTCCTAAGTTCAAATCCCAGCAACCACATGGTGGCTCACAACCATCCATAATAAGCTCTGATGCCCTCTTCTGGTGCATCTGAAGACAGCTACAGTGTACTTACATATAATATATATATATTGCATGTAATATAATATGTATTAATATATATTATATTACATATAATATATGCATTATATGTAATATATTATTATATATAATATATAATATATATTATATAATATATATACACACACATACATACAATACAATAAATACAATAAGTCTTTTAAAAGGAGTCTAGGAAGATACTTTATGGGCATATATAAACTGTCCTTTTACAAAGAGTTTTACTTTCTCTAGTGACATAAACAGAAACCCAGGCCAAATGGTGGAAATTCATGGAGGACAAAAGAAGACAATGCTCTGTAGACATTAAGTACATCAAATCACCCCATATAAAAGCTGTTAGGGGAATTTTCCCCAACATGGTTTGTCCTGACAGGCTTTATGAGGTAAAATTCCAATAAAGTCTATAGCTAGGTTGTCTTCCCCTTATCTAGTTATAACACCTCCACCAGCAACCATTGACAGTCATTACTCCTGAGGAAAGCATGAGTGGGCTTTATTGGTGCCTCTATCCATGATGAAAAGTTGGAGAGCCAATCTTGTGAAGGAATTCATAACTGCTGTGTGTTCGTGGTAGAGGGGCAGGGTCTCGTCTGGGTGGCTGTGTTTCATCATACTTGTCCCCATCCTCCAGTTCTTGAATTCATTCTGTTCTCTTCTGTAATATTCCCTGGGCTTTGGGTGGGAGTTGATAAAGATGTCCCACTTAAGGGTGAGTGCTCACCATGTCTGTGCTTTGACCAGATAGGACTTAGTGTATTAGTTGTTACCCTGGGTTTTCTAGAAAAACAAAACAACAGAGCTTTTCTGTCCTGGGCAGAGAACTGCAGTAATCTGGGCATAAACACATGTACTTAGAATGTGGTTTGGCTACATACTCAGGTAAATATGTTCCTCCTGTGGACTCAGGCCCTTCTCAGCCATAGCCTCTTGACCAGGTTTCTAAACTACCAGGTGTGTATTCCTTCCTATGTTGGGCCTCAGATAACCACAGACTGGTTCATCTGGAAAATAGTCTTGCCACTGAGAAACTTAATAATTTGAACAGCAGAAATTACAAAACTGAATAATCTATTTAAATCTTTTGTATAGGTTACCTTGATAAAATCCTTTTATATTTCATCCTTTTTATGAATTATAACTGGAACTACACATTTCTTTTCTCTTGGCATTTTGGTTTTTCTCTGCCAACTTGTTAGAAAAATCCTATATTTAAGCTAATTTTTTTTTTTATTTTGTTCATCTGTTCGTTCATTCAGTACAACCTTTCTGCTGTGAGGACAGAATTCTGGCTCTGTGACAGGCATCTTTTTTGGTGACCCTCCTTCAAGAGCCCTGCTGCCTATAACAGATAGGTAAGCCTTGTTCTCGCAAGATTTTTTTTTTTTTTTTTTTTTTTTTTTTTTTGGTTTTTGGCCAAAAGTGTTTGTGCCATTTCTCAATTCTACATGGAAAAGCCTCTCCACATTTTTGAAAATTTATGTTATTAATCTTACATCTTTGGGTTGAAGAGATGGTTGAGCCATTAAGAACAATTTGCTGTTTCTCTAGAGGACTCAAGTTCAAATCCTAATACATGACTCTAAGGAATCCAGTGCTCTGTTCTGGTCTTCTAGGAGACACACACACACATCTTTCATAGTTATAGTTTTGAAACTAGCTTTTTTGGTTTTTCTTTTTTGCCCTTTGAAACTTAACTTTTTTTCACATTCATTTTGTAAATGACCCGGTCTCAGGATCTGTTTGGTTAAATAACAAAGGCATCTATTGAGACTCTTGCACGTCTTAAATTGCATTAATTCTTAAGAATTAAGAGGTACACCTTTGTTTATATAGTTTTGGAATTAGTGTGTGTGTGTGTGTGTGTGTGTGTGTGTGTTTTAAGTGTTTGTGCCTTTCTTGCTGGCCTTGAATTTATAGCCAACTACCTTAGCCTCCCTAGTGTCAAGGATTATAATACTCTTGATGGCTTGATACAATGGTGTTTTCCCTTTTCCTCTTTCTCAGATATATAATCTTTACATGTAAATTATACCCTAAGATGGTGTTACAGATCAGGAGGTTTAGCTAATTTTTACTAATAAAAGAGTATGTGGCTTAGCAAGATGACTAACAAAATGGCAGATGGGAGGAAGATTTTAAATCTTTTTTTTTTTTTTTTGGTTTTTCGAGACAGGGTTTCTCTGTGTAGCTTTGGCTGTCCTGGAACTCACTCTGTAGAACAGGCTGGCCTCGAACTCAGAAATCCGCCTGCCTCTGCCTCCCAAGTGCTGGGATTACAGGCGTGCGCCACCACCACCCGGCCAAGATTTTAAATCTTATCTAGGTTTCAAGTATTACATCCCACTTTAATAATTATACAACAATTAGAAGCACTAGTTGTACTCTCTGTAGTAGAGATTAAGACATTATTAATGGTCTTTAGCCATATGTATCCTTATATATTTTACAGAGAGGGTTGGCCATGAATTAGGAAGAGGAAAAAAGGTGTAATTGAATATAACTTAAGGAATGAAAGCGCCAATACATGCCACTAGTAATGCTTTCTAGAATAGGAAAAGATCTTATATTCAGCATATAGCAAATTAGCTGTGATATATACTACTTGGTTTGTTACTGTAATTTAATTTTATAGTTATAGCCCCAGCTGAAAGGAACACATTGGCAGGTGGTTTTTGTTCCAACAAAAACTAATATTGGCCGCATTTCTTTTTCTTGGTGTTTTTGTTTTGTTTTGTTTTTTTGGTTTTTTCAAGACAGGGTTTCTCTGTGTAGCCCTGGCTGTCCTGGAACTCCAAAATCCGCCTGCCTCTGCCTCCCAAGTGCTGGGATTAAAGGCGTGCGCCACCACCGCCCAGCCAGCCACATTTCTTAATAGCTGTAAAATGTTGACTCATTTTTATATTGCATAATCCTCATTTATGATGAGTTAAGAAATTTTGTTTAATCTTTGTTTTTGTTTTGAACTCATGAGATTATGTGGAAGCAGTTATGAAAATGCATTTTTCTTTCCCTCTTGAACTTTCTACTACCTCCTAGTTTATAGAGTACAAGAACCAGGTCCTACAAAAAAAAAAATAGAGATGAACATAAGAAAATTCGTCACTATACACTATAAACCAAACAGCTTGCTTGCTTGGGGACCTACCAGTAGAGCTAAGTAAGGGCAGTCAGAATGTTTTCCAGATATATTGGATCTTCTGATAAGCTTGCGGTGTAATATAGATAAACAGACATGAAATACTATATAATAAACAGTATGCATGTGTGTATACAGACTTGTACTGCATTCCATATTGTTAATCAATAATTATGTAGATAATATAGTTAATCAGACCTACAGTGTCTATATGGGATTTCTTATGTAATTTTAAAATGTTATCCTAATAACAGAGATGGAAGTAATTGGAAAAAGTATTAAGATCAATAAAATGGGCCATTTTGTTGTGGGCTTTTGTTTGGTTGGGTTTTTTTGTTTTGGTTTTTGAGACAGGGTTTCTCTGTGTAACAGTCTTGGCTATCTTGGAACTGATTTGTTGATCAGGATGGCCTTGAACTTGCAGAGATCTGTCTGCCTCTGCCTCCTTAGTGCTGGGATTAAAGATGTGCACCATCACAACCTAGCAAATGGGTCCATTCTTACCTTCATTTTTACTGACCAGGAAAGAGGACTAGAAATGTAAGTGACCTGATTGAGAATGCAGAGTAAGCAACAAAATTAGCGTTTGAAATGCAGTTTGATTGACAGCTCTCATTGGGATTAATGTGAAGTAATCAAATTGGTGACCTCGAGAGATGTTTAAGGTGTGATGGTTAAGCTGGCTTCAGAGTCTTAAGGTTTTCATAAGGACTGAGTTAGTGGAAAATCAAAATGGCGTGATTAACTTGCCTTCTCAGATGGCCCACTGGTTGATTGGTTGTTTTGACCTGTATTTGCCTTAACTTCTGAAACTGTCCGACTCTTCTTTCTCAACACTGAGATGTTTGAGATGCTCATCTTTTCCAGAGCTACCTGTAACTACATCTTCGGGTAGGTGAAGTGATTCTTACCATTTGTAGAGCTAAAGACAAGTTCATTGGCTGTTTCACCATGCCCAAGATTGAACCACTTAAGTATGAGCTTGTTGGGTTTACTGTTCAGTTTTCAGTATTTCCCAAGTCATCAAGTCTAAATCAGTGTGTCACAGAACAATTTACCACTGATTACTGAAAATAAGTGAAACCCAGGATAAACTTAGAGGAATGAAGATGTTTGTGAGCCAAGTCATATTATCTACCATATATAAAGTGATGACGTAAGACTACAGCTACAAATTGTAGAAATTAGTATGCATAGTGAAGGAGTTTCTTAATCACAAAAGGAAGCACTTGGTAGCAATGGTGGATAATACTGTTTCTTGTATGGCATAAGGTATCATTAAAAGTATTTTCATGCCGGGCGTGGTGGCGCACGCCTGTAATCCCAGCACTTGGGAGGCAGAGACAGGAGGATTTCTGAGTTCGGGGCCAGCCTGGTCTACAGAGTGAGTTCCAGGACAGTCAGGGCAACACAGAGAAACCCTGTCTCGAAAAAACCAAAAAAAAAAAAAAAAAGTATTTTCATGGGCCAGAGAGATGGTTCATCAGTTAAGAGCACTGACTGCTCTTGCAGAGGTCGAGTTCAATTCCTAGCAACCACATGGTGGTTCACAACCACCTGTAATGGGTCTTATGCCCTCTTCTGGTGTGTCTGAAGACAGCTACAGTGTGCTCTTATAAAATAAATAAAATCTTTAAAAAGAAATATTTTCACACAATTTTACATTTACCCCATAAAAACATAGATAGGTTCCTTTATTGGATAAGTGGGGAAAATAGGACCTGGAGGTAAACTAAGGCTGGGATTTCAGAGTCAGTTACCTCAAGAACCCTACACTGTGAACTATGGTTTGTCTTACTCTATACTCTTTGTGTGGTATGACTGCACTCTTAGGAAATGTGTTAACAGTAGGCTAGCTGTCTTTTATTAAAGGTCGTGGAATGTTAATCCTTTCTAGACGATGGTGTTAAATATAGAGAAATGTATATGTTTGTCCAGAAGCAAAATTTTCTAAAAATGGCTTCATTTCCTTCCCTATACTCTTATGAGATGTTTAAACCTTATAAAAACATGAGCTTGTACCAGTTAGTAGGTTTAAATACACCTTAGCTGGCCCTGGAAATATTTTAATTTCCTAATGTAAAAGGATTGAGTGACAGTGAAATGTGTTGTTTTTGTTGCTCAGTTCCCACAGCACTCTGGGTAGTATAGCTTAGTTTCTTATACTGGTAAGTCCAGATTTTTAGCTTGGACTGAATTGTGATAGTGAATATTTTATTCTAAGTGTATTGCTACAACAGCTAGACCTTTATTCCCTTTAAAGTGCATACTGCAGCTTATATGAACCAGGTGGTCATCTAATTTTTAAAAATTAGTTTAAGTTGCCGGGCGGTGGTGGCGCACGCCTGTAAATCCAGCACTTGGGAGGCAGAGGCAGGTGGATTTCTGAGTTCGAGGCCAGCCTGGTCTACAGAGTGAGTTCCAGGACAGCCAGGGCTACACAGAGAAACCCTGTCTCAAAAAAAAAAAAAAAAAGAAAAGAAAAGAAAAGAAAAGAAAAAAAATTTAGTTTAAGTTAGTCATGGGAAATCTAATAACTAGTCATTGGTGCTGAGCTTGGTAAAGCTCCCATACTTAGTCATCCTCTTAAGTACTGTTAGTAGTAGCCAGCCGAAATAGATCTGCTAGTATCTAGCCAACAATATTATCAAGTTAATACAAAGTGAGTCTAGGTTTGTGCGCAACAACAAAAAAAGGAACTAATTCCACTTGCATATATTGTCTGAGTCCACCTAGCTTTTGAAATAAATTGATCTAAAGGACAGAATTGAACACAGTATTCATGTCCTTTTAAAAGGTGTAAGTCAGGAGAGGTGTAACATGCTTGCAATTGAGGACTCTAGATTGTTCAAGGCTGGTCTAGGTATGTATTACAGCAGTATCTCACAAATAACAAAAGCCAACTTGATGATGTAACTCCAAAACTGAGAATGTAAAAAATTCTGTCTAGCTATTTGTGGTAGTTTTGATGTATGAAGATGATTTGTTCTTTGTGTTTGTTCATTTTAAGACAAGGATATTTCTGTGCAGACCAGGCTTGCCTCAAACTCCGAGACCCTCTCTCTCCAAGTGTCTGACCTTAGATTTACTTATTATGTGGAATACTTTACTTTGGGAATGTTAATTAAATGACGAATTAATACTACTTAGTTTCAGAGTGCTTAAAAGTTACAATTTGGATACTGTAGTTTGTGCAGATGTCCAGCACTTTGCTTTTGCTGAATCATCTGGGATTATTATTTAAGAGCATATGTTCTGGATTCAGATCTTTATTTGAGTCTCTGCTTGTATTAATGTCATTGTGAACAAGATGACATCACTGTATCTGTTTCTTCACAAATACACAAATCTTTACTTAACAACTGCTGTATACTAGGCAATTACTTAGTATACCTAAGTATACAGTTGCTGTATACTTATGGTTTATCAGTGATCACAAGGGAAAAAGTTTTATCTTCCTGTTGCTTAGATTCTAGTTGGGGAAGACAGTAGGATATAGTAAATAGTATTTATATTTTGAGTTATCTTTTCACCCCCAATTAAATGAAATAATAGAGGTGACATATGCTTAGACTTACATTGAGATGGCATTAGGGTGCAGTTCCTCTCAGCAGTTGGTAATTAGTGTTTAAGCTGAGATGGCTGGGTGGCTGTGAGAAGAGGGGAGGGGTGACAGTGACTCATGCTTTGCTTTCCTTTCTAGCAATCACCAAAAAAGACATCAAAAAACGAAAAAGCAAAACAGAAAACTACTGCTAAAAGTAAAAAGTCTGTGAAGAGTGCTAATGTTAAGAAGGCAGACAGCAGTACCACCAAGAAGAATCAAAACAGTTCCAAAAAAGGTACATTAGAAATGCTGATAGCGGCTGTCTGCATCCAGCACAAGCGTGTGCGTACGTGCGTGCGTGCTCCAAGTGCATGTGTGAGACAGCGGCAAAGGACGGTGGGGGCAGAAGTGTGCCAGTTTTCAAAACTAAAAATCTTTCAGTGCATGCTTTGTGTGCAACCTT
This sequence comes from Apodemus agrarius, assembly GCA_964023405.1. Lineage (NCBI taxonomy): Eukaryota > Metazoa > Chordata > Mammalia > Rodentia > Muridae > Apodemus > Apodemus agrarius. The sequence goes on from OZ030019.1 coordinate 16,558,948, forward strand.
AAGGTAAAAATGTTTTTTAAATTAAGCAATGATTTATAGTTGGGCTTATGCTTTCTTGAAAACTCTTCCATCTTACACCTTGTTATGCAAAAAAAAATTTCACACTTAGTATCCTAACTTTTAGAATCTGAATCTGAAGATAGTTCTGATGATGAACCCTTAATTAAAAAATTGAAAAAACCACCTACTGATGAAGAGCTAAAGGAAACAGTGAAGAAATTACTGGCTGATGCTAACTTGGAAGAAGTCACAATGAAGCAGATTTGCAAAGAGGTAGCTGGAGGCGTGTGTGTGTGTGTGTGTGTGTGTGTGTGTGTGTGTGTGTGTGTGTATTCATGTATTCTTTGGCTTCAAAGGTTTGTTTTTTAACCTATTTAATTTGAAACTTAATACATCTTTTTGTGTATTTACATACAGACTATTGACTGCACTGTTTACAGGCTCTCTTGTGGATACTGGAACTGTGGAAATCATAAACCAGTCAAACATCTTGAATTATATCACATTGTTAAGCTTTACAACACAGAAATTTCCCTGGTGTGGAAACTTAGTGACACATTGATAGCTTGTACTGGCTTAAACAGAATCTTATTCTATGCTTTTATTTTTAATTGATTAGACATTCATTGAGCCTTTACTATATACCACACTGTGAATAGGTAGGTGTTAAGAGACAAAGCAGAGACATCGTTACCTGTCTTTAAATATGCCTGCTATTCAGTGTGGTAGAGAGGTAACTATTCCAGCAGAGCCGTGAAAACTGTTAGAACCCTTTGAAGGAACACCTCACCACAGAACAGAGGCATTTCCTGCCTGGGAATGGGAATGGGCAAGGATTAAATGGCTATGGAAAAGTATCTAATTATTCACTGAGTTCCAAAATAATAGAACATCACCTTTTTTCTGCAGCAGTGGTTCTCAACCTTTCTAATGCTGAGACCCTTTAATACAGTTCCTCATGTTGTGGTGTCCCCCCCCCCCCACTCCACCCCCAAACTGTGTCATGTTAGTGCATACTGTGTAAAGATTACCCATGTATTATTCAAATGCTGATTCCTTGCCCCCCTGTCTGGTTGCGGTCTGGACATGAATGAGTAGTCTAAGATCTTTCTCAATGCTGTGTAAACTTTTCTCCCATTTGTTCTCTGATTTGTCAATAAAAGCTGAGCATTGGTAAAAAATAGGGCTAGATTTCTGATCCCAGCAAGGGAGGGGGTAGAGCGTGGAGAAGGGAGGACTAGGCAATGGGGTGAGGGGCCAGGAGCCACTATGGAGCAGAGAGCAACAGATCAGTCTGATCATGCAAGCATTTTGGCTGGGAAGTAGCTAGATTAGATTATTAGAATGATTACTACCTGCTCAGTTATCATGCCATAAAGCTTATTTAATGAAAATACACTCTCTGTCTTATTTGGAAGCTAGTCAGGTTAGAGAAAAGGCTACTACCACTTTTAAATTTTTCACAATACCCAACCATAGTATTATTTTTGTTACTACTTCATAACTAATTTTGCTACTGTAAAGCACTGAGAATGTCAGGTGAATTTATTGCTTTGAATACAGTATTAAGTGTCATTTGCAGATACAAGTCTCTGGTTAGCCAAAGGACACTTAGAATCTCCGTGCAATTCATGGCAAAGTTTATCTTTAATTTGAAGACTGTATTGTGGATTTTAAATATGCTTTTATGTCTCTAGGTATATGAAAATTATCCTGCTTATGATTTAACTGAGAGGAAAGATTTCATTAAAACAACTGTAAAAGAGGTAAGTATTTCCTATTTGATCACTTAGCATAGAAAACAAAAGTTTATCAAATACTGCATTTTCTTGAGTATTCATATCAGTGAAAAAATCACATTTGACATCCCAGAGTTGTTAATAAATATGGACAAAGAAATATAGTTAAGTTTGAGCCTAGAGTAAGATAGGTCTATAGTCTACATGATAGCTTTTTATCTTTGAGTAACTTCAAGCCAAGTCACTCCAAGGCACAGGGTCAACAGTTACTACTGTTTCTTATTGATACCAATTTCTCATAGTCACTTTTGTTACAAATAAGATTTTATGATGTAAGCATATTTGGTGTTGGGTGTGGTAAAGTGGTTTTCTTTTTCTTTGCAGCTAATTTCTTGAAGTAGAGGACAGAAGGCTTGTTCTCAGATTTGAAGATCTGATTTATACCAGCAAAGAGAATGTATTCTTTTTTAAGTCTATTGTTGGTAGAACTTGCTGCTCTTTTGCGTGTTACATATATTTGAGCTTGTTTTAAATTGCATTTTCTTGCAGTTTTCAGTTTAAATCTTGCATGGCAGTAATTGTTCCTTGCTTTTTATAGTTGTACATTTTGGGTTTCTTTATTGTAAGTTCATAGATTTCTGAACTATTCTGAATTTTAGTGAACTTAATGTTAGCTTGCTTAAGGCATTACTTTTAATCAAAGCAAAAACTATTATAACCAGCAAAGACTATATATGCAAAGACTATTGCAGTATTTAGTATACGAAATATTTTGAAATATTTTGTATTTAGTATACGAAATATTTTGAATACGCCTTCTGTCAGTGTGAAAACACAGCGGCGGTTTGATCATCATAGTAGAGCACAGCTGTTCAGATGACCGAGTTGGAACCTTTTCTGCATGTGTATATATGTCAAGTTGTTGGCATGACAGAAGTGACAGATGTTATTTTTGTATTTTTAAAAACCAATTTGTTGTATATAATTTTTTTTATTTCTTTTGTGCAAATCAATTTTTTAAACTCTTGTCTTTAAACTTGTAACTAAATGTCAGTGTTCATTCAGGCAGCAATGACAGAACAGACAGAGTTCAGTGGTGAGGACACTGAAGGACGCTCAGTTCTGCTTTGCCCTGAAAGTGTCATCAATGTGGTTGGGTTAACTTAAAGTGTCATAGAAATTTTATGAGGATAAACACATCACAGCTTCAAAAACTGGGAAAGAGTGAGCACGCGTGGCTTATATATAAGGGAACTGACAGTAAACTTTTGACTATATTAGATACAGGAAACCTGGTTACCTTCATAATTATGATTAAAAGTATTAGCTGTGGACAACTAGGTATCTGAAAGTATTTATCAAAAACCATACATTAAATTAGTATTAAAGAATTACAGAATCAAGGCTGTTTGATTTTATTTTATTTTTATTATTATTATTATTTTTTATTTGGTTTTGGGTTTTTTTGAGCCAGGGTTTCTGTGTAGACCAGGCTGGCCTTGAACTCAGAAATCCGCCTGCCTCTTCCAGAGTGCTGGGATTGCACGAGTTGCGCCACCACCGCCTGGCTCTGATTTTAAATTTTGGTCAATCAAGATTTTTAAGGTGATGAGACATGGACTGCCCCCTGAATTTAAATTTTGACTGTCCTAATAACCTGTTTCTGAATTACATAATATGCTGCTTGACAAAGTGACATTGATGTACCAACTGAGTGTTTAATCTTCACATCATGGGCTGGAGAGATGGCTCAGCAGTTGAGTTCAAGTCCCAGTAACCATCTGTAATGGGATCCGACGCCCTCTTCTGGTGTGAGTACACTGAAGCAACAGTGTACTCACAATTTTTTTTTAAATCTTCACATCCTAGATCAGATTTGAGCATTAATAGGTATTTTCACATACTTGACTTCAATATGCTTAGAGTGAAATGTAACAAGCAATTAAGTGGGGACTAAATATGTTGGCCTTCCAGTAATTTGTCATAAATCTTCGCAATAAAGAATAAATCAGTTTTAACTGTCACAGTGTATGTAATCTTTGGTTTGTCTCCTTATTTCTCTAACTCCTATGACAATAAGTGACCATTTCTGACACAGAATTAGTTTAGTATGCTGACCACTTACTATTAAGGAAATAGGGTAGTAAATGCTTATGACCAAAAAACCTTAAAGGAACGGAAATGAGGTTGACACGGTAATGCTATGACCATTTATTAAGGGTGTCTGCCGAAGTCAGTTTTACATAACCAATTATTCATGATGTGTAGTTAAAGTATACTTCTGCTCATTAACCAAAATCTTAAGAGATTGGAAAACATAACTCAAAGTACTGTAGTTCCTTTAGAACAAAATATGAAACTAAGTATGTCACTCAAAATGGGAGAAAATTAAATACTCATTTATACTTGAAATAACAAAGCACAAGTGCCTAGAAACTAAATAACTTAGATGGACTGAACCATTTAACATTTTTCATTTATTGCTTCACACATGCTAAAACATTTTAATTACTTACACTTGAAAGCAGAATACTTCCCTTATCAGTACCAATGAGTCTCAACAAATAACCCCTAAGTACAGTGGATAATGAACTTTTAAATATGTAGTCATTGCCTTTGTATTGTACTTTGACAGGAGAGAGCATGTCTAGACTGTCTAAAGCACACTTCACTGTACATTCTTTGTATAACATCTCTTTTTTTAAGCTAATTTTGAATTTCAGAAATACCTAATATTTCAAAAAGTGGCTGTAAAGTCTTTAAGCTCCCTTTTAAAAGCAGACCAATATAATTCAAACAAGAATTGTTCAAAGACTTTTTAAAACAAAAGTATATTTCTAGTCTATCAACTGAAGTTTCTTGGCAGAATAGGCATCCTAAAGACCCTGAAACCCATGTTTATTAAACAATCTTTTTAGTGGAAGAGTAAGTTTTGCCATGTTCAGACTTTAACATATGGCTTATAAAGTAATGTGCTATGTACCAAAGTGATTGAGATTTTGTGTAGTTTTCCAGTGGACCTGCCTATGGGAAACTTAAAACCATGTAAAATATTAGACACTGTAAAAGTCAACTTTAAAAATAAAGAGGGGCTTTCAATTCTGACAAGATTTTTGCTAAATTTCAAATGTACTACCCACTCAAAAATGGTTTTGTAGTGTGAAAACATCCTGCATCCATTGAGATTGTATGCACACATGTTTTTACTGTTAAGGATTGAGTCTTGTGTTGCTGATGATTGTGCACAGGTCTAAAATATCAAAATATACCTGAATCTAAGTTTTGAATACCCAATGAAAAGAAATTTATGTAGTATAAAATAGCCTAGAAGCATCATGTCAAAATTCAAATCGCTGTATCAAAAAGGAATTGTAAATTTGAAGGAAAGCCCAAAATTGGAGCTGTGTAAAAATATTAAGGCTCATTGGTAAAGGTACTGATAAATTATCACAGAAAAACACATGGCTTTCTCTAAGTTTCTAGTAACTCCTGCTGGATTTCTTGGTTTCACATTATATGAAAAGTAATCTGCCAACCAGAATGTCTAATTTGAGGGGAATCCCAACCAGAACCAAGGTCTCTGACCTACTATGCCATCTTCTGAAACCCACAGGACTTAACACTATTTGGACATACTGAAAAATGCAATTAAACATAAGTGCCTGGAAGAGTTTTGAGGGTCAATGATTTCAGAAGAGTGAAATGGGTTTACATTTTCCTATCACCACAGAAACATTTCAATTTTACTATACAGAGTCACAGAGTCCCCTCTCTCGCAAAACTTAAGTTTAAACTTATGTTTCAAGCTTCCATTTGGGATACAGAACATTAGGTCCTGGACAGGTTGTTTAAAAGGCTGCGATCTTGCTCGCTTCTCGAACACCACTCAGATATGCCCCAGTGACAGTTTGTGGGAAATGCCTGTTTGTTGCCTGTGGGAAGGAAAAAGGGAATCAGATTGTGTATAAAGAATTTAGAGGACTTCAAAGGGTTATCCAAAGGTGGACTTTTTCTGGTCCACCTGAAAAAAGATGTGTGTGTTCATGATAGCCCTTGAGTCTCTGCTGCTTTTTGTTAGGCTTGTCAAATTCCCTTCTTTTATAACATGCCAAGAACTGTAGCTAATACATAAACACTATCTAGAACATGGATAAGGTGAGCAGTGGGGAAGTAGATCACACAAGCCTCAGAAATGCTGTGTAGAACAGCATGAGAATAACTACCCAAAGAAAGGGCTCTAAACTGTATCATAGTCTAAATTTGCCATTTCTAAAAGCAAGTGGATGGCAAATGCCTGGCATGTGGCCACTATGCCCCACCTGCACAGCTGGCTCTTTAAGATGTACTTTTATAAAAAGTCACTGACAACAAACCCTAACTTTCTAATAAAACTTATAGTCCCAAATTACAATATATATAGGATGACTGCAGGTATTAGACTTGGAATAGAGCTGCCTTGATGTTGGATGGGAGGAAGAGTTAACCAAAGGCAAACCTATGCTAAAATTCCTCGGGGAATTTCAGCCTTTAGGGCTGAGTAGAGGAAGCATAGCCTCAGAAGAGAAAGTTTCCAAAGAGCCTGGGTCCAGGTAACAAATGCTATCCCCTCTTCCCCTCCCCGCCCCCACTTGATAAAGTACTTCAAAAGCCAAGGAGCTACACTTGAGCCTCAGAACTCAGTGTTAGCTTGGAATAGTGGCACTCCTGTGCACCCAACTCTAAAAAGATGGGTCCCTAGGATATATTTTCTGCCCAGCTAGCCTAGTCTACTTCATAAACTCCTATCTCAAAAACAGGTGGACAAGCTCCAGGGGACTGGCACTTGAAGTTGAGCTCTGACACACACCCCTCAAACACGCCCATCTCCCCAACAAAAAATTAGGTGTCTTGTTAAATAAAAAGTACTCTTCATAATTAATCAACAAGCCTTCTTTGCATCAAGAAATCAGAAGCAAAGCTACTACAAAAAGTAAAGATTCCCAAGCAGTCATGTCCTGCTGGAGCTTCAAAAGACTTTAAGAGTGTTTGAACCAGCAAGGAAAACGTTTTTCAAAAGCCTAAATAACTAATCAGACAAGGGTGAAGTCAGAATGGGATGGCAAAAACAAAAGCCAAGAAAACACTAATTTCAGAATGGAAAGGTTACCAAAACGTCTCTCAGGCAGAACAGAGACAAGAAAAAGTTGAAGGAGGACTAAAGATGTGAGGATAAAAAAAATGGGAGACAGTGATCAGAAGTAAATTATGGATTGAAAGACTAAGTCAGCATTAGCTCCTACTGTAATCTCATGTCAGTGAACATCAGTGCAGACTTCAGGGTTTCAGATTAATAAGACAGCTAGGAGAGGGTGATCTGAATGAACTATGAATTGGAGATGACTGAGGGGTAAGGGAGACAGGTACCAGCTACGAATAAACATTACATTGTATAGTACAGTCCAAAACAGACCATCAAAGTGTTGATGCACATCTGTAATCTCTTTCCAGAGTCTGGGGCAGGAGGATTGTTAAAATCCAGCCTGGACTACAGAGAGAGGGAACTGGTTTTATGAGAATATGGATACCAACTAAGTAAAATAGTTGTATTAAAAGAATGGTGCAGCCGGGTGGTGGTGGCACACGCCTGTAATCCCAGCACTTTGGGAGGCAGAGGCAGGTGGATTTCTGAGTTCAAGGCCAGCCTGGTCTACAGAGTGAGTTCCAGGACAGCCAGGGCTATAGAGCGAAACCCTGTCTCGAAAAAAACAAATCCAAAAAATTGTTGCAAGAATATATGGCAGGCTTTCAGAATGGAGAGGGCTTCTGCCGTCTGTTGTCACATTGCCTTTAAACATACCTGATTTGGGTTTTAAGACAGCTAATACCATTTAAATCTATGCAAATAAGTAGAATTGGGTTTGGTGTCAAGATATGTACCTCACCAGCAAAAAAGACAGTTCCCTTTATTTCTTCAGCAATAATGTCATAGGCCTCGCCACTTCCAAAGGTCTTCACAAAACTATATGCCATCTGGATCCATGGCTCTGTGCTCCATCGTGTGACAAAATACTTCGTGGGATCTGGGATCTCCTTATGTGCAAAACAAACAAACAATATTTAAAGAGGAACTTGGACGACCCACAACCCAGCCAGAAACAAGCGTCTTGCCCTTGTAGCCCCTGCTCACTGCTTGCCTCCGGAGCAGCAGTGCGCCCCTCCTACCCGTGAGGTCTCCCTTCTCCAGGCACACTTGACCCCTTTCCTTCTGCGTCTCACCTGCCAAAGACACGTTCCATACAATAAATCACTACCCATGGCTGACGGTCCCGGGGCCTGGCTCATGTGAAAAGAAGGCAGAGCGGAATCTGGCCCAGTGCAGAAGGAAGGGGTCTGTCACAACATTGCCGTTTGGAATTTTCAGAAGTCTTCCATGAGGCCACAATAAAAGGATATTTTAGCCACTAAACTTAATTTTGTCTGTAGGCCTCTGGCAAGTTTTAATATGAAAAATACTTCCCTATAAACAATAGTTCCAAGCAACTAAAAATCTGGGTAAAAACCCAAGCTGATGAGACTGCCTAGTTAGATCCTCTTTTAACAAAGAGTTGGCTAACAGCTGAATCTTCCTTGAAATAGATTTAGCTTTCAAGTTATTTTGCTTCGATTTCTACTCTTAGAAGACAGGTCAAGGCTACTTCCAGATCACCAAAGAATAGAAAACAAGGTACTTTTTTGAGCCCCTTATAGGAGAGACTTGTATATGTGGTGCACTAGAAAATTTCAGAAACCATTCCTCTTTAAAGGAATGTTTAGTGACCGCCCACCTGCCCGCCGAGAAAACTCAGCAGGGGAAGGGCACCCCTGCCAAAGCCTGATGACCTAAGTGATCTCTGGAACAGAGTACAAGCCAAGTGTCCTCTGACGTGCCAGCGAGCGTGCGTGTGTGCGTGCGTGCGTAAATGCGTGCACATGCTCATTTATATACATAGATGTTTCTTAAAAGAATATTGTAGTCAAAGCTGTTAAAACAGCTTGGGAAAACACAGAATTGTAAAAAACAGCCTTTTACAGTCATGCGAAAGGAAAAGAAGAGTAAATGATTTGAGGAGGAGGAAGAGGAGGAGGAGAAGGTGATGACAGTTATAGTCCCCAAAAGACCCAAGTTGAAGTACTAAGGCATCAGACGGGGACTTTGTGTCTTTAATGGGGATGGCAGGGAAGGTCTAATTCAGTATGACCAGCATGTCTTTAGAATACAGAAGGAAACGCATTCGAGGATATTAGCAGCATCTACAACAGTAATCCTACAGAGACCAACTCAGCTAGACACCTTGAGTTGGCAGAACTAAGTCTCACAATCTGTGCTATGGTAGCCCTGATACTAAGCTGGGTACTCAGGTGGAGAAAGGGAAACTTCCAGGAAAAAAAAAAAAAAATGTGGCCTCCTGCCTTGATCCCCCCGTGTCCCTTTCTGCAGCCCCACCTGCTCAGGCCACATGCACAATAAGCTCTGCCTTGCTTTCAGGAGGGTGGGTTCTCTCACCTGCTCCTTGAACAGCTCCCGAAGGATGCCCACGCACTGCTGCAGCACCTGCTGGTCATCCATGGTCCTGAGGGCTGCCACTGCCTCCCCTGTGATCACCGACATCAGTACACTCTGCTGCTTTGCAAGCACCGAGGGAAAAGCACAGACACTTGCTCTAAACGCTCAGTTCGCAGACAAGGGCCTCACTCTCCTAAGCCGACCCCACCCTATTCCACTGTCCTTCACCCTCACTTCCACCCCCAGCAGCTCTCTGCCTGCCCACCTCACACCCTCCCACGCACTCTACTGCCCCCTTCTGGAGAGAAGGAGACACTCATGACAATTTATGTAAGTGTGTTTGAGAAGCAACAGAAAGACTGAGAAAAATCTACAGGAATAATTAAACATTCCCATATCTTCCACATGAAGCTCCATTGAGACATTTCCCCCAAAGTGAGGAAGAGGAGGAGACAGCAGCCAAGTTCCTGTGTGGTGGAGCACAGCTGCAGGGCATGTTCCCAGGGCTTTCCTCACCCTCTCTCTCACAGCTCCCCCCACCCCAGCTCCCCCATCAGTCCCCACCCAGCCCTGCCGTATCCAGCCTTCTAGCGCAGTAGAGACAACAGTTAAGTGTGGTCCACTCTTGCTGACCTTACCTGAGCAAGTCACTTTCAACCTGAATAAGCTTTCAGGAACACTGAGTCAGTCCCCAGGACAGAACTGGTACGTCTGAGAGCCAGGCAAGGACGACGACTCGTCCGCAGCAAATGCCCAGTCAGGGTGTCTTTCCTACATACCATGGATCTACACGATCTTCATTTGTTCCTGAGCATGGCACGGAACAGACACCCCTAGCCTTCAAGAAGGAATTTAAACCATACCCCAGAATCTCACCTGGGGGTCCATGTCGTAGAACACAGCGAAGAGCCCTCGTTGGCTGGCGCTGGGAGGAACATGGCCAAAAAAGTCAGCCCCTTGAACTTTACTGTCCCAAAATCTGTACGGAAACTGCAAGGCGATCTGGGAAGCAAGCAGAGAAACGGCTGAGCACCCTGTCCGCCACAGGCCACCGACAAATGCAACCCCGTGTGTCTCTTCAGAAACCATTCTAGGTTCAAAACTGCCTGCTCTTCCCACCTAGTTCTCTGAGCCTCTTGCTCAGCCACAAGCTACATGCCACGCAGGAGGCGTTCCAGGATCCATGGCATTGCTAAAGGAGACCATAAAGGCTGGAAAGAAAACCACTGCGCTCCCTGGGCCCCAGGGAGGGAGGGAGGCCATGGAAGTAGAACAGACTAAAACACTTTAGCAGAGCCCAAGCCGGACAAGCAGGTTCATCCCTGGCCGGTGCGGTGGGCAGGCTGATCATCTCAGCACTCTTAGGTGGAGGGAGGAAAATGAGGACTTCAGCTCTCCCCCAGGCTACAGAGGCTGACCGAAGCCCAGAGTACCCCAGGCCCTATCTGAGGGTTACAGGGAACTGATTAGGAGCTCCTAAAAGTCAAAATGGAATTCAGCTGGCCGTTTTTATCCAAATTACATCAGAAATTTTTTAAAGAGGATTATGCTTTTTCTTAATATCTTTCTTTTTTTTTAATGGACTGAATTGGATATTTGAAAACTCACACATGTGCACAGTACTCTGTTTGACTCTTGCCACTTTTTGCTGAGTTATACGACAGGTTATTATCCAAACAAAACTCTCAGCAGGCACGGATCTTGGAATTCTGAGGCTAAGAGGAAACTTAGGTCACCTTTTCAATGATGCCTGCACCCAAGCTATTGATGGCTTTCATCTTCTTCTCTGACAGTGGAGGAGTGAACTGGATGGCACCTCTCTGTAGTATGGCCAATGGCACAGTGACTAGTACCTGTGGGAAACAATGACAGGTGACACACACAGCAGCAGAAACTACCCACAGTTCCCAGGGGCTCGCACCAGCCCTGAGGATCTCTCCCTTCTCTGCTTCTAGTCGTAAAACCGTCAGCACCCCACTTCGAGGTCTGTGATCTCGGTGTGGGGCCCCAGGTTGATCCCTGTACAGGAGTGCCTGGGCACGGGGTCATAGGATCCACAGGAACGTATGTACAGACCCTGCCCGGGGGCTAATGTGGGTGCTGGGGTGGTAGGGTAGCAGACCAGCTCTGAAAAGCAGTGCTATGCAGGGAAATGCCCAGCCAAGCGTGGTGGGAAACATCTGTGACCCCAGCACTCCAGAGATGAAGACAAGATGACCCTGGCAGCCTGGACTACAAAACAAGTTCCAGGTCAAACAGATGCGGTGAGATCTTGTCTGTAAAAAATGCAGACAGACGGGGAGGGCGTGCCTGACATTAGAGCTTTTCTGTCATTTTCAATACCATCCCCTGTCAATGGCCTATACCGCAAAGGAACCGTCTGCCCTTACTAATCTCAGACTCAGGGGTAATACTTAAAACTAGGAGGCGATGATATGCTCCATAACCGATAGAGCACATCACAAGTTATTAGGGTCATAACTGCAAAACAACCCAAGAACTTTTAAAGCAGAAAGTACTTTACTACCAGGGGTTCCCAGTGGTTCTAAAGGTCAAACTGAACTCTTTTAAGCCTCAGTTGGGTGTGGCGGCACACTAGCACTTAGATGGTTAAGGACAAACAAGGCTACAAAACAACGACCTATGGGGTCATGGGGGGGGGGGGAGCATCCTTGAGGCCACATTATAAAACCAAGCCATCAAGGATAACTGTTGTGCCTCACCTTACCGTTCAGAAAATTCTAGTTCCAGAATCATGGCTCAACCAAGAAGCTGCTGCTACTTCTACTACTACACCACCAGCAGCAGCAGTACCAGAATCACCCCACATACAGAAAGACTTGCACCAGCAGAGCAGGTGGCCCCGCCTTTTGGCTCCCTGGATCTCTGCTATCCCTGCTGCAGCAGAAGCAGGGGCCTTGACCACTGTGTTGTCAGCAGAGGCAGCAGTTGTGAGGCAAAGCCAGGTGGGCCACACTTCCCAGATGTGTGTACAACTGGTCGGATCCCACTCATAGGGAAAAACCACAGGCAAGAGAGTTCTGTGGGACGTGGGAAAGAGGGAATCTATCTGCCTTTCGGTATCTCAGGACTAGAAGACACAGGATACAGGCGGAATGCAGCTCAACTCTAAAACATTCTATCTACTCTCGTCTTCAAATACTTCATATGTTTGGTTTAACCACGGATTCCAGAATCAAAGCAAGACCAGAGTTGTTCTGGGAGTTTTGTCACTGTTTTCTGACGCCCCCAAAGTCTCAAGGTATAAAGCGTGTTCTCTCCTAAAGTTTACAACTGTTCACATGTGGTAGCATCCATGTGACCACGGCCGTCATTAACAACAGCTGACCCAACTCCAAAGAAAGAAGTTAAACCTACAAGTCTTCCTAACAAAGGACAAGCTCTTGAGTAAGCCATTAGTCCTGTGGTATAAACACACCCTGGTGGACAATGAGGACATTCTCTACAGAAGCAGCCGAGAGCAAGTTACAGTCTGCCGCAGGCTTCCATCTCCCCAGCTGGGTTGGAAAGCTTCCGCTCACATCTTCGAGAAGATATCCAACACAGTGTGACGAGCACCAGCCACATATGAAGAAGATTTGGTTAGTTTGCAGCTCTGCCTGATCCACCCGGAAGGCCTAACTATACAGGCTAGGGAGTGCCATACATCTAGCCAACATTAGCAGGGCGTGGCCTGGCAGGGAACACATGTAGCATTTTATCCTAGACCTAGATGTAGGCAAACTGACTCCCCTCAGCCGAATGGTCAGCTGCGTTGTGGTTTTAAAAGGTGGCACTTCAAATGCTAACCTCAGGAAGAGCCTTATGGTAGGAACTTACAGACAGTGACATCACTGCCCAGTGTAGGCAGAGGCTAGAAAACCACACCCAGCCACATTCAATGGAGTGCAGGGTGCTGGGACCACTGCAAGGTCCCCCAGGAGCTGATGACAACCCCATGCATCTCTAGGCCCTGTCTTCCCATGACATGCAATCCTTTGTTGGTGAATTCATATTCAGGACTGTGAAAAGGTGTCAGATAGCAAGGGGAAGAGAGCAAAGCTAGTATGCCCACAGGTGGCAGGGCCCGTCGGAGAGATCATCACCCTAACTCCAGAAACAACCAGGCCTGAATGCATGGTTGATTAAATCCCTCTGCCCCAAGTAGCTACCTCTTTTTCTAATATAGGCTTCTCACTGCGATTTCAGGAGCTAGACTCGACACCTTGCACCATCCGCCTAACAGCTGATTACCAAAAGTTCACATTACGTCAAAGTGTGTAAGCTACGTGAGGTAGTTTCAAGACGAAACTTTGATTTTGGAAAGGGTTCCACGGTTAAAACAAACAAGCAAACAAGCAAACAGTACAGACTTGAAGTAACAGGTTCCTTCAAAACACAACCTCACCAAGCCCTTTCAGCCCTGAGAAGGCTGGGCTGTAACATTTCCCAAACTCATTTGCCCAAGGCACTTTCGGGAGGAAGAAATGAGGACGGACCAGGCGGTGGTGGCGCACGCCTGTAATCCCAGCACTTGGGAGGCAGAGGCAGGCAGATTTCTGAGTTCGAGGCCACCAGGTTGAGTTCCAGGACAGCCAGGGCTACACAGAGAAACCAAAAAAACCAAAAAAATCAAAAAGAAAAAGAAAAAGAAGAAAGAAAAAGAAAAAGAAAAAGAAAAAGAAAAAGAAAAAGAAAAAGAAAGGAAGGAAGGAAGGAAGGAAGGAAAGAAAGAAAAGAAAGGAAGAAAGAAAGAAAGAAAGAAAGAAAGAAAGAAAGAAAGAGAGAGAGAGAGAAAGAAAAGAAAGAAATAAAGAAAGGAAAGAGAGAAAGGAAAGAAAAAAAGAAAAAAAGAAATGAGGACGGTACCTATGTCCCCACACCTGAGCTCCATCTCCAGTCCGAGGAATGTTCTTATTAATTATCAGGACCAATGTACCACAGGGCCCACTTTAAGGAGCACAGGATTCCATCTGCCACATGCTTAGACAGTGTTTAGCTATTTCTGACTTATGAACTACACACAATTATGGGGAGACCTCCTTCACTAGAAACCACCAAGTCTCTAGGCAGATGGCCAAAGGCAAAGTCTGATGGGAAAGACTGTTTCCTTGCCCACAGGCCCTCAGTACAGCGCTCCACCACAGGAGGATCCCAGCACCTACCTTCTGTGCAGAATGCCGCATACCATCTGTCGTGGTAACTTGCACTTCATCTCCAGTATAATCTATACTTTGCACCTGTTCAAGAAAAATATTTTGAAACAACGTGAGGGTCGGAACCTTTCCAATTCCCATGGCATGTGTACTGTTGAGGTGCTGAGGACTAGCATGTTGGGTGTATAGCACTCTCAAGTGGTTATAAGTGAACTCAAAGCTTATAAACCTGTCAGGATAATGGAACATCCTTTATTATAGCACAAAGATGGACGAATCTGTAGGATCTTAAGATGCTGTAAGCCCACTGGGCTGAAGAACTGAAGTATCAGACTAGGATTGGAGAGGTCTGTGTGTGTTCTTAGGCAACTGTACCCAGGCTGCTCTGGGAATCCGAACCTTAGGCACTATTTAACTGGGTGGATGCTGTACTTCTGAGGCTACAGTTGCACCTTCAAAGTGTTGGGAGGTAGATAGTAGCTGACTGTCCAAACAAACACCTATCTCCTAAGACTCACATGCCTGAAGCTACAGCCTGCCCAAAACTCACACCCCCCCAAACACACCGGAGCCTCCCGCCCGTCCGTCCATACGCACTGGAGATTTGAGTCGAATGTCTAGTCCTTCGGCCAGTTTCTCAATGATAGTGGAGTAGCCTGGAGTCAGGAGAGTATGGTCACCAGCAAACTGGGCAAAGAATTCATTGTGATCCCAGGAGCGAGCAGACACCTGGGAAACACCGCGAGGTGTTAGGAAGCGATAAAGTAAACCCCAAAGCGGTCCCCGAGACACTGAAAGAGGCGTCAGGTGGGAGAAGCCACCCAAGGCATCAATCACCAAGGAAGCCCAGTGGACCCAGTGGACCCCACTGTCTGGGGAAGGCAAATTACGCGACACACAGACGGTCTAGACAGACAACGGCTCACGGATTCTAGAATTCAACACCTGGAAAACTGAGACACTGCCTTAAATTCCAGGCAAGTGTAGGCCACAGAATAAGACTATTTCAAAATAAATAAAAGTAGATAGCACCTGAGGAACAGTATCTGAGATTGGCCTCTGTCCTACGCACACACATGTATGCCCACACACGACAAGTCGGGGAGGAAGGGTTAAACAGTCTGAGCATAGGTACCACTCCTCGATTTTTTTTTTTAAAGTTCATTTTATGCATCAGACTCTCTGAGAAATGCAAATTTTATAGAGATCAAATTGTATTTGATCAGCCCCACAGGGAAACACACCAACTTTTTTTCTCTTCAACAAGGGCAGGAGGTCCACAGAGGCCAAGACCTAGCACATCTGGGGGAAAAGGGTTCCCAAATTGTAATGCAGAGACTTCTGGAGGCAGGGCTGCCTTCCACGTCCATATAGCTTCTAGGCAGGGCGTTAGGGTGCTGCATTCACAGCTGCTTAAATGAGGGAGGGAGCTGAGATTGAATTCTGCAAGACAGACTGCAAGGCTGCAGTATTTTGGTTTCTTGGAGCAGCGTTTTTAGCAGCATAGCTCCACTAGAATGACTCCCAGGGCCACTGCGCAGGATGGAGGCTGAGGCAGGACCAGCAAGGGAAGAGACTATTGGCTCCCTTCTCTGATCCAGCCCAGCAGCTCTCTCTCATGACCTTAGGGACTGAGTGTCTTCACAGGCAGTGTGCTGGTCCATGTGTGCAATCCTGTCACCCGGGAGGCTGACGATGAGGAGCCAGCTTGGGCTACAGAGCAAGCTTTAAGAACAAATTAAAAGCCACCAGCTGAGTGCAGTGTGTGCCTGTGACCCCAGCAACATGGGAGGTGGTGGCAGGAGGAGCTGGAGCCACATAGCAAGTTCAAGGTCAGCCTGGGCTACAAGAACAGGGGCAGGAAGATAGCTCTGTGGGTGGAACAGCTTGCTGCATAGACAGGACCTGAAATTGACCATCAGAGCTTACAGTGACAGCAGAGAACCAGCTCTGGAAAGCTGCCTGCTAACCAGAATGTGGGTGTGGTGCCATCAAGCAATTGTATGTGTACACAGAGAGAAATTGACAAGAGAGAGACTCAAATAAAAAGAAAAAAAAGCTATGGAATTAATAATACTGTGAAACCCTGGTTGTCGACATTCTGGGCAACAGAACCTTTCTTCCACGGTCCCAAACAGCCTAAGTTCCATATTTAAACATACAATATGCACATAGTTAGCAGCATTCTTCTGGGTGTGCACAGATGTAGTGGCCAGAGGTGAGCACCAGGTACCTCCCATTTGCCTCCCTGCCTTAGTTTTGAGACCAGGTCTCTCCCTGAGTCTTGAGCTCGCCAGCCGACTAGGCTGGCTGGTCAGTAACCCTCGCAGATCCTCCTGTCTCTGCATCCTCAGCACTGACATCACGAGCACACGCCTCCGCGGCTCACTTTCTCACGGGTGCTGGGGATTCGAACTCAGATCCTCGGGCTTGTGCGTCAGGACTCTCCTGAAAGAGCCAGCTCCGCAGCTGTATGGCAGAGCGCGTCCCGCATGGCCCATCAATCGGAACCCGCTGGCTCACCTGGTGCAGGCTGCTGCCACAGGCATACTCCAGGTTACTCAGGTGGAACTGCAGCACCTGCGCCTCCAGCTCGCTGAACTGGATGCCAGACTCCTTCACGAAAGCGCGGTAGATCTCCTCTATCTTCTCTGTGGTAGGAACGGATCAGAGCAGAAAGATCAGCGGAGAAGCAAAGTCCTGTCCATTCTTGATCCTGCTTGCCCCAACAGAGCCCCAAACTTCTAGTCTTCCTCAAGCAAACTCAGGAATAAGTGATACACAATAAACGCCTGATGGCGCCAGGGAGTCCTCTGCACGTGAATGCCTACCTACCTCAATGGAAAAAGCTACAGAGTTTTTAAGACATGCTGAATTCCTGCTTAGCTAGAAACTGTTTGCCCTCTGCTCACGAAGTGGGAAAGTCTCTTTACACAAGCATATACAGGACTGCCATTCCTTGTCTGCTCACTGCTCTGGCCTGCACATTCCTACACCGTCTCCCTGCAACTACGGAAGTTTGTTAGGCTGCATTTTCTTCTCTGGATTTCCGCTGGGTCGGCCATCTTCCTCAGTACCAGTCATGAATTCCTGTTGCAACAGACAATTACGTTCTAAAAGCTGAGCTGGGTGGGCACCTGGTGGCCTCACCCGAGTAGCCACACAGCCCGTGATCCTTTCAGGGTAAATTCTATCCCTACTGGGCAGCTGTGAGGCTTAAGTGCACCCTCTGGTGCCTGGCCCTCCGCGCCTTCCAATCTGTTAGCCGGCTGCTGCCTCAGCCTCCCAAGCCCTGGATTACAGGAGCGTGCCTCCACTAGAGCTTGGCTTTCATCTGTGTTTACAGACGAGGTAATCTTCCCCACCCTCAACCTCGGCACTTATCTATCCCATCACTATAGAATTCCCATGACTTTGTTCTGATTGTATTTTTTTTAAAGACTTATTTATTATATGTAAGTATACTGTAGCTGTCTCGACAGCTACAGAAGAGGGTGTCAGATCTCATTATGGATGGTTGTGAGCTATCATGTGCTTGCTGGAATTTGAACTTATGACCTTCGGAAGAGCAGGCAGTGTGCTCTTAACCACTGAGCCATCTCTCCAGCCCTGTTCTGAGTGTCATGGGGTAGGGTGCACATTAGGTGTCTGAGGGCTCTCTGGCTTATGCCTAATTCCAAGCATCTCAGTACAGGTGGCTCCTGTTTAGTGACGACAACCCCCACAGACCTCACAGATTCCAGGTTTCTATGGCATGCTGTGCACCTGTCTGACTAGACACACCACTGAGCATCTGATCTGTTGGTTTGTTTTCAGAGATGAAAAATGGACTCAATGCCTCGAAGCAGGGTAGACAAGTGATCTCCAAAGCTCCAGCCTGAGCCCTGGGTTTCTGACACAAGGTATGTATTCATTAATACTACGTAGCTCGGGGGAGGGGCAAAGGGGTGTGGGTGTGGGGCTAGAACATCACATACCGCCTCAGCCTCAACACCTTTAAGACCGGGTCAACATTTGTCTCTTTGCCAGCTCCATCTGAATTCCTACTCAAACGTTCTAATCCTTACACTAACGTGTACTGCTGAGATCCCCAGGGGTCCTGGGTTTGCATCAGGTTTCTGCCCTGGAGTCTTGAGCTCCCATTCCTGCTGACAGCAGCTTTTCAGTCCTGTCACTGTGTGAAGAGGAGACTCGCCATTGTTACAGCCTGGCATGAAAGGAGGCGCAGACAGACTGAGAGGAGCTTCAGTCTAATGTCTGTGTAAGTAACATTTGAAAACCTTAGTGTGTATTCCTTCTGAAATGACCTCTAGCCCCAAAGCATTCACATTCACACACTCGGAGACACACACACACACACACACACACACACACACACTCTCTCTCTCTCTCTCTCTCTCTCTCTCTCTCTCTCTCTCTCTCTCCCCCCAAGTACTGAGATTGTACATACTGACCATGCTGATAGGGAGAATACAGCCGTAACTTCATCAGATATATGCATACATTAGCAAAACTTTTTAAATAAATTAAGCTTAAACAATTACTTATAAATTATTCTCGGGACTTCTTTAACTTTTTAAAAGCAGGGCCAAGAGAAAAAGCAAGTTTCATCAGCAAATGAGCAGCTAAGAAAAAACAAAGAGAACCCAGCCAGTATCTGTCACATAGGTATAAACACCAAGAAGAGAGCTGGGGGTGACGACACTCACTTCAAATCCCCAGCACTATGGAGGCTGAGGCAGGAGGATTCCAAGTTCAAGGCTAGCCTGGACTACATAATGAGTCTCTGTCTCAAAAGAAAAGAAGTAAAATTTGGAGAATTCTCAAGTTAGTCTAACAATTTCAGTTCCAAGAGGTTGAGCAATCTGTCTGGACACCACACGCTCCAGTGGAGCTTCTGCCTGGAGGGACTTCTGGGAATTCTGCCCGACTCTGCCTGCCAATACTTCCAAGGATGATCTGACTGTGGGTCAGTCTCTCAGAGGTGTCAGAAAAGGAAGGAATGTGTCTGTGTGTACCTTAATTTTAATAGTCAACTTGACACAAAGTAGCATTTCCTGGGCCTGGATGTGACTCAGTGAGACTGCAGTCATCAGGATGCTCTGTGGGGAATGTCTCAGTTGCCTCCATGTGGGAAGGCAAAGCCTGGAAGGGGCCACTCCATCACTGGGTTTCGGTCCCCAGAGCGTTAAAGCAGGGAAAGCAAGGTGAGCAGGCGGCACGCCGTCACTCTCTTTTTCTCCAAGCACCTGGACTGTGGGTGCGATGTGACTTTCCTGTTGTGATGGACTGTGACCTAGGCCCTTTCTTTCCTAAGCTGCTTTTCTCAAAGAATACTGCAGCAACAACACGAAACTTTAAACACCCACTACTGAAATGAGGTACATTATTAACTGAAGAACTAAGAACACGTTTGTCAAAATACATGGGTAAAGAAATTAGCATATTAGAGAGTTCAAACATTCGCACTTCAAAAAATACCATGCCTCC
Source organism: Apodemus agrarius (assembly GCA_964023405.1). Classification (NCBI taxonomy): domain Eukaryota; kingdom Metazoa; phylum Chordata; class Mammalia; order Rodentia; family Muridae; genus Apodemus; species Apodemus agrarius. Next base: position 16,578,855 of record OZ030019.1, read on the forward strand.
AAGAACTACAAATGAAAACTGCAGCTTACAAAATTTCAGGGTACATAAACAGATGTAAGAGGCAGTACAGAGAGGCCCAGCTGGTACCTTCACGGAAATAGGTCAGCATAAGAAGTTAAGTGTATCCACATACCACAGTCAAAGTTCTGATTTTATATGCTTATTTTTAATATACATTAAGCACTTTTTTAAAATTACACTAAAAAAAGTAACCTATTAACAACTGAAGTCAAAGAAAGGAAAGAAATCCTGATATCCAGAGACCTTTAGAAAATATATATGGGCTAATAACCATATACAAGGAGGGCTTACCACAGGTTTCCATAAAAGTAAGTTTCTCTGGGAGATTGAAAAGTAAATGTTTGGATAATTTAGTTAAACAATGTGCTCAAAGTTAGGTGCGCGCGTGCGCACACGTGTGTGTGTGTGTGTGTGTGTGTGTGTGTGTGTGTGTGGTGTGGTATGTGTGGTATGTGTGCACATGCGCGTGCCCCAACCAGTGCACACATAAGCATGCACAGGCCATCAGCGACGAACCCCAGGAAGATACTGCCCACCTCTAAGAAAATCTGCAGCGTTCAGCCAGAGGGACGCATGTAAGGACCAGCCCTCCTGCGGACACTAGGAGGAAACCATCACGCCACCGTACTCCTCATACCTCCTAAAGGGACATCTTGGAGCAGAGTCTTATCCTTCCTCCACTCAGAGACAACATCCAAGAGAGCATTAAAATGAAAATCCATGCGCTTGTCAATAGTGGGGTCAGTTATCCGTCCACCTTCCTGAATTAAGTCACATCTCTCTCCCAACTTATGCATGCTGATGCCAAGCTTCAAAATAACAAGAAGAACAGGGTGAAAAGTCTTTCCTGGAAAAAAATACCTACAACTTCTAAGCTGAAGTTAGACAGCGCTCTCCTGACGACTCAAAACCAAGGCTTAGTATGCCTGCGGGGGGGTGGGGGGTGGGGTGGGGTGACAGCCAAGCGAAGCAATAGAAAATCGATAGGTGACAACAGCTTCCAGCCAATACGCTCTTAGATTTTCAGCTCATGCTTCCAGTCCTGTGGGCTGCCTGCCCTTCCTGAACATTCTGTCTCTACTTCAGATCTTCACGCAAATGAACATACACACTCAGAGAAGCAGAAACTTCCAGGGGGGAAAATCACCTTTGACCTACCAGGTTGGCAAGATAACAAGACAGGATGCTGGGAACTTTCCCAAGTGTCACATGTACATTATTATCTTGTGTAATATTTGGGGTATACCTGCACTAAGGAAATTACTAGTTTGAAAGATAACCTCACCTCAGAGTCCTATATCTTCACCTGCTGCATCTAGCAACCCTGGGCTTGACTATGAACCAACTAAGTAGCCTGCAAATCACCCACAGATAAAAATTAAAGATCTCGGGGAGGTCCTTTTACTTTGCAAGAAGGCATGAAGGAAATTATGTCTACTGTCCACTCTGGAAGCATAATATACCCCACCCATCCCTAAAGCTCAGGACCTCACACATGCTAGGCAGGTAATACCACAGGGCCACACCCCTGCTTCATATTAATACTCTATGCAAAGAGAGACAAGTTTTACTTTTCTTGCCTACAAAAGTTTTCAGGACACTCACTTGCTCACACATTAGTGCTACTGGGTTATTAATACAGCCATTGACAATCTGGGGTCCTCTTCCTACTACCACGCCTGTAAAGGATTTATCATCCCACACTCGGCCTCCAATCCGGTCTTTGGCTTCCAGGATAGTCACCTAAAAAGGTAATTGGGGAATGTAAGCAGAACATCACACCAGAGGCAGAATTACAAAAACGTAGAAAGGCAGTGTTAACCAGCTCCCTGCTTAGACGCTTTAACGTATTTCTCCAGAACCACCTCTAAGAGGGAGAAGCCCAGGTGTACCCTCAAACCAGCCTAGGCTCTAGCAACAAGCAAGTGGTGGGGGGGGGTCTGCAGGATGGAAACTGCCCACCACTTCCCTCAAACCAGGTAAGATTCAGCAAATGAGCCAGACTGCATCCCTGTAATATCCCAGCACTCTTGGGGGGGTTGATGCTGGGATTATAGACACATGCTGCACATCCAGCTTTTGTGTGAGTGCAGGAATTCTGAACTCAAGTCTTTATGGTTTCACATTAAACAATGTATACATGAAGCCCCCCCCCAAGTCCCTAGAAATCACATCAATATCCAGTGTAATTCATGGATGGTGGCATATGGTTGTAAACCTAGCATTCAGGAGACTGAGGCAGAAGATCAAATGTGAGGCCATTTTGGATTACATGGGAATTCCATTTCAACAAATCAAATAAGAACTATGTTCAGGAGCTGAATTTTCCATGAAATATCTATTGCTAGAACCTTTTCAAGTATGTACGTAGGACTTTAACAAAGTTGGCTGGATCCAGAGTGGCACCCTCATCTTCAAGTTTCTCATGCCAATGAGACGCAGAACTGCTGTTGGGTGCAGGAGCTCTGGATCCCCGGGAGCACACCCGGAATGTTCTTTCCCAGTTACCCGATGCCCAGCTTACTCAGAGAGCTCTACCGTCTAACCTTAAATGGGGATGGATGGTCTCCTAGGCTAGCTTGCTTATGAGAGAGAGTGATGAATCCTCTGGGCATTCTCCACCTCTCCACCCTCCATCTCGGAATTTAACAGTGAGCTGCTTGTTCTATGGGCTGAACATTAAAGGCAGCCTCTCCAGACTTTGAAGAGTAATAGCTGTCCCTGTAATATAATCTTTTAACTTTCCCAAGTAAAAAGCAAACGAGAGAGATTGACCCTAACATCTAACGCGGAAATAACACAAACACTTTCTGTAGCTCCCAGAAGGGATTCCCTACCACAAGCACTTCCATCAACCCGATCGGCTTTCCTGCTTTGCCAGGGGTATGATGTGACTCACAGCTTGAGTCCTCTATCTACCCAGAAGAAAAAAGTCTTTTAGGCGTGGCCATTGAACACTTCTAACAACCTGAAACATGACTTCGTATCCTTACTGCCAAGAAGGTACTGTTTAAATTCTTCAGGCCAGACAGGGAAAAGTAAAAGGACTGAACCTTAAGTTATATTTAACCTGCCTCTGCCAGCATTCGGTAGGCAGAGGCAAAGGCAGGTGGATCTCTGAGTTTGAGACCAGCCTGGTCTATAAAGGCAGTTCTACAACAGCCAAGGATTCAGAGAGACACCCTGACTTACAAATTAAAAACAAAAAAACCCAACCATACAAAAAAACCAAAACTTCATTTAACTTTGCCTTCAGTAGAAAGTCCTTACAAAGTTTTAAACAGAAGAAATGGGCCCAACTTTGGCAAATCAGAGAAAGCTATGGGGAAGTCTCCTGATTTGATAAAATTAAGATACCAAATTCTGAGACAGTGTCTCACTCACTGAATGGTCCTGACTGGCCTAAACCAAGCTGGCCTACAACTCAGTATCCGCCTGCCTCCGTCTCTGGTGCTGGGATTAAAGGTGCGCACCACCACACACCCGCTGAGCCGTCCGCCCTACCCGCCAGCGGTCGGTCTCTCTCCTGGCTAGCCGTGAGTCAGGCATTCTCCAGCAATTGGCATCTCGTTGTCTTCCTTAGGAGAAGCCACATCTACAGGGCTAAGAAGCCAGAACTCTAGCTCAGCCAAGAGTCCCTTCAATCCATCCTGCGTTCAGAAGCCGCCGCTTTTGTTTTGTGGATATAAGATGATTCCAAGGAGGGCCGGTTGGCACAAGGAAATCTAAGGGCCAGGGCGGAGCGCCTACCTAGCATTCACAGAAGCCCAGGGCTCCAACCCGCAGCACTAGGAGTTTTAAAAAAGAGGCGGGGGGGGGGGGGGCTACCTGGGTATTTAACAAAACTTCCCCAAGAGACAGTGAACGCTGTGCTTTCATTTGTTGTTGTGAACTATCCCATCCCCTCCAAGAGCCTCTGTGGATTCAGTTTAGAATATCAGAGTTCCTTCCTATAGGAAGTCGACTGCCCAAAACTCTACCTGCTCTGGCCGCCTCAATGCCAACACCAAAGCTTCCTTAAAACCTCCTGTAAAACAGGGTAGGCTGCTGAGGTCACAAGTCCAACTGTCAGCACGTGCACGGCAGAGGCCTGTGACTTCCGTGAGTTCTTGGCTAGCCTAGGCTATGCACTGAGACCGTTTCAAAAGAAAACCAGTGTGCATATTATTCTTCACAAAATTTAGGAACTAAGTCTTAGAAAATTTGGAACAAAGGAGCAGCGAACCATCTGTCCCCACCCCCACCCCCCAGAGTCTCACCTTCATCCCAAAGTTATGGAGTTGCCTAGCAGCTGCCAAGCCTGCTGGACCAGCCCCAACAACCAGAACAGATTTCTTCAAAAAGAAACAAAATACCAGTTAGAACAGTGTGACGAAATGCTGTTACAGTTGCTCTGGAAGCTTCTAACTGCCAAGCACTGTTAATCTAGCTGTATTTCTCTGGTGTCACTGGGATCTGTTTTCCCACAGTATGTGAGGGTACCCGTCAGAAGTAACCTCATTTTTCTTTCAGCCTGAAGAAACTGTGCTCCTAAGTCTCCTCCTGGGAGAAAGTATTCCTAATGGTTCATGTGGTTTCTGGCACCACCATAACAACACGCTAGTCTCTTATCACAGCCAACGGCAGAGCCACTGCACAGCCAGTTGCTTACATTGTGGTAGTGTTTAGGAAGAAGATGCTGGCCGGCTCCCACAGTGAGCACTCCCGTGTTGATGAGGCCTTTCCTTGTCATGAAGTAAAGAATCCTTTCCACTTCCTGAACGCACCGGATGCGGACAAGGCCCCGGACAATGATGTGGGGAATGCACTTCTGAGGGGTGAGCGCTTCCTGTGTTTACAGCAGAAGCAAAAGCAACAAAGTAATTCAGTTAAAAACAAACAAAAAACTAGGGCTAAAAGTTTATTTTTACATTTTGATTTTGTTTATATTGAATATTTGTATTTACATTTCAAATGTTATCCCTTTTCCCAGTCCCTTCTCCACCTCCAAACCCAATATCCCATCCTTCCTCCTCCTGCTGCTTCTATGAGGTGTTCCCCTTCCTATCCATCCACTCCCACCTCCCCACCCTGGCATTCCCCTACACTGGGGTATCAAGCCTTCACAGGACTAAGGGCCTCTCCTCCCATTGATGCCGGACAAGGTCATCCTCTGCTACATATGTGGCTGGAGCCATGGGTCCTTCCATGTGTACTCTTTGGTTGGTGGTTTAGTCCCTGGGAGCTCTGGGGGGAATGGATGGTTGATATTATTGTTCTTCCTGTGGGGTTGCAAACCCCTTCAGCTCCTTCAGTCCTTTCTCTAACTCCTCCATTGGGGACCCCATGCTCAGTCCAATGGCTGCATTTTGTTGTTAATACAGGGTCTCACTTTATAACTCTAGCTCACCTAGAGCTCCTTAGGCAGACCAACTGGCCTTGAACTTGTATAAATGCACCAGCCTCTGGCCTCTGCCTCATGAGTGCTGTCACCATGGCTGACTAGGTTGCTAGTCAGTCACTGGCGCCCTGACCCTCTGCTGCTTACGGCACTCTCACTTACTTTGCAGTTTGTGTACCACAGAGCGAGGATGAGGTTTCTCAAGGCCAGGTACATGGTGGGGTCTCGAGAATACTCCGGAAACTCGTAGAGCTCGTCCAGTTCCATCACGTCTGGCCTCACACACAGAGCCTTGCCGCACTCGTTGGGCTGGTAGAATGGCTGGAAGTACCGGTTCATGCCGAGAACTGACAGGAGACAGGCAAGCAGCTCTGCAAGCTGGGACTTCCAACACACACACACACACACACACACACACACACTCACTCACTCACTCACACATTCACATGCACATGCTCATGTACACACACACACACACACACACTCACACATTCACACACACACACTCACTCACTCACACATTCACATGCACATGCTCATGTACACACACACACACACACTCACACATTCACATGCACATGCTCATGTACACACACACACACACACTCACACATGCACATGCTCATGTACACACACACACACACACACACACACACACACGGCGGGTAAGATGGCTCAGTGAGTAAAGATTCTTGCCACCAACCCTGATGACCTCAGTTCAACCTCTAGGAACACATGGAAGGAGAAAACCAACTTTTCTAAAACTGATCCCTGACCTCCCATATGTGCTGTGGTACAGACATATAAATGTAATTTTAAGAATTAAAAAGAAAAAAAAATCCTTTGGCACTTTCTGATTACAAAATGAAACAGTCCCAAAGCCTCATGTCCCATGTTGTGCTACATTCCAGGACTCAGCCTATGGTAACATTCTAGACACTAGTGCTACATTCCAGGACTCAGCCTATGGTAACATTCTAGACACTAGTGCTACATTCCAGGACTCATAACATTCTAGACACTAGTTTTCTCAAACCTGAACAAATTCTATAAACCTACTTCTAAATTCTAATTCAAACCTACTTCTTAAGTAAAAAAAATTTTTTACAGTATTCTAAATGTTTTTCCATGTATTAAATAGATTTATATTTATATTTGGCTTTATGTTAAATAATGTTTTACATATATATGAAAAAGATATACATATATATACACACAAACATATAATATATTAAATTCAGTATTATCAGCTAAATCCTTATTATGGGGCCTTGATAGAAAAACCTAGTTTCACCATCAAAAATGTGATTTGTTCATGTACAGAAGGAAGATGAGGGGTTGTTAGGATTCCTTTGAAACCAATAACATATTCTGCCCTCATTAGAGACAGAAACATGAAGAATAAAAATGGTGACCATACAGCCCAAACTTCATTCTGTGAAGTCAGTCCGTGAAATCAGTTAAGAGGCATAGCTGTTTGACTTTGAAATAAACACTCAGCCAGGCGGTGGTGGCACACGCCTTTAATCCCAGCACTTGGGAAGCAGAAGCAGGTGGATTTCTGAGTTCGAGGCCAGCCTGGTCTACAGAATGAGTTCCAGTACAGTTAGGTTAGGGCTACACAGAGAAACCCTGTCTCGAAAAATCAAAAAAAAAAAAAAAAAAAAAAAAAAAAGGAAGGAAGGAAAAGAAAGAAAGACAGACTCATTAAATCCTATATGTAACTCACAGTTAGGAGCTACAGGCTTTCCAAGGCACTGCACATTGTCTACTCATGGTGTGACAGATCTGCAGGCTGGGCTCTACTCCCTCAGCGTCCTCAGAGAACTAGTTCTGTGACTCCCTACCCACACAAGTCTCTCAGCCACACATTCCAAGTCCCTTATTTAAATGGCGCAGAGTTTACACGGGTCCAGCTCTAGACAACTCAACACCTAAGACAACATAGATACTATGGAGACAGCTGCTAGTGATCTGATGTCCTCTCGTCTGACCATCACGGTCACAAAGTCTGCAATAGGGCATCTGCATATAATGAATACGGGTGGGACTTCTTCCCACGTAGCTCTCCACCCAGGTTGGCTGAATGTGTAGACAAAGGTGTGTATGTGTGAAGGCCAACTGCACAACCCAATGCATGCAGCAGTGAGTGCTTTATACCATGTCATATGCACTAAAAACAGTCTTCTGCAGTCTGCTTACCCCTAAATTTCCAAGACAGGGGGAGGGGATGGAAGGAAAAGGGTCCCAGAGCATCTCTCACCAAGCGACGAGGGGGCTGCCTTGGAGGGCTCCATCTCCCCGGGGCTGGCACTGCCGGTGGCGGTGGGAGCGGCCGTGACGGTGGCACGATGTGTGCTGGTGCAGGAGGGGCTCATGCCGACGCAGTCAGGGTAGTAGGCAGAGAGCAGCGGAGCCGCCACGCTGTCCTTCAGCAGCGGAGGCTGGATGAGCATGGAGTACCACCAGTGGTTGGAAACTTCCAGCACTCTCTGAGATGGATCGGGGAGAGGAAGAGGGGGAATGTACGTCTTCATCCACAGCTCTCCTGTCCCCACCACAGCCACACTCAACAAGTCTCAGTTTCATATAAAGAATCAAACAAAAAGACAAGCTTTCTTGGGTAAGAGTCTTCCCAAATGCAGAAGGTCTCCCTCCTGAACCAGGAACTCCCAGCTGATACCAGGAGAACATGCTGCTTCCCCAACACCCCAGGTCTGCCTCCACCCACCCCCACCCCCACCCCCGCCCCCGCCGGGTTAGTTACATTTTAAATATCAACCTTCTGCAACCTAGAAAGACTTAAGGAAGTTTCAAATGAGGAATTGTGAAGACCAGGTCGAGGTCAGTGGGCGACCGCCTGGACGGCTAATTGACCCAGCCTCCTGTAAGTGGCACCTTTCCTCGGCTAATTGCCGAGCTGTGTAAGTGTGAAGAAAATGATCCGGAAAACAAAAGCAGAAGCAAGCATGCATCTTCTGCTTGGTCTTGACTACAGTGAGGATGTAGCGAGCTGCTGGAGCTCCTGCTTTGATTCCCCTTCGGGACAGACCAGAAGCCAAATAAACTTTCCCCTACACGTTTTGTCTGGATTATTTTATCACCGCAGCAGAAATAGAACATTCACTCAGCTCCAAACAATTCAGCCATTTGCATCCAGAGTCTGCCATCTTAAAAATAATGAGTCCACCATTCTATTTCCTGGGTCACGCAGCTCAGAAGGAAACTGGGCAAACCCTGACACTTGCTGCGAGCCTCTAGCTCTCTGTGCCAGAAGCATACCTGAAGGGGGTGCTCCAAACTAGTCCCCACATGCTGTAAGCGAAACGAAAGCAGCCGGTAAGCCCTTGCCAGCTGCGGCGTGGAGGCCTGTCTCGGAGTGTGCAGAGCCCCCTTGTCTGGGGACACAGCCCAGAGGTAGACTGTTTGCTGAGCATGTCCGAGGCCAGGGCCCATCTGCCAGAAGCCAGACAGCTGTCACCTCATGAATACAGCCTCTGTGTTAAAGCCAAGGATCTTCTGAGTCTAAAGTGCCCTTAGTATTAGAGCTGATGCAGAAGGTATTCTAACTGCACTTAAGTTATCTTTTCTTCTTTCTACAAACGCATCTTGTTTATCCCAAATCCAGAATCCACCTGGTCCATAAGGGAATGAAACTTAATAAAAACAAACAGAACTACTCCTTCCATGAGGAGAATGGGTTCAAAGTGGATCTAATAAGTGTCCCTTTGACCTTTATCTGATCCTGCCATGGTCCCTGAACTCGAGACACTGGGAACAAGCTCAAAGTGCCGATTCTGAATCACTGAAAAGCAGAAGGACTTGGGAATTTAGGGAACTTAGAATATTCAAAAGCAGTTTAAACCAGATGTGGTTACATGGCAAGTGGTGCCAGAAACGGCTGGATTGTGCCAGGGCATGGACAGCTGGACCCACTTCTGTATCTAAGCAGGGACAGGGCAGAGTGCCTACCTTTTTGGTCAGAAAGCACGAGAACCCTCTCCTGCTGCTGAGTTCAGGCCAAGGCAGTCCTCATAAGAACTGAGTGGAGGAAGGTCACAGCCATCCCCAGTAAACAAGTTTATGAAGTCTGAGCCCCGCAGCAAGGTAGGAGCAGTGTCTTCCCTCACATGCCCTTCGGTGTAAAGCAATGTAACCTCACATTCTTTTAACTGTGAGGGGTAGTGCATCTACAGCACCACCACCACATCTATTACTGTGGGCATTTTCACAATGCAGTCACCATGTTCGAGAAGGCTTTGATGTATATCCAAATGGATGCTGGTCATTTACATAGTGAACTTATCCTTAAAGGACCAGTTAGTTATCTCTGATCCAGAACACAACTACTCACCAGATCCTCGGGGAACGAACAATGATCGGGGGTGTCAGGCTGCAAAAAGAAAACCAGGTCTGAATTAAGTGTTTTCAAAACATATAGTCTTAGGTGTCCATTTTCTTTCAGTAGGATACCTCCTCCCCTCAGCCCCACCTTTTTTTAAAAAACTATTTAACTGGCAAGAAAAATGCAGGACATGTCACCAGAATGAGAGTGTGCAAAGATTGGTACTTTTATTAAGATATTTCCCCCCATGGAAACAAAGGGCTGTACAAGGGGCAGAGAGGGCTGTGACAAGGTACACACATCTGGAAGACACAGAGGTCTGGCATTATCTGGCGGAACTAAAGCTGTGTCTCAGATAAACATACCCAGTGATCTTGGCCTTGGAGTACTTCCTAGAGTCCCTTCTAACACTCGTGCTAATCAATGAACCACAAGGAAGGTCAAAGGCTGGGGATGCAGTTCGTGCAGAGCCTGCCTGCTATGCAAGAGGCCCTGGGTCCAACCCCTAGCACTGCACCAAAGAGGGCTCAAAAAAAAAGGGAAAATGTTCAAGTCAAGGACAGCGGCATACCCCTGTAATCTCAGTACTTTGGGGGCTGAGGCTGGAGGATGGACAAGTACACAGTATGAGCTTGCAGTTTACAGTGAGCTCAAAGCTACCCTGGATGATTCAGACTCCCAGGGCAGCTTGAGCTACACAGCAAAACCCAGTCTCAAAGGACAGAAAATGCACATGAAGCAACACAACTTGGTGTGTATATTTCTGGAGTTCAAGGAAGTTTTGTTTGTGAGAGAACAAAGTTATACAAGCCAACAGAATAAGGTAAGTCCACATGTACCCTGACAGACAATACTATGTTACCCAGCAGGGAAAGAACACATGGCAGCTACATGCCACGGCACAGGTGGGACTTACCAGCAGTTCTGAAATATCACACTACAAGATTCCAGTCATATGAAGGTCAAAAAGGAAAAAAAGAATAAGCAAAGGCAAATCCATAATACTGTAAGCTGGAAAAGCAGGCAGGCAGTTTACCCTGGCGAGCAAGGTTGGCGGCTGTGATTGACAGGGGTCACAGGGCATCTGCTGAGAATTCCGTTTCCATATTGGGAGCCAGAAAAACAGGTACTTGTGTGACACATCATTAGCCTGGGCAGCAGTTTCTGGATCAATACAAAAATGCTAACAGAAGGTGGGGAGAACACACGCCTGGCAGCTCTGATCCAAAGAAGAGTTTCCAGAGAAATTCTGTGCATTAATAAGAGACTTGAGCATGCTGGGACAGCAACACTCCAGGAAACAAAACAGGAACAGCCACAACTCAGAAACCAACTTCTTCTCCTTCTAGAATAGGGAAGCGGGGCAGTGCACAGACCAACACTTTCAGATACTACTCAGCAAGACTGAGCTAGATCAAGGCCTCAGTGTTGACTGAAAAATCAGAGGACGTAGAGCAAGCTGGCACCACCATCACGCTGTCCTCACTGGCTGAAACATACCCTAGGTGCCTTCCTGGGCCCTGTCCCCACAGTGCAGCCACGCAGTGTGGCACAGCCTTGCCCACGCTCTTTCCCAGGCCCTTGTTCTCTCTCCTTCTCCACCATTCAGAACCTTCCACCTGAAGGGTGAAGCTAAGACTCAATCACAGTTTCCAAAGTCACTAAGTCAATTGTAAGTGTTCCCATAAAATGTATGTGTGGATATACAGACACACGTGTCTAGTAATGCAAATTAACCTAAATTAGCCATTCCAGAATGTATACATATCCTAGAATTTACCTGTCAATTAAAATTAATCAGCCTGGGCTACATAGTGAATAACAGAACAATAACACACTTGAAAATCCTTGGCAGGGGTCAAGGCTTCCCATAAGCACTCAGAGGAGTCAAGCAGCGGACCCCGAGCTCAAAGCCAGCCCATCTCAAAACCACTATTACTCTTCCTTGTACGAGACTTACTAAGAAAATGGAAAGGCTAAATGTAGACTTGGAAAATACTAAAACCACTTGCACATCTAGATGATGTAAAGAATGCCCACGCATCAGGAAGACTGACTCAATATCCAAAACTACGGAACACAAGCACAGCAGAGAAACAGCGGAGACCACCGCTAGACCTGAGATCCCAGGCAGCTCCTTCAGAATCAAACCCAGTTCTGCCTCACGCCACAAGGCCACGCCTACCCGCTCACCCACACAGATGAGCAAGACACTGGCAGCCTCACATGGCTGACACTTGCAACACAACTGTCCTGCTACCCGGCAGTGTAGAAACAAGCCATGGCAACGCAACACTGAGAAGTGTGAGCACTGAGCAAGCTAGGCTTGCTGTCTGGTGCCTGTGTCACGGCTATGCAGAGGACAAGCTAACCTACTGGTCAGGAGTATAGAGTTCAAGGTCAACCTGGGTGACTTAAGGAAAGACTCCCGCGTCAAAGGAACAAAGCGGAGAGAGGGCAGCTGATCCAGCTGTGGTTCGAGGCCTGCCTAGCACTCATAGGGCCCTAGGTTCAGTGTCCAGTACTGCAAGACATTCAGTTAAACAAGAAGCCCCGTCGATCCACACAACACTGATGGCTGGTTGGTTTGTTTTCTAATGTATTTAATACTGTGAAAGGGACTAAACACAGAAAGAGCACCGAAGACTCATCCCAGTTTTATGAAGTTTACGAGTCAGGAAAACGAACCTGTGAGGTTAGAATCAGAGCAGTTGACTCTGGAGATGGGGAGGAGGGAACTAAAGCCCGCAGGACAAAGGGATACTGCGGCTTAGTGTGGTATTCTGACTGAGCACTGTAGATCCCGTGTTCCACACACAGAGTTACAGTATATAAACATCTCTCAGAAATGAAAATGATACAGTTCTCTTCTGTTAAAAATAGTGCCAATATGCTTAGGGGTTGGGCTGAGCTCCGCAGTACGGCCATTCCCTAGACTGCAAAGGAATAGGCTCAATCCCCAGCTCCTGCTGCACAGTGTTGGCCAGTTCTCAGACGATCACTGAGTCTCAAAACTTGTTTTAAAGACATGGCCTAACCGGGCGTGGTGGTGCATGCCTGTAATCCCAGCACTTGGGAGGCAGAGGCAGGCGGATTTCTGAGTTCGAGGCCAGCCTGGTCTACAGAGTGAGTTCCAGGACAGCCAGGGCTATACAGAGAAACCCTGTCTCGAAAAAAACAAAACAAAACAAACAAACAAACAAACAAAAGACATGGCCTAATGTATTCATATAGCCCAGGCTGCTCTCCAGCTTACTATGTAGGGAAGACTGGCTTTGAAGTTCTAATCCTCCTGCCTTTACCTCCCAAGTGCTGAGATTATAGATATTAACCACCAAGCCCAGCTGAGCTGTATTTTTTTTTAAACTGAAAGAAGCAGTTTGGAGACTCATATGAAAGCCTTAAAATGAGCCTACCATATCAAATCTATTTAAAGTTGTATAAGAAAAATGAATGAACCTTTAAGACTATATTCCCCACCCCAGCCCCAGCCCCACTCCTGAAATGCTAATGTTCATACCCAGGGCTCTGTGCTGGCAAGCACCACCACTGTGCCATATTCTCCAGCCCCCAAGATTTTACTTCTAATGACATGGAGGGAAAAGATGGCTCAGAAGCATTTTCTGATGTGTGTGTATTTATAAATACATATAATCTTATGGTGTTTAACGATACCACAAACGTCTGAGAGCACTGAAACCATGTATTTTACAATCCACCATCACCCCTCAATTAGAAAAAAAAATAGACTATTTTGATTCCAGGAGCTTATACTTAATATTCTTTAATATTCAAAGTACGCGACATTTGGGTGGTGTGTTTAACACATTTTCATACACCAACTGCCAAATTTCAGAAGTGGCGTACTCTGTCAGCTACAGCTGGCTCCTAACTGTCCATCAGAGCCATCCAGCCTGTCCACTCTTGCTGCATAGTCCTGCTTTGTCTGGTGCTGTGATGCACAGGGCACCAGAGTGATGAGGCGGCCTCTGCCTTTGTCCTCGTGCAGTCTAGCATAGTTGTGTGATTCTTTTCCAGCCAATGACACGAGCAGAACTCAAACAGGCAGGCTGCTGCCCAGTGAAAGAGGGACAGACCCAGCCGCTACTGTCCCCCCCTTTGCACTCTCCTCTGCTTCAGATTCAGACACGGTGGCTGGTCACACTGTATCTACCTTGTCACTTGAGGATGGAAGATGAAGACAGACTGGGCAAGAGACTGTTCTTGGAGAAATAAACCAACCCAAACAGCTCATTACCAACCCACCTAGAGTAAAGAAGCCCTTACTTAGTTCACCCATTGCTGGCGGGCTTGTTTGCATACAGCACAACCCTATACAATCACACACGAAGTGACAAAGACACGCTACCGTGACAGATACAGTGACGTATGAAGTAACTCCAAAGGCCACCGCAGACACTGTACCTTGGCAATAGCATTTGGCTTCACGCCGCAGCGGTAAGCCCTCGCCAGGTGTGGAGTGAGCTGGGTCTCCTTGGTAAGCTGCCTCCACTTTCCGCACTCAGGTTTTGTGCACTGAACCTACATGAGAAACAAAGGCACGATCAGAACTAAATCTACACGAAGATAAAACAACCTGCAGATAAAATAAATTAATTAATTAAAAAAACTGTCAGTCACAGAGCTAATAAGGGTTTGATGTCCAGAATAGTTAAGTCTTACAAGAAGAAACACAGCTCAACTTGAATTGGGCAGAGCTGCATATTTGCAATTGGCCAAACACCAGCTTGTATGTCCACGATGAGCTGCCTGTTCACACCCACTCACCGTACAGTTGGCATTGCAAAACACAGACAAGAGGTGGTAAGGATGAAGGCAGGAGGGTCAGGAGTTCAAGTCACCCTTAACTCCATAGCAAGTTTGAGACCAGTCTGCTCTACACTGAGACCCACCTCAAAAAGGGCAGAAACAGCAGGATAAGGTGGTGCGTACCCTTGATCCCAGCGCCGGGGAGGCAGAGAGAAGCAGGTGGATTACTTGGGTTTGAGGACAGCCTTGGTCTACTCAGTGAGTTCTAGACTAGCCAAGGCTACATAGTGAAACTTCTGTGTCAAACAACAAAAAAGCCAAAAAAGAATCCGTGATGGTATACAGAAAAACCTGACCTCCCCTCCCCCGACAGACAGACAGACAGACACACACACACACCAGTGAAAAAATGATGAACGGGCTCTGAGATGAGTCTGGAGTTAAATCCCGGCCTTTCAGGAACATGGGCAGGTAGAAGGACTCTCGGGCCACTCCGCAGCCAACTCAAAACCAAAAGCAGGAGGGGGGCTCGAATGTGCACTAGTGACCCAGCACATGACCCAGCGAGCTCAGGCCCTGGGTTCATGTGTGTCGGGAACCACCAAATGCTAACCAACCATAGAAATGCCGTGTGGCCCATCCCTAGGTCTATATCCCCGAAGAACTGCAAACTGGTCTCTATCCTCGCCCCTGTTCATTCTAACTGAAAGACGAGAGACAACCCGAGTGTCCATCAAGAGAGATGGGCCACCCTGAGGCCAGGAGGTGCTGTGTGACAGTCCTTTCCTCCCTGGGCTATATGAAGCAAAGACGTGGGCAATTTTAAAAGGGTTTGCTCTAACAAGGCTAGAAGTAACCCAAGCAAAGCTCTGCCACACGGCAGCACGGTCCCCACCACCTGTCCACGCGTGCGCGCTCTGGGCAGCAGAGGGCCTCCTTACCCAGTAAGGGAGCTGCTGGTCTGCCATGAACGCCTTGGGGCTTGGCTCCGTCTTGCCATTGCTGGTCCACACTCTTTTCCAAGCACTGTATTTGTCATACCCGTCTTTGTGGCTGAAACCATCAGGAAAAAAAAGAAGGCGATCTATAGGTTAATCGGGTTTTCACACTACAGCTTGGCTTGGTCAAGTCGACAAAAGAGACTTTGCTATTCTTAGGCCCACTGTGGGGAGGTGGGGGTTGGGGGTGGGGGGGTGGGGAGATGGGGGGGTGTTAAGATGCCACGCCCGCCCACTGTAACAGGCTAGCAGGAGAAGCCTGTGCCGGATGACGTTAGCTCTGTAACAAATAAGGGCAGAGCCCCAGGTGGTGAACTGTCCTAATGTCTGTGGTAGGTAAATCCTACAGCAACCGTTGATATTTTATCAAGGGATAAAATAATATTAAACACTCAATTAAAATCGGAAGAAAAGACAGCTGAACGGGCAGAGAGCCACTCGTAGAAGGCAGAGCGAGGTCTGGGGCCCCGGCTGATCCCAGGATGGAGGCACAAGATCCAGGCCTGCCAGGCTACAGGAAAGGCTGAAGAGATGTCGGCCCGGCGCTCTGCTGGCTCCCCTAAGTGTCTGCACACTATCTTGCATGAACTGTGACCGAACAGCAAAGCAGCCGAGCTCTCTAGAGCTTACACATACAGGGCATGTGTCATGGCAGATGCACGAGCCTGCACGCAGGCCGACTCACAGCACATTTTAAGTTTTTTGGTTTTTTTTGTTTGTTTTAAGTCAGGCTGCCTTAAATCATCTTACTCTAAAGATTTATTTTGTTTATATGAGTACACTGTAGCTGTCTTCAGTCACATCGGATCCCATTACAAATGGTCGTGAGCCACCATGGGGTTGCCGGGAACTGAACTCAGGGCCTCTGGAAGAGCAGTCAGTGCTCTTAACCACTTAGCCATTTCTCCAGCCCAGCACATTTTACTCTTAAGTTTCATCCATGTGTCCACTGTCCTCTGGTTACATTCCCCTTTGTCAGCCCCTAAGCCTAACAGTTTTGCTTCTATGGTTCTCTCATACATACCTATGTGATTATTTACATAAAATCCGGGAACCACAACTGAGAAAGTGGATATAATATTTGATAATGTTTCAGAGTTTGTCTTAACTTGCTCAGTGTGAGTACCTCCTGCTGCATCCAGTTTCTTATAAATAACGTGATTTCACTCTTCCTTTCCCCCGTCCAGCCTTGCTTATGAATACCCAGCTTCAGCCATGTCGTGTGGTGCCTTCGGCACTGAATTCCAGTCACACTTGCAGTCATCACTGGCATTAGACGGCCCAGGAGGTCCCAGGTTTGTGACCAGCCTCCCCAGACCTTGTCTCATCCCCTCTCCCAGTCCTCAGTCAGGAAACCAACCTTCTGTAGTAGTGGTCAAAGCATTCATTACAGAAGTGCTCCCCACAGGACAGGTGATACCATCGGGAGGTGTAGCCATTTTTGGCACATCTGAAAAAGAGTAGAAACACGCAGAGCTGGCGGTGAAGACTGACTTTTCTCACTCAGTTTCCTTTAAGTGGCTCCTCAACCTGAGCCCATTTGCAGCACCTCCACTTAAATAGCCCAGGGCTAAGCTAGGACTCGCTGAAAGGTCGTGCAGGTTGAGAGTCACTTATCTGAAATGTCTGGAATCAACTAGTTATTTTAGCTTTCAGTTGTCCTACGGGTTTCAGAATGCTTGCACCATGCACAGTGAGACATCAGGGGTTGAGAACCCATGTATAAACATAAAGGGTCCTGGCACTCAAAAGTTTTAGAACTGAAGCACTTTGGATTTCAGATGGCAGATATACTTACTACCTCAGGAACAGGGACCACACAGGAAGGACTTAGGTCAGCCAGGTGTAACCTCGATGGCTGCCTGGGGCACTGGGGCATGGTGGTGATCTATGAAGCAATGGCTCCGCCCTTGCTGTGAGCCGAGTGAGAGAGGACCCTGTGATAACATCTGATCAGCTGCAAGCGAGAGAGCAGACGAGCAGTCTGGGAAGATGGCTGGTCAGGTAGCTCCTGACACAGCACAAGGAGGAGACAACAGACACGGCCATCTCATGATCAGACCCAAATGGGCTTTGCTCAAATTTAACCTTTACCGAGTCATAACTTTTACTGAAGATTTTTCTATGGAATGAGAAAAGCCCTAACTGTCCCACAATGATCACAAATGGTGGGACTATGGTTGGCACTGTAGGCTTAGTTTTGAGGCAGGTCTCTTGCACCCTGGGCAGGCTTTCCAGTTCACCGTGTAGCTGAGGAAGACCGTGAACCAAATACCTGTGGTCCTACCTCCGTTTCCCGAATGTTGGGATTAGCAGGCATGTGCCAGCAGTCCCACAGAGTACTGGGATGGAACCCAGGTCCTGGGACCTGCTAGACAAGCCCTGTACCAACCGAGCTACCTCCCTCAACCCTGTAGCTTCTGAGACCGGCACAAGCATATAAAGAGGCGGCACACTACATGAGGGAAACATAAAGATGACAAAAGGCAAAGACACATGGGTTCCTCCCAGAGCTTGAGTCTGAGATCTCCTACGCCCGGAACAGCAAGCCCCAGGACTGCACAAAGATGGTGGGGCGTGTCTGAAGACACTGTATGGCAAAGCTGATCTGGATGTGATCTCTCCCACTAGACCAGAAACAACCAGAGTATGGCGGATGCTGTGGTGTGTGGTTACTAAGCAGCCAGAACTAGCAGGCTGTAGTTCCTGCATTTGTCTTTCAAAGAGCTAACATCTAGGGTGCCATTCCCACACAGCACATGCTCCTGGGCAGACACACACGGCCAAGGTAGCCCTGCCACAGACCTCTCAGAAGCGCTCGCAAAGCACACAGGATACGCGGTGGTACAGCCTGCCTTTTCACATTTCCTGTACTTCTTCTCTGATGAACCATCATCATCCTCATCCGGGATCTCCACTGCTTTCTTCTTTGCCTGCGGAAGAACCCGCTGACGTCAAGATTTCACTCGGGAGGGGGATGGCAGCAGGTTTGCTGCTGAGGTCACATGTGGGTTGAAGCTCTAAATGTCGCCACGTTGGTAGCATCTGGGATCAAAATTGTATGCCAGGCAAACAGCCTACCGACTGAGCCACACCCGCAGCTCCGCATCTGGCATCCTGGCAAACGGGCTAGGGTTAGCCAGACAAGCACCTGTATAAACAACTGTCTTACTAGAGGATCTAGGAACAGCACCTTAATGATACGTAGATTCAGAAGTAACATGTGCATGAGCTTTTCTTAAAGGAAAATGTGACAGTCAAGAGACGTCATTCCTGGGGACTGACGGCGTGGCTCAGCGGTTAAGAGCACTCGCTGCTCTTACAGAAGACCCAGGTTTGGTTCCCAGCACCCACATGGCGGCTTACCACTGTAATCCCAATTCCAGGAGATAAAATGCCCTCTCCTGACATCTGAAAATACTAGGGATGTATGTGGTACACATATATACATTCAGGCAAAATGTTCATATACATAAAATAAAAACATAAAATAAAAACAAATCTTTTAAAAACTAAGAATTTTTTTCTCTCTTAAAACAGTTAAGTCTGGACATTTAAGAGCTAGAGAAAAAAACAATCTAAAGTAGCAGGACGCTCAACGTTCATTAAATACTCTACTGCAAACAAACCTTCCAACAGGGCTCAAGCAACAGCAAGCTCAAGTCCAAATTCCCTTGAATGACATCCAAGCCAGCCAGGACCTGGCCTCAGCGTCCTATTCTGGAAGCAGCCACCCCAGCTGTGATCCTCCCAGCACCATTTGGTGATCCAGTCTTTGCCCTCACAGCTCCGGCTGCACACTCTACACCATGCACCGTGAGCTCCTCCACAAACCGCCACGGCAGGACTGGGCTTGCTCTGCCGGACTCTCCACTCCCCCTCGTAACCACGCGTGAACACATAGAATACCTGCCGCCCGGAGCTCCTCAAGGGCAGGTTATCGGGTGAAAGCTCCAAATTGTTTCTCTTCTTTGACCTCCCTCGAGATGCTGCCATTGCTTTGGAAAACCTGAAAGGGGGGGGGGGATACACCATTAAGTTATTAGCATCTGCTGATATTTCAAACCATTGTCATGGCGGGTGTGTGTGTGTGTGTGTGTGTGTGTGTGTGTGTGTATGTGTGTATGTGTGTGTAATATAAAACCCCTACTCCCAAGTTACATAATCTGATGCCTGTGTTGTCACATACAAAATGAGGACAAGACAACCATGTTGGGGTATACCTGTGAACCTTGAACTTGGGAGGGAGGGGCAGGGGGACCAGCCGTTCCAAGGTCATCCTCAGCTGCACAGATCCAACCAGCCGGGGTACATGATGGGACTTTGTCATCATGTTCTTGCTATGCGCCCCTCTCATCTACTATGTCTCCTGTTTCCTGAGGTCTTAGCTTGTACTAAGAAATAAGTACTTAGCTTGTAGCATGAAATAATTCATACTAACAAATACCAGGCACACTGTACATAGAATACAGGAATCTGGATGCAATAAGAGCACAAATATCTTTTGACTAGACAAATCGTAGAACTTTTCAAAGCAGTCTGTTAACAGCATGGTTAGACCGCCCTTAAGGACAAACATCTAGCCAGGCGTGGTCACTCATGCCTGCAATTCCAGCGGGGTTGGACAGCAGCACGGGGGTTGGAAATTCATAGCTGGCGTCAGCTGCATAGACCGTTCAGGGCCAGTTTGGACAGGAGACGCTGTCTCAGAACCAACCAACTGAAACAATCTATAAATTAGGCATTGAAACCCCGAAAGATTATGAGCTATTAGAAAATATTCAGTAAGAAAAATAGTTAAGGTAACACATGAAT
Organism: Apodemus agrarius; assembly: GCA_964023405.1. NCBI lineage: Eukaryota > Metazoa > Chordata > Mammalia > Rodentia > Muridae > Apodemus > Apodemus agrarius. Next base: position 16,599,184 of record OZ030019.1, read on the forward strand.
CTGCAATTATTCACCTTCCCTATCGTATTTCTGTCATGTTACCGCACACCAAGAGGAAGGAAGGAAAGGTAAGAAGGGCATCCGTATGGAAAGCGGATGTGGAAGCAAGGACGTGGTCCCAGAAGACAGTAACCTCAACAGCTACACAGTGACAGCCTGGTAATACTCAGCTCCCACTTGCAAGCTATATCCATGTCTACAAGGCCAGTTCTCACAAATTATTAACATCTAATGGAAACTCTTCCGTCCACGGAGTAAGAAATCATGACATCAATACCGTAAGGAGTTTTTTTTTTCATTACTTAAAGACAGGATAAAGCCAACTACAAATATAGAAGCCCAGCATATTCCAAGATGCAGAATACCTCATTTTAAAGAGGTGCTTTTTTTTTTCTTTTTTTTTTATGTTTACATACTGGGGTGGGGGCACATACCATAGCACAAGTATGGAGGTCAGAGGTCAAGCTCTGGGAGGAGCCAGTTCCCTCCTTCTCCCATGTGGGTTCCAGGGGTCAAACTCAGGTTATTAGGCTTGGCAGCAAAAGTCCTTTACCTGCTGATCCATCCCTATGTCTCACTGGCTCTCATTGGGGGTTGGGGGGAAGGAGGCATTGCTAGGAGTTTAGTTCAATGATAACGGAAAAGCCTAGAATTCACGAGATTAAATCCTCAAGACAAAAATTAAAGTCAGTCCTGCAGTGCTCACTATACCAACACCATACTAATAACATTTTTAGAAATATCATCTACCTCAACCACGGTTACGCAAAGGCTTTCCCGATCCCATCCGCACTTTGACACTGTACTAGGAATACACAACGCCAGGCAAGCCCTCTACCCTGACCTACATCCCGTTACAATAATACTTTATTTCTAAGAGCATATTTTAAAACACAGACCGGCGGTGATGGCGCACCAGAAACACATGGCTCCTAAAGCCAAGCATGACTTCCAGAAGTTTCCAATCGTTACACCCGAACAGGGGAAACAGGCACAAATGGGGCATCAAGAAATGTCTGAAGGAAGAAGCACATTGCAGGAGCTACTCCATCTGACTGAAAGCTTTTAAGGTAGTGCATGGGCATCTTCAATCCACTGGGAGAACTTAGTGTGCTTCCACGGTTAAGCACTGGATGTAATCAGCATTTCACAAACTACTGTGGTTTATTTGGTTTGTTGTTGTTGTTTGGTTTTGTTTGGTTTTTTTTGGGGGGGGGTTGTTTGTTTCGAGACAGGGTTTCTCTGTATAGCCCTGGCTGTCCTGGAACTCACTCTGTAGACCAGGCTGCCCTCCAACTCAGAGATCCTCCTGCCTCTGCCTCCCAAGTGCTGGGATTACAGGCGTGCGCCATCACCGCCGGTCTACTGTGTTTTAAAATATGCTCTTAGAAATAAAGTATTATTGTAACAAGCATAATGAACGATTCACCACCTACCTGGTTTTCTTGTTAGCACAGGGTTTTTACATGGAGCCCTGGCCACTCCACCTGTTGGCAATCTTCCTGTCTCAAGAATGATGGGATTGCAAAAAGGCAGAGGCAGGCGGATTTCTGAGTTTGAGGCCACCCTGGTCTACAAAGTGAGTTCCAGGACAGCCAGGACTACACAGAGAAAACCCTGTCTCAAAAAACCAAAAAAAAAAAAAAAAAAAAAAAAAAAAAAGGATGGGATTGCTGGTAGGCGGGGCCCACACACAGCTGCTCCCTCCCATCTTGTTCTTCAGTGAAGACACCCAACCTACTAGAGTTTCATGGTCAATAAGCCCATTTCTTCCTAATTTTAAATGCAGAGTTTTAGTTTTCTTTTGTTTAAAAAAAGTGTTAAAAATGAATAAACAAGCAAATATATCAATATTTAGGATGTTTAAGTAACTCCCAGGTGTCCTGAATGTAGTTTATTGAAGAGTTTAAATGCCAACACATGAAATTCATAAAAACAGTTCAAAATTAAAGAGTAAAAATTTATGGTGGAGGCAGCATTACTTGTAAAAACAGGACAAACTACTAGAAACTTCTTTGTTAATGAAAGAAACTGAAATCTCCTCGGGTCATTTAAAATAGGCAAGCTGAGGGCTTCATATTCCCATGATAATCCGAGTTACGGAAATATGGACCCAGTGCTATAATTTAATATTGACTACCCAAACCAATAATCCAATTCTGAATTCCCTATTGCCCTGGGTCTTTTCTCAACTGTTCCCTGTCTGAAAGACAATTATTGATGAGAATTTTCTCACGGACCCTCTGAAGAAAACCTCAGAAAGGATTTCACAATATATTCTGGAAGCATTCAAAGCAGATGTGGTGGCTTTGTATTTGCAGCAGAAAGGCTGGGGCAGAAGGATTGCTTTGAGTTGGGAGGCTGGAGACTAAGCAATGCTTTGAGCTGTGCCTGTGGTAAGGGATTCCCCACACCTGTCGTGGTCTGTTGCTTGTTCAAGAACTTGGGCCTCTGTGGCTGGGTTCCAGATCACTCAACCCCAACTTTCTGCAGCTGGGCCTGCTTCTGTCTTCTTTTCTCACATGCCAGCTGCGCGGACTATCAGCCATATGGACCCGGACCGGGTAGTGTGCAATCCCAGGGGAGGCTTCCCGGGAGCCCTCACCAGCGGCCCTGGCCGCAGATGCCCAGGGTATCCGCTACACCAGCGAACACGACCCTGCCTCGCTGCCCCAAGTGGGGATCGCAACCTGGGATCCCTCCTTCTGGCCGCGGGGCTCCTCACTGTCCCATATAGAAGCCCAGCGTGTGTGTGTGTGTGGGGGGGGGGTTCTCCCCACCACACAGAGTGGGAAGGGAAGTCTGTGCCCCTCCTACCACGCTGCGGGGATCCCCCGCCACCCTGAATGGGGAGGGCAGTCTGGAGTCCCTCCTCCTGGCTGCGGGGTTCCCACGTCCCTGGTAGGGAGCACAGTCTAGGGTCCCTCTTTTCGGCTACGGGGTTCCCCAAGTCCGCAAGTGGGAGCGCAGCCTAGGATCTCTCTTCACGGCTGGCGGGGGGTGGTTCCCACGGCCCGGAATGGGAGCCTAGAGCGGGGTCCCTCCTTTGGGCTAAGAGATTCCCACAGTGGGGTAACTCCTCTACGCTAAGGGGTTCCTACAGCTCCGGGTGGGAGCAGAGAAAGGGGTCCTGCCTCCATGCAGATGGGTTCCTAGGACGCAGGGTGGGTTCCCAGAGTGAGGCCCCTCCTCTAGGCTGAGGGGTTCCCACAGCCCAGGGTGGAAATCCAGACTGGGATCCTCTCCACCCGGTCCGGAGCTGGTGCCGGCGCCAGAGTGCCAGGTGCAGCCGCCGCCCCAACTCACCTCCGCCCGGCCGAGGCGCAAGCAGCTCCCTGCAGGGTTCGAAGAGAGCGACGAGAGGGAAAACCCGCGGCCCCGCAGCCCAGCTCGGGAAGCCCCAGCTCGCACAGGGTTCCCCGCGCCACCCCTTCCAGACGCGGGACGCGGGGGAGCCCCGGGGAACGCGCGCGCCTCCTGACTGGGCTCCACACACAGCCGGCTGCTTTGTGCGGAGCTGTCACCCGAAACCCGCCGCCACCCCCAGACGCTCCCGCAGAGCCGCGAGTCCCTACCTCAGAGCGCTGGCCAGGCGGTGAGTGCTGCACCGGGCTGCACCGGACGGCCGGATCCGCACCGCCAGCTGCAGCTGCTCAGCCGCCGCCGCTTCCGCCCCTATCTCGCCGTGACCCGGAGTGGGAGGAGCCCACAGGCCAAGAGAGCGGGAGGGTCCCGGCGCTCGCCCCGCCCCGATTATTTCCGCCACCGCGCAAACTCGGCCGCTGCGAAGGGCGGGACCGATGCGTTCTGGGCGGAGCCCTCGCTATGGGGCGGAGCTTAGGTTTGAGGGTGGGGCCTGAGGGCCCGGGCGGGGTCACAGAATCCTGGGAGGGGCCTGAGCGTCCTGGGCGTGGTCTGGACGCTGGGAGGAGTCTGCGTGTTCTGGGCAGGGTTCTCACGCCCCGGGCAGGGCCTATAGGACTGGAGCCTGGATAATCTTTTCCGGGGCGGGACCTGCCTACATTGGGCGTGGTCTTAGCCCCTGGGGCGGAGCCTGTGCGTTCTTGCACAGCTCTCGGCTCCCAAAGGCCAGCTAGGGTCTGAAGCAGGCAGCTGGGCACAGCCAAGGTAAGTTACCAACCAGTGGTAAAGGCAGTGATTTGCTAAGACTGTGTGAGCCTCTTACAGAGTTTTTCAGAATGGGACGTCCAAAAAGCACGGATACTAGCTACTTGAGTCCCGAAAAGGGGTTCCGGTGACCGCAGCAAAGACTAGAAATGCTTTGAGTCCAATGTATTATAAGTAGCCCCTTGCTTAGTGGTGTGTTTCAGATAACACATGTCCAAATGTAAAATACTGAGCCATCCTGGAGATCTGTGGACTTGAGGGAAGTTACTGTTCTGTTTAACGAAATTCAAAAATAAAACTAAAGCAGAAACCAAGCGTTGTTGTGCACGAGGAAACTGAAGCAGGAGGATCACAGCGAGTTTGAGGTCAGCCTGTACTATATAGTGAGTTCTAGATAGACCTTCTGTTAAAAATTTAAAAAAAAAAATCCTAAGCCGAAAAAGATGTTTTTTAGTGGGAATTATTGTGTATCTGTCTTTTCTCATTTTTGGACTTTACACTTTTATTGTGTTTAGAGTTTTGTTTCTCCAGAAATGAACAGTGAGCACCACGCTGAGGCGCTGTTAGAGCAGCTAAGTGATTGTGTTTATGACACTCTCAGCCCCAGCTTCGGTGAGATAGAGCTGAGCAGAGTAAAGATCTCTCTTCTGTGTTCAGAAGAGCGCTTCTTGCTGAGGGCACCTTTTGGCATCTCAGTTTCTGATAGAGAGCAGAGACAGGAGACAGGTCTCTTGCTTGTCTGTGTATAATCCCAGACTTCCCTCCAGCCTCTCAGAGTTCTGGACTCTGCCCCTGACATGAGCAACCAGGGGAAAATGCCTTTTGCCGGTAAATACTTTGCTGTGAAGTGCATTTCTGGTTCCAGAGTTAATGGAGGTGTCCTCCTTAAATCCTAAACGCAGAAGCTAAATCATGCAACAAAAGGACATTTCCTTACATTACTGCCTTTGTGACATGTATGCTTTTCCACAGATTCAAGTCATATATGATCACCAGTGATTTAAAGAGTAGGTTGGAATTGTGAAAAAATTTTTTTTTAGATTTTTTTTAAAAAAAATTTTATTTTACTTGATGTGAACAAATGTCTTACCTGTATTAGATCCATTGCAACTGGGGTTATAGACAGCCACAAGACACCTTGTGGTTTCTGGGAATTGCACTGTGTTCTTTGGAAGAACAGCAAGTGCCCTTAACCAATGAACCATCTCCCCAGCCTCCAGAACATAGTATTATATCGTCCTTAATATTGGAAGGGCAGGCGTGTACTTGCACATTCGATCAACAATTGTGGTTGCATGAAGTTCCTGCCCCCTCGGTTCCCTTCTTGTACACGTCCTCATGTAAATGAGGGCAGGGGCGGAGCTCAGAGGCACGCTGCTTGTCTGGGATGTATGAGCCCGGAGGTTCAACCTTTAGGATCCTTCCAAAAGCGAGGGGAGAGTTATTTGAAAATATAAACTTACGGTGTAGCGGTAATATATTGAATTGACGTGTCTATTTTTTTTTTCTCCCTCCTGAAGCCCTACCAAATTTCAGGATTTTTTTCAAATGCATCAGCCATTAATAAATCAAGGACAGACTGGTGAAGAAACAGAAAGCAAAGTACTGTTATTAAAGGGGTTCAGGAGTTCAGCACCCTGAATTCCAATCTTGGGGTCCTGATCAATGGCTGTCATGGGGTCATGACCAATGGCTGTCATGGGGTCATGGTCCATGGGGCTGACCGGTGAGTGACTGCTGTAGGACAGAGTGCCAGACCCTCCCTCCCATCTTAAGAGAACTACTCCCAGAAACAGGAGTAGGAGTAAAACTAGGGGATTAGCTGTTAGATTCCTGGTTCAGAAAAGGCTAAATCAGAAAGGGCTAAAAGGCTAAAGGATCCTTGTGTCAACTTCTGACAACAGGGTTTCTACTCCTTGTCACCCTTGCAGGCTGCAAGGTTGGGTGGTGTACAGGTTATTCTCTGAAGGCAGCGTTCCTGATGTATAACAATGAGGTGTTCTTAGTACTAGACTCACTGACGTGAAATTTTCGTTTGTTATTGTTTCGTTGGTTTGAGTTTGTTTTGTTTTGTTTTGTTGATACATGGTCTCACTGTAGCCCTGAGAGGCCTTGAAACTCACTATGTAGACCAAGCTGGCTTTGAATGCACAGAGCTCCGAGCCTCTTGCTTCTACCCTCCTACTGCTGGGATTAAAGGCATGCCGCCATGCCTGTCTTGTTTGTTTTTGAGACAGTGTCCTGATACGTAGCCTTGGCTAGCCTATAGAATCTACTACAGAATCTACTATATAGACCACTTTGGCCTGAAATTTGCAATAACCCTCTTGCCTCTGTCTCCCAAGTATTGGGGGCATATGATGCCACTCTTGTCTTTGATGTTGACCTATGTTTTTAAAGCTATTGCCCAAGGTAGAGGGTTTTGTATAGTTCATCAATAGGATCACAATGTCCCTGGATGACATCATTGCAGATATCTTTCCACTTAGGCACTGGGGACACCAACCTCGGGGACAAACTTGTCCATAGCCCGAGGACGGCACCATGTCACTTGATATGAAAGAGCACCCCGATGCTGAGGTACAAAAGGACCGAGTACTGACCCTGGAAGACTGGCGGGACAAGTGGGTGACCCGTCACATCTCATTCCATCAGGAGCAAGGACATCGGTAAGACATGTTTGGTCTCTGGCAGAGAAGTGCTTTTATCAGAAACTGACTGGCGGGTGTGTGCCTCGGTGGGTAGAGAGAGCTTAGCGTGAAGGAAGCTCTAGGTTTGATCTGCAGCACCAAACAAAACTGGGCACAGTGGCATATGCATGGCATATCAGCGTTTGAGGGATGGAAGCAAAAGCATCAGAAGTTGAAGCTATGTGAGTGAGTTTGAGGCCAGCACTTGGCTCCAGTGAGACGAGAGAGAGAGAGAGAGAGGGAGAGAGAGAGAGAGAGAGAGAGAGAGAGAGAGAGAGAAGAGAGAATAAAGAAGAAAAAAGAAATTTGACTTTGAAATAAAATATACAAATACATTATTAGATTTATTTTCAGACACACACTGTCATCTTCTGATATCGTTCATCAATTAGAAAGCATCCATAGCATATCATGCATTCATTACCGGTGTGCTTTTTCTCTCAGTGTATAATAATCTGACTTACGGATGTATATGAAATGCATCTTCTTAAAACTTACCCGCACTGCCGGGCGTGGTGGCGCATGCCTTTAATCCCAGCACTTGGGAGGCAGAGGCAGACGGATTTCTGAGTTCGAGGCCAGCCTGGTCTACAGAGTGAGTTCCAGGACAGCCAGGGCTATACAGAGAAACCCTGTCTCAGAAAAAAAAACAAAAACAAAAACGAAAAAAACAAAACAACAACAACAAAAAAAACTTACCCGCACTTTCTTCACAACAGTCATGGGTGCTTATACATGCATCAGATGCTGGAACAACATTTAAGGTGATGTCTCCTTATGTTCTAAAGTGAGGGCGAGCTCCGGCAAGCTGCCTCAGCAGATGAAGGCACTTGCCACCAACCCACAACAGCCTGGGTTCTGTCCCTAAACCATTTACCACAAGAAAGTGAGAACTGACTCTTGGAAGTTATCCTCTGACCTCCAGACATGTGCTATGACATGATACATCATACATGTGTATGATATATATATACACACAGACATACACACACAATGTAAATTAATTAAAATTAAAGAGTTAAGCTTGTTGAAGAATATTCTCTGATATATTGAATATATATAAATTTAGAGACCCCCCTTTTTAACATCACTTTCACATAACAACAAAAATAAGAATATAAATATAAATACAGACTTTTCCAAATATATCTCTCAAGGAAACATAAGCAGTTTTTATTTTCCAGTCATGAAAACTCAGGTTGTTAGTCATATGTAATACTAAGTACCTTGTAATGAAGCAGGAAACTTAGCTAGCCTGTTTCTTTGAGTGTAACGTGGAGGTTGTAATAATTAACATTACCCCCTTGTTACATTGTTGGGAATAGTGAGATAATACAGGAGAAGTTCTGAGTCTGGGCTACTTAAAGCAAGCATCATGGTGACTTTGTTTTCTTCCCCAGGCTCTTAAAGAAGCATTTGGATACATTTCTTAAAGGCCAGAATGGACTGAGAGTGTTTTTCCCCCTCTGTGGAAAAGCCATTGAGATGAAATGGTATGCACAAGTGAGCATCAACTAGTCTTTGCAGAGTGATTCTTAGGGTGAATATTTAGTAGGGTATGTGTCGGTTAAAAAAAAAAAAATTTGTTAAGTGTGAGGACACACCATAATAGAAGTGCTTGGGAGATGCAAGAGAACCAGGAGACCAGCCTTGGCTACCTGTAAGTTCAAGGGCTGCTGGGTGAGGGGAGACCCTGTCCCAAAAAAGCCAGGTAACCTAACATGCAAAGAACAACAAAATCTCATTATTAGTATCAGAGTGTCTTTATTTTTAGGATACTCAGCAATAGTTATAAAATTAGTGATACTATTTCTAAACAACAAGAATATAAACTGAATCAGGAATGACCTTGTCTTTCTATATTTTGTTTCAAAGGCCAAAAAAGGAAAAAAAAAAAAAAAAAAAAAAAAAAAAAAGCTTGGGGTGGGGGCGGGGCAGAGGGACTGAGCATTCAGCAGAGTTGGTAGAGCCCTTGCCTATCTAGAATGGAGCCCTGGGCTCAGTCCCCAGCATTTCTTAATGGGCAGTGGTGTACATGCCTGTGATCTTGGCAATTAGGAGGTGAATTAGTTTGGAGCCAAATGGGGAACATCCCCTCCTTTTTCATGTGTCCCGGATCTTTGTATGTGATTTAAATGTTTATAAGTGGCTGAGAAGTTTCAGTCACAATGGCTGTTTGAAACGGAAGGCAACAGAAACCACAAGCTGTAGAGCACTCTTTTCTCGGGACAGTGTTTATAGTCCAGAGTTCAGCTCGGCTCTCCCTTCCTCCCACCAACAGGAGATTTTGTTATTGTGAACCAGTTATAAAACCAGTGGTAAGGAGGCTGGTTCTTATGAGCCGTCCTCTACAAACAGAACTCGCTCTAATTGACAAGGCACTGTTCCTACAAAGTTACCCTGAGTCACGACCCTAGAGATTATTTTTTTACACAAAATGCTGCTGCCAGCGATAATGCCCAGCCACAGACACATCCTCCAAGATGGATGGTTACTTTAAAACTGAAATGTTAAGAAGGTAAATGTTCACTAAGAGGAAGGAACAAAAGATTGGTAGAAAATGTTAGTGAATACAGAGTATACTGACTTTGAAATGTTCTGTCACCTCTGTAAATACAGTGATCTACCCACAAGGCACACATGCATTTGGATTTTATTCTCTAATAGAGTCAAAGTTTTGTAACTCACGCTGTCTCAACTTATAGCTAAGAGCATGTATTAAACAGCTGTTGCGGGGCTAAACTGACTGGCTCTGTCGTTAAGAACACTTGCTGCTCTTTTAGAGGACCCACGTTCAGTTCCCAGCACCCTTATCAGATGGCTCACAGCACCTGTAACACCCTCTTCTGCCCTCTGAGGACACAACACTCACAGCATACACAGAGACATATACATAAAAAATTTCTAAATAAGCAACATTTTTAAGTGGCTATTATAACCTGAAATTCAAGTGTGGCCATGAAGTTAAGGATTATATCTCTAGCCGGGTATGGTAGCATGCCTTTAATTCCAGCACTAGGGAGGTAGAGACAGACAGATCTCTGTGAGTTCGAGACCAGCCTGGTCTACAAAGTGAGTTCCAGGACAGCCAGGGCAGTTATACAGAGAAGCCCTGTCTCAAAACAACAACAAAACTATCTCTCTCTTATTTATTTATATTTATTTATTATATGTAAGTAGATTGTAGCTGTCTTCAGACACTCCAGAAGAGGGCGTTAGATCTCATTACAGATGGTTGTGAGCCACCATGTGGTAGTTGGGATTTGAACTCAGGACCTTCAGAAGAGTAGTCAGTGCTCCTAATCGCTGAGCTGAGCTATCTCACCAGCCCAGAACTATATCCCTTATTAGACATTTGTTTTAACAGGCTCTCACCAAACCAGTAGAGTGACTTTGCAAATTATCTTTGAGAAAACAACTCTATAAACAGAAATGGTAACTGTGGCTGGAGCAGAGATTTTAGGCAACATTAATGAAACCATATAGCTCGCTAGCTGGGTGTGGTTATTAATTTTTGGGGGGGTCTCAATCCATTTATATGAAAAAAATCAAGGATTTGGGGATGTAATCCAATGGGAGGATACTTGCCTAACATCCACAGGCTCAGGATTCATTCCCCTAACCCGCAAAATAATAACTGAAATAAAAATCCAGATGCAAACTACTCTAATTGCATGTAAGTTGTCATATTAGAGCAATTTTTACTTATGTAACTGATCTCTATATATGTACAGGCATTGGATCTGAGCATGTCAATTATCCAGGAGAAGAGGTCAGAAAGCATTAAATGAAATAGGAAATTTATTTTAGGGTTTCCCTGGCAATACAAATACATTCAGTCAACTTGGATAACCTCTTTGCCTATCTTTTGTAACTCCAATGACATGTATGGAGAATGAAAGAAATAGTCTCTATATGCTAGAGCACAAATCCCCTGGGCAGTCTGAGAGACCAGGTATTAGTTTGTTTCCTTTTAAACAATAAGTAGCCCACATTCTGCCCACGGTGGGACCATGCACTCTTGCACAGATAGATAATAGGCACAGTCTGTCTTGATCCCAGTTAATAGATGAGAGGAACATCATGTGATGTTCACTTTGCTCACCTGGAATTTCACCAGAAGAAGATGATGACGTCAGGTAAAAAGCAAAAAGCTGCAGCGTGGTAGGCTAAATGCGCATGCGCGCTCTTCAAACGGCGCCGCCTCGCTACCCTAGCATCCCCCAGGCCCAGCCTTGCCCCTCCGCACATGGTGTTAGAAACGTCCTATTCGGTTTCCCTCGTCCCAGTACCCCACAGCAATTCCAACAGAACAATCTCCAACACCCACCTTCTGGAGATGTGTGTGTGTGTGTGTGTGTGTGTGTGTGTGTGTTATACATGTGCTTGTGCACTTGTATGTGCAGATGCACATGTATGATCTGAAAGTCTACACAAGGCATCTTCCTCTATTGATCTCCCCCTTATTTTTAAGAGAAGATATCCACTGAACCTGGAGTCTCCTACATTCCAGGGCCCTCTTGTCTCTCTCTCCCTCTCAGCACTGGCCTTACAGACACGGCTGCCATGCTAAGCTTTCTCGGTGGGTGCTGGGGATTTGAACTCAGGTGCTCATGCTTGTGCAGGGAGCTCTTTACCCGTTAAGCCCTTGCCTCGTTCCCAGCTTTTGGACTTGATATGTTTTTTAAAGATTTATTGTAAGTACATGTTGGCCAGTGTGTCACACAAGAGTGCAGGGCACAAGAGGCATCTGATCCTCTGGAGCTGGAGCTACAGGCCATTGGGAGCTGCCTGGTACAGGTGCTGAGACTGCGGGGGCAGCTCCTGCTCTTACCCACTGTGACACTTCCCCGGCCCCTTTTGTGGGTCTTTGAGACAGAATCTCAGGCAGCCTAAGCTAGTCGCAACCGTATTATATGGCTGTTCCTGACTGTAATATATCATCATAACCGTAATATATCATAATAACCACAATATATCATATATATATTATATCGCTGTTCCTAACTGTAATATATCGTAATAACTGTAATATATCGTAATAACCATAATATGTCATGTATATATATACATATATCGCTGTTCCTGACTGTAATATATTATATTACATATATAATATATATGTAATAACCATAATACATCGTGTATATATATATTATATTGCTGTTCCTGACCTTGAACTCCTGATCCCCCCCAAGCCTCCACTTCCCAAGTGCAGAGATTATATATAAGCCTGTGCCCCCATGCTCAGCTCCCAAAGGTTTTCATATTGATTCCTAACCGTCACGTTCCCATCAGCCTTGTGACTTCTGTACCTGCTTTTGCATAGTGCAATAACATTTAGCTGGGCTCATACTACATTATAGCAAAGGTGACTAGTTTGTATGATGTTATACAAACTTACTTCTGTGTCTCAGTAGTTGTGCACCTGCTACTGTTTTCTTTTGACCATAAGATCCTCAAAATGTGAACTCTATAGCTACCGTGCTTGTTAGTAAAGTGCTAGCTATTTGCATATGGTAATAAGATTCATTTTTCCAATCATGTTTATTGTTGATAAGTGTAAATTGTTAAGGCTACTGCCCAAAAGCACACAATGCCTCGCGCTTTCAAGTGGGGCAACAAACAGCCACATGTGGCAGTGTTTAAAAATCCATTTAACTATATTTCTTTTCAGTTTTGAAACAGTCTCACCGTACAGTCCAGCATGGCCTCAAGTGCAAGGTCTTCAGCCTCCTCAGGACTGCAGCTGGCGGTGACTTTGTGCCTGACTTGGCTATTTAAGTATAAGCCAAATTAAAATTTTAAATTATCGCTATGGGACTGGCCACATCCACATGCTTAGTAGCCACATGGCTGGTGGCTCTGTCCTGTCGAGGACAGTGATAGCCGTATCCATCATTACAGAAAATTAATCAATAGCCAGTGTCTATTTGGAGGAATTGAAAATCATTCCCTCAAATCAAACACATTTATATGAATGCCTGCAAAAATATAGATCCCTTAAAATTAAGATAAACAAATGGATTTCTTTCTTTCTTTCTTTTTTTTTGTTATTTCCTCTTTCTTCGGTGTTGATAAATTTTCAACACGGGGCCTTAGGCAGGGCGGGGACTCTGATACTGAGTTTTATTTCCAGCCACGGAGAACATGTCTGTTTATCATGATTTTTATTTTGATGTAAATATGGTTTTCTGCAGGTTCGCAGACCGGGGCCACACTGTAGTTGGTGTAGAAATCAGTGAAATTGCGATTCGGGAATTTTTCGCAGAACAGAATCTTTCATACACGGAAGAGCCGCTTACCGAAATTGCTGGTGCCAAAGTATTTAAGGTTTGCATTGATTATGGTAACTATTTCCATGCCTCACCAAAACCTGATTTTTTTTTTTTTTTACCATGAGTAGATGAGGGTGTTAAACAGGTGTCAGATGGGCACCTACACCTCACACACTGTGCTCTCTACCACAGGTGACCTACACCTCACACACTGCACTCTACCACAGGTGACCTACACCTCACACACTGCACTCTACCACAGGTGACCCACACCTCACACATTACACTCTCTACCACAGGTGACCTACACCTCACACACTGCGCTCTCTACCACAGGTGACCTACACCTCACACACTGCACTCTACCACAGGTGACCGACACCTCACACACTGCACTCTCTACCACAGGTGACCGACACCTCACACACTGCACTCTCTACCACAGGTGATTTACACCTCACACACTGCGCTCTACCACAGGTGACCAACACCTCACACACTGCACTCTCTACCACAGGTGACTTACACCTCACACACTGCGCTCTACCACAGGTGACCAACACCTCACACACTGCACTCTCTACCACAGGTGACCTACACCTCACACACTGCACTCTCTACCACAGGTGACCGACACCTTAAACATTACACTCTCTACCACAGGTGACCAACACCTCACACACTGCACTCTCTACCACAGGTGACCTACACCTCACATACTGCACTCTCTACCACAGGTGACCTACACCTCACACACTGCACTCTACCACAGGTGACCTACACCTCACACACTGCACTCTCTACCACAGGTGACCTACACCTCACACATTACACTCTCTACCACAGGTGACCTACACCTCACATACTGCACTCTCTACCACAGGTGACCTACACCTCACACACTGCACTCTACCACAGGTGACCTACACCTCACACACTGCACTCTCTACCACAGGTGACCTACACCTCACACATTACACTCTCTACCACAGGTGACCTACACCTCACACACTGCACTCTCTACCACAGGTGACCGACACCTCACACACTGCACTCTCTACCACAGGTGACCTACACCTCACACACTGCACTCTCTACCACAGGTGACCGACACCTCACACACTGCGCTCTCTACCACAGGTGACCTACACCTCACACACTGCGCTCTCTACCACAGGTGACCGACACCTCACACACTGCGCTCTCTACCACAGGTGACCGACACCTCACACGCTGCACTCTACCACAGGTGACCGACACCTCACACGCTGCACTCTACCACAGGTGACCGACACCTCACACACTGCACTCTGCATGTCATGCACTGCGGTGAGCTAGACCTTTAGCATACAGAGGGCAGCTCAGCACTGCCAGGTGGAGGCAGGAGGATCATGATTTTCAGGCTAGTCTAGGCTACACAGTGAGATTTGTCTAGATAGATAGATAGATAGATAGATAGATAGATTAGATAGGTAAATATTAAGGATAAATGGTAGAATTGGAGCTAAGCATATAGATGATAGATTGGTACATAGATGATAGATAATAGCTACATTGGTATTAGAAATAGATTTATAGATGGTAGAATATATATCTGTGCGCATGTATTGTGGTGCACATGTGGAGGTTAGGGGACCGCTGGTGGGAGTCCGCTCTCTCCTTCCGCCATGTAGGCCCAGGGATTAAACCCAGCTTGCCTGGCTTGGCCACAAGCACCTTACCCTCTGAGCAATTGGGCTGGCCCCCTTCCAGGTCTTAAAAGAAAATGTAACATCCAGTAAAACCTAATAAAGTTTATTGTGTTTAATGTGTACCCTTTATCTCCTTGGCTTTGTCTGAGTCCTGTTTCCTTTCCTTGATCATTTAAAGATTTCCTAATTAAGTATAAAAAAAAAACTGTTCTGCATTGTTTCATTACAGAGTTCTTCAGGAGACATTTCCTTGTACTGCTGCAGCATTTTTGATCTTCCCAGGTAGGACTGAGTGCCCGATCTATCTGCTCCATCACGTGAGCGTGTGGGTGAGTGTGAACGAGTATCTGTGAGTCTTTGTGCAAATGTGAGTGTGACTGTACATTGCCTTTGCACCATTGTGAGTGTGTGTGAGAGAATGAATGGGTGTGTTCTGTGAATGTCGGTGTGTGAGAATGTAAGAGTGAACTCTGTGTGCATGGATGTTAGCGTGTGTGGCTGGGTGCTCCTCATACACACCGCTGTGTGTGTGAGTGGATGTGATTGAGTATGCGTGAGAGTATGAGTGTATGTTGGGTGTGTGTATGCTGTGGCCCATGAGTGTCTGTCAGAGGACAACCTTGGATACCAGTTCTTGCCTTCCATCCTGTTAGAGACAGTTTCACGGCTGCTTTGTACTCAAACTGGGCTTGAGACGTCTGGGTATTCTCCTGTCTCCCCCTCCCAGCTCACTTCTGAAGCGCTGGAGTTACTTGTCCTGCTCTTACACGGGTTCTGGCTCTCTGAACTCACGTGTTAGGGCAATTTTAAAAGTGACAGTTTTCTTTATTCCGCCTAGCTCCCAAATAAATGAGACAGAGACTATACAATTTATTTAATCAAACATTATGGCACAACATCTGAGCATTAATTAACCTATTCTAATCCTCTAATCTGGCTGCCTCCCAGCCAAAACCTCCCAGAGACATGCATTTTAAATCCGGCTCCCTCGGCTCCAGGTGTGTTCCCATGGCGGCTCCTGGATGCTTTCTTCTCGGTGAATCTTCTGTCTCTTCCTCCCCTCACTAGAATCGGAAGTCCAGCTCTTCTCTCCTCTGCTCAGCTATTGGGTGATCAGCTTTTATTGACAAGTCAGAGAATAAACGGGGAGCAGTGTTTACACAGCATTCCAGCAGATTCTTAGAATAAGCATTACAGTGCACATCCAGTCTGCAGCCAGACATGGGCGGAGAAGTCAGCGTTTGAATAATAGAAGGATAATCTGTACACAGTGCACATTAGCATTATGTCCACACTCATGGCCTTGTGCTTAGCGGTTAGCGCTATCCACTGAACCATCCGTCTGTTCATTTAAAAGGGAGTGATGGTGCATGCCTTTAATGCAGCACTTGAAACAGGCAGAGCTCTGTGAGTGCTGGTCTAGATATAAAGTTCCAGGCCAGCCAGGGCTATTTCAAAGAGAAAGTGGACCTTGGTCCAGCAAGATGCCTCAGAGGGTAAGGTGCATGTGCATGGGTAAGGTCATGCAAACCTGATGACTTAAGTTCAGTCCTCAAAACCCACAGTGGAAGGAAAAAAACTAACTCCTGAAAACTGTTCTCTGACCTCCACATGTGCATCTTAGTATGCATGTGCTTGTACACACACATACACATACCAAACACACACACACATCATCATCATCATAATAATAATAATAATTGTAGCTGGACTTTTGGCTGCTTTGTGGGTTCTTTTTCCTTTTACCCTTCTCCACCCCACCTCCTCTACCCTCCTCAACCCCCTAAAACTAGGTAGGAGATAAAGGACAGAGGGGAAAGGGAGCGACTTTATCCTTATGACTATTTTCTGCTAATTAGGGGCATTGAGTTCCTTGGGGCAAGTTTAATCTTCAAAGTCAGAATATTTAAATTCTTCTCCCCATCTCTTTTGTGCACGACTTCTTGGCAAACAGCAATCAACCACAACCCACCAAGAACCAACAACCCACTGTCTTGGGGCCCTAGCCATTTATATAGCCTCTGACCCATTCCCAGAATCCCAAACGTCATATACTCACAGAAACTCTCTGCAGCTGGTAAAACCACACCCCTGCTAGAGCACGAGGCAAATCATTGTCAGCTGCTGTGGAAAACCTGAAGTAGCCCCACATCTGGGATTAAGACGAAAATATATAATATTTCTGCATTTTTTATTTTTATTTATTTATTTATTTATTTATTTTGGTTTTTCGAGACAGGGTTTCTCTGTATAGCCCTGGCTGTCCTGGAACTCACTCGGTAGACCAGGCTGGCCTCGAACTCAGAGATCCGCCTGCCTCTGCCTCCCAAGTGCTGGGATTAAAGGCGTGCGCCACCACCGCCCAGCACGTAATATTTCTGTATTTTTAAAGAAGTTCTCACAGCAGATGATGATGATGATGATGATGATGATGACGATGACGACGACAACAACAACAGTAGTAATGAAGGTGGCCCTGCTGGGCAGTGATGAGTATAGATCTGTTCACTACTCCTGTGTACTTCAGCAGCTTCAAGAATTGTCCTGTATCTGCTCTTTCCAAAGCCTCGTCTTTTTGCTTTGTGGGGATAGGTCCCAGACTTTCAAAATCATTATTGTGACTCAGAGCAGATAGGAGGAAGGTAGAGAGGGGAAGACTGTGTTTTCCAGCTGACGCCTGAGCCTCTAACAGCCAATGACAAGGCGCAGGAGGCAGGACAGTACCTGACAGAGCCTGATGATGCCTGAGGCAGGGGCCGGAACAGAGCTGTCAGTCACTGCCCTCTGCTCCTCCCACCTCCTTCCAAGTCAAAGGGAAACAGAGTGCTGTGGAAGTTAGGAGGTGGACAGTCCCGCAAGTGGGTCAGTACATCCCTCTAACGTCTATAAAGGAAAGCTGGTGAGGTACGGAGACCTTGGCGATGGGTGATGTCCCAACATGCCCCTTGGGGGACCCCAGACATCATGTTGGAGATTTGATCTCTCTCAGATAAAATGTAACAACCTTTCCCCTCTCTTCTGAGCAGAGCAAACATCGGCAAGTTTGACAGGATTTGGGATAGAGGAGCGTTAGTGGCTGTCAATCCGGGCGATCGTGATCGGTAAGTTGGTTTCTTCAGTTGACTTGCTTTCCTTTGTGTTGAGCTGAGTCTGAGGAAAGCTAACGTGTGTATGAAGCCATGGCTCGCTCACTCTGCAAGCACTGACCAGAGTTCTGCTGGTTCTCTAGGTCTCAGTTCACTCCTCTGCAACCTGAGACTGTTTCAGCAACCAACACTGCTAACACCAGGTGGAATCGTGTCCTGTGCAGAGCCCTGTTAGAAATACTTTGTGTGTATTATTTCATATAATTAACATGACGCCCCTGTGACAGAGAAGCTGTCTATGATTCCAGTTTGCACATGAGAAATTTAAAGTCAAAGAGACAGGTCCCAAGTTAGGCAGCTAGTGCCTCACAGTACCCGCTGAGTTTGCTCAGAGCTTCAGGTTAAATGACCTCTAAGAGTTGCTGCGGCAAATCAAAGAAGTATGCGGGCCGGGTGTGGCCCTGCACACCGGCAATCCTAGCACTGGGGAGGCTGAAGGACTGGGAGTTTGAGGCGAACCTGGGCTCCATGATGGATGAATGGATGGATGATGGATGGATGATAGATGATGGATAGATAGATAGATGGTATGTAGGTAGGTAGGTAGGTAGATGATATGGAGGTAGGTAGGTAGGTAGGTAGGTAGATAGATGATAGGAGCAATGAAATCTGAGAAATGGTAACTGCTGGCTATAATTACAAGAGCACTTGTTGATACTTTGGGTGATCATAACTATAACTAGCCTGACTAGAAAGTAAAATTAGGAAAGCCTGTGGGAGAAATGCAATCTCCTTCCCTGTATAATACCACATGTGTGTCTCCTTGAATCTGGCGGGCTGGAGACTGGATTACTCATTCCACAGAGGCAGGCTCCTTTCCTGTGTAACACCACATGTGTGTCTCCTTGAATCTGGCGGGCTGGCGACTGGATTACTCCTTCCACAGAGGCAGGCTCTTCGCACGTGGCCAATGTTCAGGGTTCATCTCAGTGACACCAATTTTTGTTTTTTTGTTTTTATTTAAAAAATATTTGTTTCATAAGTAAAGCTTCTCGCCAAACCCAGTCTTTGAAAATTAGAAGATTGCACACCAGAAATACCCGTCTTGTCTTTCCTTCAGCGGTAATCTCTCCTCTCTCCTCCGCTCATTTTCCCACCTGTGTCCCCCCCCCCTCCATCCTCTGTGCTCCTCTCTGCAGAGTTTGCTCCTGAACCATCACCTGAGTCCTGATCCTTTGCATCCAGCTTTCTTTCTTTCTTTTTTTATTAGATATATTCTTTATTTCCATGTCAAATGTTGTCCCCTTTTGTGGTCCCCCCCCCAAAAAAAAAATAATCCCATAAGCCATCTCCTCTCCCCCTGTCCCCTAATCAACCCTCTCCCGCTTCCCTGTCCTGGTATTCCTCTACGCTGTAACATCGAGCCTTTCCAGGACCAAAGGCTTCTCCTCCCTTTGGTGTCTAACAAGGCCATCCTCTGCTGCCTATGTGTCTGGAGCCCTGGGTAACTCCATGTGTACTCTCTGGTTGATGGTTTTGTCCCTGGGAGCTCTGGGGGTACTGGGCAGCCTGGGCTATAGAGTGAGACTACACTGAGGGTAGGGGTTGTCAGAAAGTTAAAAAGTGAAGGGTTCTGCCCAAAAGAGTTTTCTTTCTTTCTTTCTTTCTTCCTTCCTTCCTTCCTTCCTTCCTTCCTTCCTTCCTTCCTTTCTTTCTTTCTTTCTTTTTTTTTTAATTATTTTTGGTCTTAAGATATAACCAAGGCTATCCTCAAATTTATTATGTAGCCCAGGCTGACCTGCCAACCTGGGCAAGGGGCAAAAAGAACCAGGTCTTAGTTACTGTTCTATTGCTACAAAGAGACACCATGACCAAGGTGACTTTATAAAAGAAAGCTTGCCGTTTCAGAGGGTTAGTGTGTGACTGTCATGGCAGGCATGGGAGCAGGCAGGCGGCAGGCAGGCAGGCTGCAGACAGGCAGGCAGGCAGGCAGGCACGGCGCTGGAGCAGTAGCTGGCAGCTTACATCCTAATCTGCAGGCAGGAGGCAGAGAGGGAGCCAGACTGGGCCTAGCTGGGCCTGGCATGGGCCTTTGAAACGTCAAAGCCCACCCCAGCGACATACCTCCTACAACAAGGCCACACCTCCCATACAATTCCACCAACAGGGAACCACCGTTCAAGTGTCTGAGCCCCTGGGGGCCACTCTCATTCAAATCACCACACAGGTTTCTATGATTATTGACGACTTTTATGTAGAGTTGATTGATAGTAAATGCTGGCTTCTTTTATCGCCTCTGGTCCCCTCCAGCCTGGTCTCTATAGAGAAATGAAACATACTTTTTCTGTGTGTGTGTTCTTTCTAGCTATGCAGAATTAATACTGTCCCTACTGAGAAAAGAGTTTCAATACCTCGTGGCTGTCCTTTCCTATGATCCAACAAAACACGCAGGTAACACTTGTTTTCTTCTTGTATGCCTAATGTCTCCGGTTCAATTCTATGAACATGTAAGAATTACTTTTCCCTGACATACCTCACGGGAAGCACACTACTTATGTGCAAGAAGATAATTCTGGGCCAATGAGAACAGTGTTCTCTTCCACACTGTCCATGTTTTCTTACACTCCTTCCGTGTTTTGTTCAGTTATTGTTCAAACTGTAGAAGGAAGAAATGGATGATCCTAACGTAAAGCTAGAGCTCACGAGCCCTAGATTAAGAGAAAGAAACATGGTTGCCCTGCTATGGGGCACTGCCTGACTGTGCTGTCCGCTGTCCCCACTGGTGGGGCTGCATGGAGTGAATGCTGATACACTCAAATACATCCTCATGGGAATTCAGACAAGCAAGGAAGAAGAGGCATGAGGAACTGTGGGGTTGTAGGAAAATCTCTAAAGTAATCTGGGAATTAGTATTGGAAAAGAAAAATATTCTTTATCACACTTTTTTTCTAGGCCCACCATTTTATGTTCCAGATGCTGAACTTAAAAGGTTATTTGGTAAGTTAATGTTCCTTTTTATTACATGTGTCCGTACATATGTGCCTGTGTGTGTGTACATATGTGTGTGAGTGTATGTGTGTATGTGCATATGCATGTGTTTATATGCAAGTGTGTATTTATGTGTATGTGTATGTATATATGTGTGTATATATGTGTGTATATGTGCATGTGTATATGTATGTGTGTATGTATGTATATATGTGTGTGTATATATGTATGTGTGCATGCGTGTATATGTATGTGTATATGTGTGTGCCTATATGTATATGTATGTGTGTATGGTATATGTGTGTGCATATATGTATGTGTGCATGCATGTATATGTATGTGTATATGTATTGCCTGTATGTATATGTATGTGTGTATGAATATGTGTATATGGTATAATGTGTGTGCATATATGTATATGTGAATATGAGTGTGACATGGGCAGGTCACAGGACAATCTGCAGGAAGCCAGTCCTCTCCCTCAATTCTGTGCATTTGGGTCAGGTTGTCAGGCAGGCAGCAGGCACCCTTACCATAAGGTAGACATTATATTCCTTATGTTTATTTTTAAAGATTTGTTTTAATTATTTTAACCATGTTTATGTGAATATGTGTCTGTATGGGTATGTACACATGTCTATAGAGGCCAGAGAGATCAGAGCCCCAGGCTCTGGAGTTGCAGGCAGTTGTAAGTAAACTTGGATCTTGTATGAGAGCAGGGAGCATGTCATCTGCTGAACCATCTCCGGCCCTACTTATGTTCTCTTTAAATACATAAAGCAGCAAATCAAGCATCATGGGCACACCTGTAACCCCAGCACTCGGGCAGCTGAGTCAGGAGGAAAGAAAATTCAAGGCCAGCCTGAGTTTGGACCAAGGAGAGAGGCCTGTCTAAAAAAACAGAATTAAATAAAAATAAAAAAGGAAAGGTGACAGTTAACTGTTGAGTTGCTAGAGAACAGTGGCGTGTGCGATTGAAGTGTATAAAATGTAAAGAGTAGAGGCCCTTTCTGGGAGATTTTCAGGGGACCGGTCTCCCTGGCGTGCCTGCCTTTTCACTGGCCACGCCGCCTGCCGCCCTAGCACTGGGGAGGCTGGAGTTGGAGGACCAGAAGGTCAAGGTCACCCTATTTACACAGTGACTCAAGGCCAGCTTCGTTTTAAGACCCTTGTCTTAAAAACCCAAGCTAGGTGGCTTGCGAAGATAGGAAGGGAGGAAGTGCCCGCTGTGCACGAGGATCCACGCTTGTTTCCCCGGCACCCACATCGAAGCCAGACCTGCTTGCTCCTGAGTGTGGTCTTAGCATCCTTAGCACAGGGAGATTCCAGAGCTCTGAGATCAGAGAGATGCCCGTCTCACTCCAACAAACAGAGAGTGGGTCAGAAGACACCAAGCATCAGCCCCTGGCTGCCAAACTCACATCCACGCATTCACATGCACACAACACACAACACAAAAGAGAAGGATTGTAGGCACAAAATGGTCAGGAGCATTTCTAGAAACACCCCTGATGTCTTTCACAGTATTTTAACCTGTTGTCTTCTTACTTCAGGTACAAATTGCATCATGCAGTGTCTCGAAGAGGTCGATGCTCTTGAGGAAAGACATAAAACCTGGGGAATTGACTACATTTTTGAAAAATTGTATCTCCTTACAGAGAAGTAAAAAAACAGCCCTGTACTGGAGCACACCTTTATCTCAGCAGGCTAGCCTGGTCTATGAGTGAGTTCCAAGACAGCCAGGATACACAGAGAGACCCTGTCTGGAAAAAACAAATAGAAGACCAAAAAACAAACAAAAAACACCCAATCAATCCCTATATGAGTTTTTGAACAATTAAAAATTATGTTGATGTTAATGTCTTATCAGGGTCTCTATTCCCACATAAGACATCACCAAGCTCTGTAGCTGGTCTTGGCTTTTCTTCTGTGGATACTGGGCATTTTGGGGAATGAACAAGTTGAAGATGTGAGTGGTGTACAGGGAGGTGGTGCGTCAGCAGATGGAGACTCGCGCCTGACATACAGTGAACAGCTGCTCGTTTTCTCTGGCCCGACTGGAGGCCTCCTGGGCTCTGTTCCTACCTGGAACAAGCTGCGGAAACACATCTTAATCCTGCTCTCCTTGAGCCCCGTGATTTTTTCTGACATTTGTGCGCTCAATCCTTTCCTCCGTTGAGATTTCTGAAAAGTCCCAAAAGTAGCTGAGGTGAGGAGAAAGGACCCGGGGAGTGTCCTCTTCCTGAGCAAACTGCTTGGCCATCCACTCGCCGGCTGTCCTTGTCACACATCCCATCAAAGAATTCCATTGCTCTCCAAATCCAAAGTCCCAAGTCCACTCTTCCAAACAAAAGCATGATCAAGCGTATCACAGCAATACCCCCACCCCTTGTACCAACTTCTGTCTTAGGGTTTTGCTGCTGTGAATAGACACCATGACCAAGGCAACTCTTATAAAGGACAACATTTAATTGGGGCTGGCTTACAGGTTCAGAGGGTCAGTCCATTATCACCAAGGCAGGCACATGGCAGCATCCAGGCAGGCATGGAGCAGGAGGAGCTGAGAGTTCTACATCTTCATCTGCAGGCTGCTAGCAGAATACTGACTCCCAGGCAGCTAGGATGAGGGTCTTAAAGCCCACACCCACAGTGGTATGCCTACCCCAACAAGGCCACACCTACTCCAACAAGGCCACACCTTCTAATAGTGCCACTCCTTGGGCTCAACATATACAAACCATCACAGTTAAAAATATAATCAATTTTTTTTTCTCATGCAACATTCAGATCTTTGCTCATGACTTTTTAAAAATGAAATTACATACTAAGCCGGGCAGTGGTGGTGCACGCCTTTAATCCCAGCACTTGGGAGGCAGAGACAGGCGGATTTCTGAATTTGAGGCCAGCCTGGTCTACAGAATGAGTTCCGGGACAGCCAACACTGCACAGAGAAACCCTGTCTCAAAAAAAATTTTTTTAATGAAAGCTACGTATTATATTCTCTCTAGAGTCTTTTAAACATTAAACTTGGAGCTGGAGAGAAGGCTTAGTGGTTAAGAGCACTTGCTACTCTTCCAGAACACACAGATTTGGTTCCCAGCATTCATAGGGTGGTGGAATTAGCAGCAGTAGCACTACCTAGCAGAGACAGCCAGGCTTCAGCCTCAGCAAGAATCAGCAGGAGGGACCAGGAGAAGTTCTCGTCTGTGCCTCTCTCAGGAAAGGGAAGATCAGCAAAGATGTGAGACCAACAAGCGCTGCTCTATAAGCAAGCCTAGTTCACGCTCCCCCACGGTCCGTGGAGCCCTTTTAAACTCCTTCCAAACAGCACGTGTCCTCCACGGGTCTCACCTCAATGCATGCATCTGTCTCATCTGACATCACTCTGCAGATCAGCCCAGAGTCCAAGGAAGCAGCAAAAAACTTCAGTACACTAAGTTTTTTGAGTGCATTTCTCTCTATGGAGCTCAAGTATGCAATGCAAGGCGGATCAGTACACGTGTGTTGTTAGTGAAGAATCCTTCATCACGTGTCCTTTCACGACTACTTTCTCCTGTGTCTGCCTCAGTGAAACATTCCTTCACGAGTCGAGTCTGCCTTAGCCTTTCACCTGTGCCCGCTTCAAGAAAACACCCCTTCATGCGTTTGCCCCAGCAAAACACCATCCGACACAACAGACTTTTCAAAGAACCCTTAAGTTTCCACTATATATAATATTTAAAAAAAATATATTAAACTTAGCAACTGGGCGGTGGTGGCGCATGCCTGTAATCCCAGCACTTGGGAGGCAAAGGCAGGCGGATTTCTGAGTTCGAGGCCAGCCTGGTCTACAGAGTGAGTTCCAGGACACCAGGGCTACACAGAGAAACCCTGTCTCAAAAAACCAAAAAACCAAAAAAAAAAAAAAAAAAAAAAAGTTAAACTTTGTATCAACTCCTCTAATGCTTTGTTGACCTCACATCCTCTCCAGCAGCAGCAATTAGGGTGCTGCCCTTAGATACCTTCTGCCATGGACCTATGGACCTATTCAAATATCCTGATCAGACAGACTTGCTTCTCTGAAACCTGCCTCGGTCTCAGAGTGGACTTCTAGAGGTGATAAGTAGCTGACTGACTTCACCTTTGTAGCCAGCTGGATCACTGAGCTGGGCCAATCCAGTTCTTTTTACAGTTTTTTTTCTTTTTCCTTTTCTTTTTCTTTCTTCTTTTCTTTTCTTCTTTTCTTCTTTTCTTCTTTTCTTCTTTTCTTCCTTCCTTCCTTCCTTCCTTCCTTCCTTTCTTTCTTTCTTTCTTTTTTTTTTTTTTAGCGCAGAGCTGGAAAGTTACCTGCTCAGAGGGCAAGACTAATGGGCACAGGCAGGATCTCTCTGGTCGCCATGGCCTGCCACAGAGCTGAGAAGCAGAGACAAGCACAGCAGAGGGGCCACCAGCATTCTGTGCCCCCTACCCCCTTTGCCCTTCCCAAGGCCCTGTCGTCCAGCCTAAGGGTTAAAGTTTCATGCTGTATAAAAGATTCCTTTCTTCATGCAGTAGCTGGAGTTCATTCCCATAACTCAAACCCAGAGAGTCTTAAAGGATCCAAATGAGTTAGCCTTGTACAGCCAATCTTTTGTGTAAATTATGTCCTCACTGGGGGAGTTCTGACTTTAAAAGCCTTGAGATCGGAAACACACTACATATACATCAAGTGTCAGGGGTTGAATTATTCTTGGGATTTTCCAAAAGTGCCTTTTATATAATTTTGTAGTTTAAATACTGGCCGAGCCTCTGTGCCCTACACAGTGATTTATTAACCTCTCCGCTCTGCATGCTTGAACACACAAACACGGACGTAACGGCTGCACACGGGCAGAAACAAGGAAAGAGTGCCCTAGTGGTCTGTGTGCTTGAATGGGGAGAGACCACATGGGGAATATAGCCAAAACCCTGCTCGCTGGCAGGAGATTGGCTCTGGAAAGGATTTATGTTCAGGACCACAGAAGGTGGCCTGGAAAAACGTTTGTTCAAGAGAGCTAGCTCTGAAGGGGTTTACAGCCCCAGGGGAAGAACAATGATTTTGGCCACCCAGACACCCCAGGACTCCCAGGGACTAAACCATCAACCAAGGGGTACACATGGCTCCAGCCAAAAATGTGGCAGAGGAATGCCTTGTTGGGCATCAGTGGGAGGAGTGGTCCTTGGTCAGGTAAAGGCTCAATAGATGCCCCAACAAAGGGAAACCGAAGGGGGTGGGGGTGGGAATGGGTCGGGTGGAGGGGCATATATGTGGAGGCAGGGGGTGGGAGGAGGGGTTAGGGGTCTTTGGGGAAGGGGGAAATCGGGAAAGGTTTTACCATTGGCAATGTAAATGAAGATGATATTCAATTGAGAGAGAGAGAGAGAGAGAGAGAGAGAGAGAGAGAGAGAGAGAGAGACTTCTCTTGGGCTGGAGAGATGGCTTGGTGGTTAAGAGCACTGACTGCTCTTCCAGAGGTCCTGAGTTCAATTCCCAGCAACCACATGGTGTTTGTAATAAGACGGGATGCCCTCTTCTGGTGTGTCCGAAGACAGCTACAGTGTACTTACATGTAATAAATAAATAAATATTTAAAAAAAGAGAGAGAGAGAGCTCTCAAGTGCTAGGGGACTCGTGGATGAGTGGAAACTCTGCCCTCAGAGACCTCAGCTTGCCTGCTCACTACCATTGTACATTTTTTTCAATGCCTGCTTATCATGCATGTTATGATTTGGATGTGAATCCTCTCACAGTCTGAACACTTGGTCTCCGGATGCTGGCACAGGAAGTTTCTGGAACTTTTAAGAGATGGGGCTAGATGCAGAGTCGGTCACTGGGGACAGGTTTTACTGTTCCGTAGCCAAGCCTGGTTTAGCAGATGCTTTCTCTGCTTCCTTTCCAGCGAACAATCAGATTGGGACATGGCAGCTGCTTCAGTCCAAGCCGCCCACCATGTCTTCCCTCAAACCATGACCCCAAACAGACCCTCCCTTCTTCCTTAAGTCATTGTGTCTGGTATTTGTTCACATCAATAAGAAAAGTAATGTAATTATGGGAGGGAGGTGAGGGGTGTGTGTGTGTGTGTGTGTGTGTGTGTGTGTGTACACATGCGAGCACAAAATGGAGAGAGACAGAGACAGAGACACACAGAGAGACAGAGAAAGACAGACATACAGAGTGAGATTTTTTTTGTTGTTTTGTTTTTTTGAGACAGGGTTTCTCTGTATAGCCCTGGCTGTCCTGGAACTCACTCTGTAGACCAGGCTGGCTTCGAACTCAGAAATCTGCCTGCCTCTGCCTCCCAAGTGCTGGGATTACAGGGGTGCGCCACCACTGCCCAGCCAGGGTGAGATTTTTTTAAAGAAAGATTTCTGGATGCTTTGTTTCTTAAGACAGGGTTCCTCCTAGTAGCCCTGGCTGCCTGGAACTCACTGTGTAGACCAGGCTGTCCTCGAATTCACAGAGATCTGCCTACCTCTTTAATCCCAAGTGCTGGGATTCAAGGTGTTTGCCATCACAGCTGGCTCTGGAT
This sequence comes from Apodemus agrarius, assembly GCA_964023405.1. Lineage (NCBI taxonomy): Eukaryota > Metazoa > Chordata > Mammalia > Rodentia > Muridae > Apodemus > Apodemus agrarius. Next base: position 16,626,572 of record OZ030019.1, read on the forward strand.
GCTTTTATAAAAACTGTCTTTAACTCATCAGCTCCTGCTTTCTGCTGTGTGTCATCTAATGTTTTATTCCTTGCAAACAGATTACAAATCCACTTGGGCGGCTGAGTTAATAACAGGCATGAGAGAGGTTTCATATATGTGAACCTTAAGCAGGTCACTCTGTTGTCAGTATACAGTCCCCATCTGCCTAGTGTTGAAAAACAGGTGGGGAGGGTAGCCCTCAGAGGCAGTGTTTTGGTTTTTGGGTTTTTTGTTTGTTTGTTTGGTTGGTTGGTTGGTTTGGTTTTTCCACGACAGGGTTTCTCTGTTTAGTCCTGGCTGTCCTGGAACTTGCTGTAGGGCCAGGCTGTTCTCAAACTCACAGAGAACTGCCTACCTCTGCCTCACAAATGCTGGGATTAAAGGCATGCAATACCACTGCCCGTTGCAGTATTTTAAAGAGGGGAACATCTATTTACATGATTGAATAATATCATTACATATGATAAATTTTACCATTTAAATGATTTTTTAAAAAATGCTGGGAGCTGGTGCAGTGGCTTAGTAGTTAAGAGCTCGTGCTATTCTTCCAGAGGCCCTGAGTTCAGTTTAGAGCACCCATGTGAGGTACCTCACAACTGCCTGTTACCCTAGGTCCAGAGGATCTTTGTTCCTCTGTGACTACCCTCACATAAGTGACACACACATACATGCAGATAACACATCACATAAATAAAAATTTAAGAATAAATGTTAAATAATAGTGTACTAGGTTTGAGATATAGCTCAATGGTAGAGTGTTTGTTTCGTATATATGAGGCCCTGGGCTCAATCCCTAGTACTACAAAATAATCATAATATCTGAAACCTGGGAAGTCTGGGGGGGGGGAGGGGCACCAAGGACAAACAAGAGCAGGCAAACGCCCTTGCACTAGAGACGTCGCTGCTAAGAGGGCAATGCTTTCTTTTCATCTTTTCTGGTCTGCCTTTACGTGCTTGCGATTTTACAAACGTATGCTCTCAATACAGGTTCTGTGGCACATCCCTAATGCCTTCCAAGTCCTTCCGACCTTTCCTGAGTAACTAAATATCTCTCAAAAGCAAAGCGAAGAGATTTTGTTTTTGTTTGTTTTTGAGTCGTCAGTGCCAGCGTTGGCGGTAAGCGACGTGTTCTTCCATGGAGTTACCTGCCTACCCCGAGGTCTTTTGTTATGTCCTTATTTGAGACTAGGTCTTGCTATGTAGCCTTGGCTGGCCTGGAACTTAGGGAGGTATGCCTGCCTTTACCTCCCAAGCTCTGGGATTAAAGGTGTACCCCACCACACCTGAGGTTAAGTGCGTGTATATTTCCTCCTGTCCTAAGGATGGCGTTCACCCAGCAAATGGAGTGGGAGCCTGTCCGGCCTGTGCTCTGTCCGGTACAGAGCAAAACCAGAGGTGGCACTTAGTGTGTCTCTTCAGAGACAAAAGCAATAAAAAAAGACATGAAGACAGAGTGTAAGCTTTAAAACGGACCCTGCTGTCAATTAGACTCTGTACCCTTGATCGCGCAGAAAAAAGACCAGGCTGTCAGCCTAGGCTGGCGGAAACCACAGAGGAGAAACTGGGGCGTTCATGGGATGGAGGCTAAGTATGCAGATCGTGATTGCCAAGAACCCCAAACTGCGAGACTCAAACCTTGGTTTTGCTCTCCGCTCCTGAAGGGAGGTCTTGCATAACTGAGAAAACCTTAACTGCCAATCAAATGCCATCCCTTTAACAGGATCTGGACAGGCAGAGTAGCAGACAGGGCTAGGGCTAGGATGGTACAGGCAGGAGGATCAAGAGTTCAAGGTCAGGCCAGCATCATAACCAGCGTGAAGCCGATGTGAGCTACGTGAGACCCTGCCCCACCCCCACCCTCCAAAAATCAAACTCCTGGGTAGGCGCTTCCCAGTAAATCCCCGGAGGAGACTGTGTCTTGTGCGGCCAAGCTGTCCGACCTAGCCGGCAGCGCTCCTGGTGTAGTGCCGCCTGTAGCCTCTCAGAGGCAGCAAAGGCCCGAGAAGGCAGAGAAGGAGGTTTAGCAGGCAGCAAGCTGTTGGTCCTCCCTAGAAGACACAGCTCAGCGGCAGTGAGCAATGAACTGGGGGTCTTTGAATAGTTTTGATGCAATCCTGGAGCAGAGGGTGTGTTAGGTACACGTAAGGGACCCAACGGGGTCTGTCTGGGAAATCCCTTCAAAAGCTGGCGCCTCATAGCATGGCTCCGCGTCCGTCGGGTTCCGTGTGGGAGCCGCCAGCCCCGTGCCGAAGTTGGCTTGTCTGAATTCGATGCGCACTGAACAGAAGACACGCCAGACTTGACTTAGTACACGGAATGAGTGTTAACATGCCTCGTCCGTGTTTTCGGGTGAGTACGATGTCCAAAGGGCAGAGTGCATAAAGCATACAACTAAGTTAATTCCAGTTTTTCCTCTTTAACTTTTTAAAAACGGGGGCTACGGGGAAATTATTTTAAAATGTGGGGTTTCATTACATTTCTGTTGCACAAGACTGGTTCTGAAAATAGTCCGGTTTTTTATCCAGGATGTATTTCCTGAGTTACAATTTTTTAAATTGTTTCTGGCGGAGCTGGAGAGATGGCTCAGCTGTTAAGAGCACTGACTGCTCTTCCGAAGGTCCTGAGTTCAAATCCCAGCAACCACGTGGGATGGCTCACAACCATCCGTCATGAGATCTGGCGCCCTCTCCCGGAGTGTCTGAAGACAGCTACAGTGTACTTACATATAATAAATGAATAAATCTTTAAAAAAATGTTCCTGAGGAACTTGAAAGATGGCTTAACAGCGAGGAGCACTGGTTACTCTTGCAGAAGACCAGGCTTTGACTCCCAGTATCCATACAGTGGAGCACAGCCAGCCAGAACTTGTTTCCTGGAACTGATAGTCCCCCTCCAGCCTCCTATGGCACCAGGCATAATGTAGAGAGAACACGTATAAAGTAAAATAATCTAGTTTCTTATTACTTTTCAGGGGCTGGAGAGACTGCTCAGTACTTACACCCAAGCTCGAGAATCCACAGTAGGAACCCTACATTTCAAATGTCATCCCCTCTCCTCGTTTCCTCTCTGAAAACCCCCTATTCCGCCCCCACCACCCGCCCCTCACCATTCCCGCATCCCTGACCTGGCATTCCCCTACCCTGGAGCAATGAGCCTTCATGGGTCCAAGGGCCTCTCCTTTCTTTGATGTCTGACCAGGCCATCCTCTGCTACCCATGTGGCTGGAGCCATGGGTCCCTCCATGTGTACTCTTGGTTGGCGATTAAGTCCCTGGGAGCTCTGGGAGTACTGGTTGGTTCATATTGTTGTTCCTCCTATGGGGCTGTAAACCCCTTCAGCTCCTTGGGTCCTTTCTCTGGCTTCTTCGTTGGGGACCCTGTGCTCAGTTCAATGGTTGGCTGAGAGCGTCCCCCTCTGTATTTGTCAGGCACTGGCAGGGCTTCCCTGGAAACAGCTAGATCAGGCTCCTGTTAGCAAGCACATGTTGGCATCCACAATAGTGTCTGGGTTTGATGACTGTATATGGGATGAATCCCCAGTCTCTGGATGGTCTTTCCTTCAGTCTGTATCTCCTCCCATGGGTATTTTATACTCTTTCTAAGAAGGACCAAAGTATCCACACTTTGGTCTTCCTTCTTAAGCTTCATGTGGTCTATGACTAGATATTGGATATTGGATATTGGATATTCCAAGCTTCTGGGCTAATATCTACTTATCAGGGAGTACATACCATGTATGTTCTTTTGTGATTGAGTTACCTCACTAAGGATATTTTCTAGTTCTATCCATTTGCCTAAGAATTTCATGATTTTTTTGTTTTTAATAGCTGAGTAGTACTCCATTGTGTAAACGTAACACATTTTCTGTATCCATTCTTTTGTTGAGGGACATCTGGGTTCTTTCCAGCTTCTGGCTATTATAAATAAGGCTGCTATGAACATAGTGGAGCATGTGTCCTTATTACATGTTAGAGCATCTTCTGGGTATATGCTCAGAAGTGGTATAGCTGGGTCCTCCAGTAATACTATGTCCAATTTTCTGATGTACTGCCAAATTGATTTCCAGAGTAGCTTTAGCAATAAAAGAACTTTCTATGAGATATTATTTTAGTTGGTGCCTTATTTAGAATGGAAATGCATTTTGAAGTCATAGCATCAGCTTGGTTATTCTGGTCTAACATTCCAACTCTGAGATATGGAATAGTTGATTAAAAAAAAATTGTTGCCAGGCAGTGGTGGCACATGCCTTTAATCTTAGCATGTGGGAGGCAGAGGCAGGCGAATTTCTCAGTTCAAGGCCAGCCTGGGCTACAAAGTGAGTTCCAGGAGGACAGCCAGGGCTACACAGAGAAACCCTGTCTTGAAAAACCAAACCAAACCAAAACTGTTTGCTTTCTTTGACCTTCCAGAGAATTTCTCTCAAAGAGTGTTAACAGAAGCTTGAGTCCTCCAGTTTCTTGCAAGTCTATGGAAAAAGAGGGTAACCAACCATGGTCATGGACTTTAAATGAGTAAGAATGCTTGAATACATCATTTTGCCCAGGACCTTGTTCATGAAAGACAGTTAACTCCAAAAATGAAAGTTCTGAATACCCCAGTGGATTCTGGAAGACTATACTGACCATAAGATTAAGATACTTCCAAGATATAACAGATCATCTTTATTGTCAATCATTTCCAATTTTGAAATATTTCCTACACTTATTTATATGCAAATGTATATGTTTGTGTGAATGTATGTCACATGTATGCAAATGCATGGAGACCAGAAGGGGACGCTGGGTTCCCTGGAGCTGGGGTTACAGATGGTGCAAGGGACTGAACTCATGTCCTCCAGAAGGGCAGCAAGCCCTCTTTTCCACTGAGCCATCTCTTCAGCCCCTTGCTTCCCATCTTTCCCGGGGACTGGACGACACTGTGGAGAGAACCACTGGCTCAAACTTAACTGTATATTATAATTAATGGGACTTAAAAGAGAGGAAGGGTGTTAGTGAATATGGCATGGCGATGTGGGGGAAGGGAGTGCCTGAGCGGGCCCATGCTCAGGCATCGCCTCCCCCTGAAGGACCACACATACACACCAACATGGCATAGAATAGAGTTTATTTAGAGAATAAGATGAGAGTAGTAGTAGAGAGAGAGGGAGAGAGAGAGAGAGAATAGAGAGAGAATAGAGAGAGAATAGAGGGAATAGAGAGTGGAGGCCGGCCATGACCATGTGGAGAGAGGGGGGAGGGGAGCCCAAGAGGGGCAGAGAGGTGAGAGGATGAGAAGAGAGAGGAAGGAGCGGGGAAAGAGAGAGAGGAGGGGGCAGGCAGCCCCTCTTATAGTGGAGCAGGCATGTGGGGTGGGGCATACCTGGCTATTGCCAGGTAGCTGTGGGGTGGAGCTTGAACAGAGTACCAACAATAATCCCCTTCACAACTCCCTGCAGCCCACACGCTGGAGCAGTTAAACCTTTGACAACGAGACTCAAACGTTTGTCATACAACCATATTTGATGATCAGTACGGGACAGTGAGAGGCCAAACTGCCTGTCTTCTAGTCACAGCCTCCATGAGGTTTAAATAAAACAGTGATTAAAAACCACTTAAAAGAAGGCAGGCATGGAGTGAATTCTATAGTAACTGCTATTGACTAACAAGTTTGTTTTTTTTAATTAAATTGTTTGTTTTTGAGACAGGGTCTTCCTTGTACCTCTAACTGGCTTGGAACTTACTATGTAGACCACCATGCAAGGGAACCAACAGCTTTTAAAATACCCCCTCCACACAGACCCATTTCACAATTATTCTTTTGTTTGTTTGTTTGTTTTGGTTTGGGGGGTTGTTTGTTTTTAGGTACTGTAGCCTACAACCCCTATTCTCCGCCTCCTGAGTTCTGGCATCACAACTACCACACCCAGTTCTTTGAGGGCTGCAGTGGCTACCTTCTCACAAGAGTGATAAAACGCACCAGAGAGGTTTGCACGTCTGCCTCCCCCTCTTGACCTTAGCTTCTTGTATCTCTGTCTTCATTGTCATACTATACAGACACTAGGAGCCATGTCTTGTTGCTGCCCCGCGCTGGTACCCAGCTGCCAGCTAAGCTAGGCATCAGCCCCGGGAGACTAGCTGCCACACGGAGCCACCCACTCGTTCCCCGGAGACTCGTCTGCCTCTCCAAAACTCGGATCGCCCACCCGGTGACATGATCGCCCCAGATCTGCGCACGGCGCATGCGGACGTTTGCGTCGTGCGTCCGCCAGGGGGCGGCAGCGCGCGCCTCGCGTCAGAGCGCAGGCCCCGCCCCGTGGCCGTGGCCGTGACGGTGACCGAGGGCTGCGCGGAGGCAGCGGTGCGGAGGGAACGATGGGGGAGGAGGCGGCAGCGGCGGCGGCGGCGGGCGTGCGGTCCGAGCTGGTGCGGGAGGCGGAGGTCAGCCTGCTGGAGTGCAAGGTGTGCTTCGAGCGGTTCGGCCACTGGCAGCAGCGGCGCCCGCGCAACCTGCCCTGCGGCCACGTGGTCTGCCTGGCCTGCGTCGCCGCGCTCGCGCACCCGCGGACGCTGGGCCTCGAGTGTCCCTTCTGCCGGCGGGCCTGCCGGGCCTGCGACACCAGCGATTGCCTGCCCGTGCTGCACCTTCTGGAGCTCCTGGGCTCCAACCTCCACTTGTCCCCGTCTGCCCTCAGCACCGCCCCCTTTGCGCCGGGGGCTCTCACCTGCTGCCACGCCTTCGGCGGGTGGGGGACCCTAGTGAATCCCACGGGGCTAGCACTGTGCCCCAAGACCGGACGGGTCGTGGTCGTGCACGACGGTAAGAGACGGGTCAAGATCTTTGACTCCGGAGGAGGAGGCGCACACCAGTTTGGCGAGAAGGGGGACGCAGCGCACGACGTGAAGTACCCACTGGATGTCACTGTCACCAACGATGGCCACGTGGTCGTCACTGACGCTGGCGACTGCTCCCTCAAAGTGTTTGATTTCTTTGGCAAGGTCAAGCTGGTTGTGGGAAAGCAGTTTTCCCTGCCTTGGGGTGTGGAGATCACCCCTCACAACGAGGTCCTGGTGACTGATACGGAGGCAGGGTCTTTGCACCTGCTGGAAGCGGATTTCCCTGAAGGGGTTCTTCGGAGGATCGAGAAGCTGCAAGCTCACCTGTGCAATCCCCGTGGGGTGGCTGTGTCTTGGCTCACCGGGGCCATCGCGGTCCTGGAACACCCTTGTGCCTTTGGGAAGGCAGGCTGTAACAACACGAGGGTGAAGGTGTTCAACTCCACTATGCAGCTGATTGGCCAGGTGGATAGCTTCGGGCTGAACCTCCTCTTCCCCTCCAAAGTGACCGCCTCTGCCGTGACCTTCGATCGCCAAGGAAACGTGATTGTGGCTGACACCTCTGGGCCAGCCATCGTATGCCTGGGGAAACCTGAGGAATTTCCCTCCCTGAAGCCAATGGTTACTCACGGCCTTTCCCGGCCTGTGGCCCTGGTCTTCACCAAGGAGAATTCTCTTCTTGTGCTGGACACCGCATCCCATTCTATCAAAGTCTTTAAAGTGATGGAGGGCAATGGAGGGTGAGGGGGACCCGGAAGCCTGGAGTCAGAAACCCTGGTGTCATCGGCAGTGAGTCGGTATCCATCCAGACAGGGGTGCCGGTAACTGCCTGGCAAAAGCAGTTACGAAGGCCGTTTTTAAAGACTAATCATTGAACTTGTCGTGTGGTGAATGCCCATCCCGTGTTTAGACATTTGCAGATCTTAGCCCATTTGCTCCGTGACACACAGTGATGTAATTCCTATTATCGGTCCATTTCGGAGATGAGAAAACAGACCCGGAGCGTCCAGTGTGGTTTCTTTAGAGTTGTATTAACCATTTGCTCCTAAATAGGATGCCAGATGTCAACAACAACAAAAATGTGAGCCGTGTCTTATGTATGTTCTTCCTGCAAGTGGATAACTGGTCAAGTGCACAGAGACAAAGGAAAGGGGTCTCCATGGGGTCGTTTTTAGGAGAAAAGGGAAGGTGCCTGTCACCTTCCGTTGTGAGCTCCCCCAAAGGCAGGAGGTGTGCGCCAGTATTCCAGCGCTTGGCAAGTGGAGGCAGGAGGTTAACACAATCTAAAGCCAGCCACCTAAGAAGTTGTAGGCTGGGCTACATCAAGTGTATTATCTCCCTCTCCCTCCTCCCCTCCCCCTCTCCTTCCCTGTCCCCTCTCTCCTCCCCTTTCCCCCTCCCGTTCTCTCTCTTCCTCTCTCTTCCCTCTTCCCTTTTTCCTTCTCTCTCTTCCTCTTTCTCTCCCTTGCCCTCTCCCTTCCCTCCCTCCCCAACCTCTCTCTCCTTCCTCCATGGGCACTGGGGATTATCCCTCAGTGATAGTTTGAGAAAAATCTGCTGAGCTGCTGCCTGCAGCGTAGGCAGATGAATCCCCTGTTAATTAGGAGCCGCCCCAGCACATTGATGGCAGAGGTGATTTTGTTTGCTGTGTGGTGAATCTCTGCTGCCTGAAGCACTTTGTGATGGGGGAGGGGGGCGGTTCTCTGTGCAAATTGAAATGTGATTCAAGCACTGTGTAGTCAATAAATAGTCCTCGTCCTCTCAGAGTGCTGGGAATGGAAGCATAGCCCTGACCAGTGTAAGGGCTCCCCAGTGCTGGAATCGAGGGGAGGACTAGGAGGGTGTTTGGGGTGATCCTCTCTAAGTTTCATTTATTTAACCTAGCTCAAAAGTTCAGGGAGGTTGGAATTATACCAAATAAGTTCCACCTCTGAAGCAGCGTGAAAGTGTTTTCTGGGGGATGCTTTTGGAAGGTGAGAGTTTGCTTTAGATAAGAACTGATGGCCTGTCAACAGAATGATGTCTTCTTATGAAAGAGGCTGTTTGTACAAGGTCTTGTACATCTTGGGCTAGCCTTGGACATCCTCTGAAGCTAAGCATGACCTTCAGCTTCTGATCCTTCTGTGTCTCCCTAGTGCTCAGTTAAGGGTTAGTACCACAGTGCCCAGGGTTCTGGGGTGCTGGAGGTCGGTGGAACCCAGGGCTGCATACGTGCTAAGCAAGTGTTCTACCAATTGAGTTACATCTAACACTACAAAGATTTTATGTATGCATATATGTATATACGTATATATGTATGTATGAATGTATTTATTTATTTATTGAGACAGGGTTTCTGTGTGTAGCCCTGGCTGTCCTGGACTCCCTTGTAAATCAGACTGGCCTCAAACTCAGAGATCCGCCTGCCTCTGCCTCTGGAGCGCTGAGATTGAAGGCGTGCAGCACCACACTCAGCCCCTACAAAGAGTTTTAATAGAGACACTCACTGAAGTCTGACAGAGGTGCCTTCCAAAGGACACGGAAGCTGACACCAGGAGCCCCGGTGAAGCCTTGCTGCCATGCCAGTCCGTACAAGTCCGTGTTGTTTCTTATTAAATAATTACATTGATTGATTGATTGATTGTGTGCATGTGCATACATGTGCCCATGTTCGTGTGCACATGGCATCATGTGTGGAGGTCAGAGGGCAGCTTGAGTGAAGCTGTTCTCTGACACCATCTGGGTCAGGGATCTTGAACTCAGGTCATCAGGCTCGGTGGCAAGCATCTTTACGCATGAATCATCCTTCTGCCCACGTTGTTGCTTTCACTGATTCCATCCCATAATATCAATAGCAACATTTTGGGTGCTGTACAGCACCACTGGTCCTCTACCAGAATTCTTCTCCCTCACCGCAGCCCCCTCAGCTGGGCATTGTAGCACTGTGAGGCCAGCTTGGACGGATAAATTAATCACCGTAGCCCAGTGACTTCACAGCTATTTTAAATATGTAACAGCAAAACTTCTACAGGGAGAGAGGAGTTCATTTGCAAGGGGAGCAACTGTGGATTGCTCTTACAGTGTTTTCCTTCAGATCCATGACATTTGAGTAATGTTAGCGTCTGTTGACCCAATTCAAAGATTTTTTTTAATTATCACATATTTTAAACATTTTTTAAAGAAAAAATTAAATTTATTTTTATTTCATGTTCAGTGTTGTTTTGCCTGCATGTATGTCTGTGTGAGGGTGTCAGATCTCTGGAACAGAGTTACAGACAATTGTGAACTGTGATGTGTGCTGAGAATTGAACCCTGGTCTTCTAGAAGAGCAGCCAGTGCCCTTACCCACTGAGCCGTCTCCTCAGTACATTAGTTTCATCTTTTACTCTCCACTCTGTATTTATTTTGTTTAGTGCGAGTATTTAGGCAGTCAGATGTCTGCAATGAGTTGTTTCCATGGAGAGGCAGGTGTGGGTTTGTGGCGCACTGGAGATGCGACGGCTGTAGCCTGGCACGACGTGGCAGCTTGTCCTTCCTGGGAGTAGGGTGGGTGAGGGTCGATGCAGCAGGAAATGTGTAGGGCAGATCTTCCTGTGAGCCGGTTATACTTCGGCTTTTCTTCATTCCAATCATCCTCGAGCCGGCAACCTGTGACATACATGTAGATTCTGTCTTCTGTGCTGTGTCCTTTAAACCAAACTGAACTCGAGATGATTAAAAATGAATTTTCAAATAATCTTGGTTTTTCTGTTTGTTTGTTTTTTGTTTTTGGATTTGGTTTTTTTTCAAGACAGGGTTTCTCTGTATAGCCCTGGCTGTCCCGGAACTCACTCTGTAGACCAGGCTGGCCTCGAACTCAGAAATCCGCCTGCCTCTGCCTCCCAGAGTGCTGGGATTACAGGCGTGCGCCACCACTGCCCGGCTCAAATAATCTTAAAGAAGTGTTTTCGGCAGATCATTCAGGGTGCCAAACGTGCTGGGGGAAGAAAGCTGGAACGAGGGGAACATGAACATGAATGAAGGAACAGAAATCCTTCCAGGACGCCAGCCGTGCGCGATCCAGTGAGACCACAGGAGCGACGGGGCCGGCTCCACAGGCTCCCGCCTCCCTCCACGCCCTCCTCTGGCACCGTGAGCTGATTTTGACCTTACTCTGGCCTCTAGATCTGGTTTCCTCATCTTTTGCCTTTGGCATTGTCTAAGGATGGTTCAGATTTTTTTTCTTTGAAAAACATTTGTTGATTTTTTTTTTTTAAAGATTTATATATGTGAGTACACTGTAGCTATCTTCAGACACACCAGAAGAGTGGTCTTCTGGTCCCAGTACAGATGGTTGTGAGCCACCATGTGATTGCTGGGATTTGAACTCAGGACCTCTGGAAGAGCAGTCAGTGCTCTTAACCACTGAGCCATCTCTCCAGCCCATGGTTCATATTCGTAACTCTTCTAGAAATTCTAGTGGTACACAGGGTATCTAGGGTACTATCAAATGTGGTAGATCCTGTTTGGAGCCTCCACTTAGAGGCGGCGCAGACCCTACTGGAGATGAGTTCCATAAACTCTGAGAAATATAATCTCATACATATCGGGGGGAAATGAGCAGGAACTACAGATGATGACAGATTTAATAATGTTCCTTACACTTAGCACAGACAGAAGAAATACATCCTGGTGACTAATGTTCAGTTGGACTGATATTCGATGGTTATCCTCATAGCATAATACATATAGAAAATGTGATTGGAAGCAGAAAAACCTCACAGCCACTGCAGTGTGCAGTGGTGGAGTCTCTGTGTCCACAGCCCCGTGCACAGGCCCTATGTTGACAGCTATATCCGCCGAAGCTTCCTCCAACAATGCAGGTTCAGTACCAGTCCACACACAGCCCAAGAACCGCCAACCCTCACCGACGCCTCGCCATGGTGTTGGTTTTGATTTGTGAGGTAGGGTCTCAGCTCAGGTGGGTCTTAAACTCAAGATGTAGTTGAAGATAATCTTGAACTCCTGGTCCTCCTGCCTCTGTGTCCTGAGTGCTGGGATCACGAGTCTACTCCACCACGCCCAATTGATGGGGTGCTGGGAGGTTCGCACATGCTAGGTGAGCACTCTACCAAATGAACTACATCTTCAGCACCTACCGAGGGTTTTGATTAGACTAAGACTGGGCTGGAGAGATGGCTGGGCTATTAAAGGCTAGGCTCACAACAAGAAGAAAGGCTCAGAGTGGGGCTGCAGATTGGCTGGGGGTAATCAGATTTTTCTTTAAAAAAATAACAAAAATCAGAACAAGGGAATCCACTTTGGTTCTTGTCATTGACATTTGGATTTGAGAAGAATGGATCAGCAGAGGGTGATAGACACTCTGAGACGGGGGAGTTAGCGCCTGGGAGCCAGCCGATCACTGTAAGAGTCCAGTGGAGGAACCGTGTGAGGCTGCACTGGACGGTCAGGAAGGTGGCCGTCCGGTGAAGAAGGCCCTTGCCATCATGCCTGACTGCCTGAGTCAGACCCCAGGATCCGCACAACGGAAAGAGAGAACCAACTCAGACCTTTAGTGTATTGAACGCCAGAGCTGCCAAGGCTCCACCTTGTCTCTCTGCAAGACCCACTGGTACTATGATTTTTGTTTTTACAATCCTGAGAACTTTTGCTTACATTGTCTGACACTGTTCCTTACCTTACAGTAGGGTTACATCCTGAAAACTCACCAGTAGTTGAAACCATGGTAATTCAAGAGAGTACCCAATGCACCTAAACTTACCCCTTCCATCCCAGCTACCCCTTACACACCAGCTACTCCTTCTACCCAGCTACCCCTTCCACCCCAGCTACTCCTTCCGCCCCAGCTACTCCTTCCACCCCAGCTACCTCTTCCACCCCAGCTACCCCTTCCATCCCAGCTACTCCTTCTACCCCAGCTACTCCTTCCATTCCAGGCTAGCAGCACAGCCCACTGTAACATGTGGACCATGGTCTCTCATGGAACAGCTGACTGGAAGCTTCGGCTCTTTGCCCCCATTTGGCATCACAAGAGAATACCACACCGCATCTCTCTATCTTAAGGTCAAACTGGACTCATACCTTTTCCTGAACACACAGCACTCTCACAGCATCATAAAGTAGAAAAGTCATAATAGAATCCCTGTGAGTTGAGGCAAAATGCTTCCCTGGTTACTCTAACCTGTCTGGAACTTTCTACTTTTTGCAAAGAAAATATCTAGCACAAGTTATACTTTTCTTTCTCTTTTTTCTTCCTTCCTTCCTTCCTTCCTTCCTTCCTTCCTTCCTTCCTTTTCTTTCTTTCTTTCTTTCTTTCTTTCTTTCTTTCTGAGACACTGTAACTTTAATGTTTTCAAATTCTATTTTTAATGATGGTTCTTAAATGCTTTAACCTCCCTTTTAACCTACCACCCACCAGATGTAGTCACAAAAGATCCGTACAGCAGGGGTTGGGGGAGTGGGGGAGTGGGGGAGTGGGGGAGTGGGGGTGGAGTGGACCTATTTAGAAAGTTTCTGTGGAGCAATTCCTGTCTGTGTTGTCTGGAAATCAGCAGTACAGTTCCCAAGTTGGCAGGCAGTGACAGCTTGATTGATCCACCTGCAAATACTTCACGAATACATCAGCTATCCAGTTCAGTAGAATCAGGATAACAACAGTGGTGACATGACCTAGCAGAGACAGCCAGGCCTCGGCCTCGGCTGGAGTCAGCACCAGCCTCTGGACCCGGAGGGACACCAGAAGTTCTTGTCTGTGCTTCTCTCAGGGAAGCGAAGATCAATAGAGACAGGAGACCCACAGCTTTGCACAGCTGGCCAGCAAGCCAAGCCCTGTCTCCGTCACCCTGTGAAGTCCCATTTCTACCCTCCAGACATCATGTGTCCTCCGCGGGCCTTGCCTCAGCACGTGCATCCAATCAGCCTGAGGCTGCAGAAGGGGAAGAAACCGCAGCACACCACCAGGAGCTTTTGGTGCATTTCTCTCTATGGAGTCCTGACAAATGCAGCCCAACTATGCAGTGTGAGGTGATCCAATGCATGCATTCTATTAGCAAAGAATCCTCCTTCATGTGTCCTGTCACGTGCTTGCTTTAACAGAACATCCTCACTCCTGTGTCTGCCTCAGTGAAACCTTCCTTCACGAGTCTGCCTTAGCTTTTCACACCTGTGCCCACTTTAATGAAATGTTCCTTCACGTGTTTGCCCCAGCAAGACACCATCCAAGCGATTTTCCAAAGAACCCTCAAGTCTCCACCTCACATAGTCTTACTGTCTCAGCTTAGGTGGTCCTCAAACTCGTAATCCTCCTGTCCCCAGTGCTCCCAAGGGCGGGGATTTCCATACCCAGCTCAAAAGTTATACTATTTGGCTGATCTATTTGCAGAAAATTCAACTTAAACCTACAAGTTTTGGTGCCAATGATAGAGAATAAAACACACAGGGAGTGGAACTTTCCAGTGAACACATCCACAATCCTGGTGTCCCTGAGACCAGGGCACAAGTGGGAACTCCTATGTCACAGGTCTGAGTAGTTAAGTTATAAAATAAGACACACTGACCCTCCGACCTCGGCAAAGGTAAGTATAAATACTAACCATGCACTCTCATTGTGAGCCGGAAAGCCAACTTACAGTTTTGAATATTTGAAGGTTTTCCTCAACTTGGCAATGCTGCATTTTTAAGAAAATCGTGGTCACACACACCTATGATCCTAGCACTTGGGAGGCGAGGCAGGGGAACCTCAAGTTCTAAGACAGCTCTGAATCCAGAGTGAGACCCAGTCTCAAACAAACGGACACATACCAAAATTTAGGCCAAGCTGAAATGTATTTAAAGGTTATAAAGAACAAACAGACTCCATTTTCTATCAGTTTTTAATTAGAATGTAATTAGTCCTCCTCATTAAAGACATCTGTGCTGTTCAAAGCTGCATCTCTTGTGCCTGACGATGTAGGTGTTCAGGTGTCTCTCTCGAATTAGTTTGTCTTTCCCAAAGGAACTTTCTAGACTCTGCTTCCCACTTCCTGATAAAAAGTGAAGTGGTGTAGGCAACTGGGGACCCTGGAGAAAGAGTCTAAGGTGACCTGTGGTGTGTCTGATGAGTGACTAAGAGACCTGAAGGCATTGTGGTGGCTTCGTGCTAGCCTGGCTTGGCTTTGTGTGAAGATCGTTGTAGGCACAGTCACCATGTTTTATATCTTCAACCAGATACTGGGGTGTTGACGTCCTCGGGCTGCCTGAGTCTCAGATCTTGGGTCAACCCTCAAACAACCGGAGGCAGTGCTGCTCGCTAACTCTCCGGGGATCTCCAACAGCTCTGGAGACAGAAGGAACTCAGCAAGTATGGTATCTGACCATACTTGCGTGCTGCTGAAGTCACCTCCAAGTTAGTTTTACCTAATAATGGGTGCATAGAGTGGCTTCTGCCTTCCCCAGGAATGAACCACACAGGTACAGGGAAAATCTAAAATCTAAAATTGTTTACAAAATGATTTTAAAGGATCAGGTGCAATTGTGCTTCAATTCAGCAGTTCATTTTAGGAATGGAAAGAAATATCAACATTTTCTATTAGAGTGTATACTGAAGCTCCAGCCGAGGCCGCTAGAACTAGAAAACTGGCTAAGGCCACACAGTTAAGGAAAGGATTAACCCGAAATGGGCGCCAATTTGGTCTATCTAGTGGGAGAGGATTTCAAAGTCAATGACAAAGGGCAGACACACACACACACACACACACACACACACACACACACACACGCACACACACAGAGAGAGAGAGAGAGAGAGAGAGAGAGAGAGATACACACATGCACATATCTATTCTTTTTTTTTTTTTTCTTTTTTTTTTTTTTTTTTTAGTTTTTCGAGACAGGGTTTCTCTGTGTAGCCCTGGCTGTCCTGGAACTCACTCTGTAGACCAGGCTGGCCTCGAACTCAGAAATCCGCCTGCCTCTGCCTCCCAAGTGCTGGGATTAAAGGCGTGTGCCACCACTGCCCGGCGTCACATATCTGTTCTTGATCTTTGCAGTTTCTCTAAGTGAACTTTCATCAAACCATAGCTTCTGCTAGGATATTTTACTGTGTCTTAAATAACATACACACTTGTACACACATTACAGGCTTGTTTTTTTTTTTTTAAAGAAAATCTCAACTTTCAGTTTTACCAATGAAGACCCAGGAGCCAGATGCTGGGGTGAGAGCCTGCTAGCTCAGAGAGGCAGAGAAAGCGCCCAGCTGACCTTCCTGCCCAACCTATGTCCAAGAAGCAATGCCCCTCCTCACAGCATCTCCAAAAAACAACAGCAAAACAAAACAAAACAAAACAAAACAAAACAAACTCCTTCAAACTACCCCTCCCTTCTCCTTCCTGTCCTGCTCTCTATCTGTCCTCTGGACTCCCTCTTATCCTCTATGGTTTTTTTCCTTAATAATCCCGTTTATTTCTGGTCAAGTGACTGTTTGCTCTGCCTCATGACCAATGGCTGACTTTATTTAATCCTGTTTACAATATGCAAGCAGAAAGCTCTTGGAGTAAAGCTGTGTGTAAAGGCTGAGCCACACCACAACTAAAAACTGTGTTTTTTTTCCTCCCAGTAAATAAAACAATCTCAGGGTTCACAGTGTGATCAAATACCCTGGAACACACAGTGGTCGAAGAGGAACACTGGCATTTTCCACAATGATTGGAAATATTAGCTTGGCCTTGAGGTCATTCTCAGAATCATAGGGATCAAAGTCCTACAGGTGCCAATTCTATCCCATAGTCATCAAATGTATCCTGTGCTCATTTTGTCACCGAAAGGAGCCTGTGACAGACAGCAAGGAGTCTACTAAAGAACGTAATCTGACTAGCATGTCAGAATGTCTGCCTGACTTTAGAAAGAAATCCATTTATTTGATCTTTACAACATCTCTTGAAGGAGCCAGGTGTCTTAGTTGGGGTTTCCATTGAGGAAACAACATGAAGAAGCAACATGACCAAGGTAACTCTTAGAAAAGAACATTTAATTGGGGCTGGCTTACAGTGCATTATCATCATGGCAGGGAGCATGGCAGTGGGCAGGCAGACCTGGTGCCGGAGGAGGAGCTGAACGTTCTACATCTCCATCTGAAGGCAGCCAGGGAGAGCCTCTCTTCCACAGGCAGCCGGGAGGAGGTTCTGGCTTGCACCTTGAGGTGCTAGGAGCCCTCAAAGCCTGCCTTTGACACAGTGACGCGTTTCCTCCAACAAGGCCACACCTATCCAAACAAAGCCACACCTCCTAATAATGCCATTTACCATGAGCCGAACATATTCAAACCATCCCACAAGGTTTTCTCAAGTTGGCTTGTTAGGTAAAACCTGGGGCTCACAGGAATTGAGATGACATAGCTGATCCCTGGTATTTTTTGATTTGAGAGAATAAGTGTGGTTTTTTTTTTGAGATTTTATTTAAATTTATTTTATGTGTAGGGGTGCTTTATCTTTATCTGCATGCATTTCTGTGTCTGCATATATGTCTCTACACATCTGTGTGTAGTGCCCACAGAGGCCAGAAGAGGGCGCGGGATCACTGGGATTTAAGATGAGCTCTGTGGTTGTGAGCAGACATTGGACACTGGAAATTGAACCCAGGTCTTCTGGGAAAGCAGCCAGTGCTCTTACTCACCGACCCATCTCAAATAACCCAGAGAATGGCTTTTTCACACAAGGAGTTTTTAACACTCCTTGCCTACCAAGGAGATTTCTTCGTTCACCTAAGGTTGGGTCTCTCTGCTCTACCCAACATGGAACCTAAGTATCCCTTCACAGTGTCGCCCCTGCTATGCCACTCTTCACACCTACCTGTAGCAACCCTGGTGACGTTTAGGGAGGGAAGGAGTGCCATCCTTTGCAGGATTCAGGATCTAGGCCCACAGCGAAGTCTGTCCGCTTCTGGGTGCTGCTTGATCTACACAAGGGTCCCTTCTTCGACAGGCTAGAGAGAAAGACCACCACATATGAGCTGGAAGGTCTTCAATCGGGTTTGGGGGAGAAGGTTTCATGATGGGAATCAAGTTCAGTGGATTCCTGTAAGTCAACTACTTTCATTTTAAAAAATGGAAAGGAGCTTGCTTCAGAATTGCCAGTGGTCTGCAGCTTTCTGACCACTCTGTTGTGTAAGGCTGAGTCAGTGTTGGGAGGAGCTTCAACAAATAAGTACCAAATGGTGGGTCAAGAAGGCACCTCCCTTTCCAAGCTCGGAGGCCCAAAGTCCTCTTCTAGTTCATCCTCTGGTTACTTAAGAAGAACAGAAATAGTAGAGTGTGTGTGTGTATGTATGTATGTATGTATGTGTAGATATATGTATATGTGTATATACATGTGTATATATATGCATGTATATATATGTGTGTGTGTATACATGTGTGTATATGTATATGTGTGTATGTATATGTAGATATGTGTGTATGTATGTGTATATATTTGTGTGTATGTATGGGTATATAGGTGTGTGTGTATGTGTATATGTATATGTGTGTGTATGTGTATATGTGCATGTGTATGTGTGTATACATATATGTGCATGTGTTTGTATGTGTATATGTGTGTATGTATATATATGTATGTGTGCATATATATGTGCACGTGTATATATGTGTATATGTGTATGTATGTGTGTAAGCATGTATGTGTGTGTATATATGTGCATGTACGCAGGTGTACATATGTATGTGTGTGTGTGTGTGTGTGTGTGTGTGTGTGTTATAAAAGGAGATGTGGAGCCGGGCATGGTGGCGCACGCCTTTAATCCCAGCACTTGGGAGGCAGAGGCAAGCGGATTTCTGAGTTCGAGGCCAGCCTGATCTACACAGCGAGTTCCAGGACAGCCAGGACTACACAGAGAAACCCTGTCTTGAAAAACCAAAAGAAAAGGAGATGTGTAGAATAGCTTACACCATAGGATGTGAGTAGGCTAACACTGGCCGTCTGCGGACTCTAGAAGCAGAGAAACGGTACTGCTTACTTAGTCCATGAAGCCTCAACAGTTCCAATCTGTTACTAAAGACCTAGAAGATTCCTGAAGAGCTCCTGGTACTCACTCTGCTTTGGGAAGTGAAAGAAGCTGCAGGCTGATAGCAGCCACAGCAGCAGCAACATCACCACCAGCAGCAGCAACAGCAGCAGCACCATCATCATCACCAGCAGCAATATCAGCAGCAGCACCAGAATTGTCATCATCACCCTCATCATCATCACCCTCATCATCATCGCTGTCATCGTCGTCGTCGTCATCAGCATCAGCATCATCAGAATCATCAGCATCATCACCATCAGCAGCAGCAGCAGCAGCAGCAGCAGCAGAGGGGCGTATGCACTCAGGAAGGGGTGGAAGCAAGCAGGCCACACTGCTTTTCCTTGGACCTCTTTCTGTCTGAGCCACTTGTTGGAAAGTGACACCCGCTCTGATGGCTCGCCATCCCTTTAGTCAGTCCTCTTCAGAAGGGAGTTCACAGGCACACCCGGATGTGTATCTTCTAGGCGACTCCATTCGCAATGGAGATTAGCTGTCACAATGTCCCTCCTTGGCTATTCACTTATCCCCACCCCTGACTCTAGAAGTAACATGCCTATTGCAGTCTTGGGAAATGCAGCTAAGCATAAAGAATATGCAAACACTTACAATTAAAATTCAAATCTACCATCGCTACTTTTCATTGAGTTGACTCGTTGCCAGCCCAGGATTAACGTTCTAAGAAATCACGTCATATTATTACCCAAATCCCACCAAACAGTCGATAAATCCATAAGTCTGCCAAAAGGGGAGTTTCAAGGAGATGCAACTAAACATGGGAGGCCAAGCTCTGTGGGGACTGGAGAGAGCACAAAGGCAGCAGCCATCTGTCCCTCTCGCGTCCCAGCCCTCTGAGGTTCAGCAGGATCATGTGACCAGTTCTTCCTGGAACATGAGAGGACAGGAAGAGAGGGGACAAAGGCGATGCGGACACAGATAGATGCTGAGGTTGAGCCGGGCTCTCCCGTTTCATAGTGCGAGCGTTGTGATCTGCAAAGATAAAATGCTAGGCTTGGGCTTTACAGGGAAGCTGAACGGACCGACAGCACTAGCCTTGCAGTTTGATGGAAGCTTGCATCGGAGGAAAGCTCAGTTTAGCTTATGTGTTCAGGACTGCCCCCCACTCCCACCCCCCACCTCCGCCCCCACCCCTACCCCCACCCTCCCCACCCCCACCCCCCACCCCCACCCCCCACCCCCTGCCTGCCCACTCCCCACTAATTATGTGCACAATTTATTCTGTTGTGGACTGAAGGGGTGTGAGGCCTTTAAACACAAGAAATCAAACATTGGTGTAGAGACAAATATTTGCAGGGTGATGATCATGATAGAAACAGAATCGGTCTAACTTCTTCACAGTGGCCATGTACACCTCCGGCCCACACTTTGCTGAGCAAGGTGTCCCCAGGTAGCCTTCCCTATGATGACCTTTCTGCCCAGACACGAAACTCTGTGCAGTCCCACTGCTAACTGATGACACAGGAAGCTAATTCCATTATATTTTGGAGTTAATGTCTACGTGACCATAACTAGTCCTTCTGTAACGAACGCCGAGTTATGAACCTTTTCTGTCAAATCAGAATTCTGGGGATTTTTACCTGCTAAATTTGCTAGAAGTACTGTATGCGTAAGACGGAGATAAACAAAAGCCACCTTTTGTCATCGATGGAGATCCTGGCTTATTCCAAGCCCCGCAGAGAATAGACCCATACTGGCCTGGTAAAGTGAGCTGGGAAATGTCTCTCCCCTTAATTTCCAAGATAATTAATGCAACATTATTGTTGCTGTTTCCTCAGTGTTTGATAGAAGTCACTAGTGAATTCTCCTGGACAGGCATTTTTCTACTTTCCAAGATTTTGTTTAATGATGAATTTTACTTCTTTACTACAAAGAGAATTGAGATTGGTTTTGGTTTCATGTTATTTTTGCTTTGATAAAGAGTATTTTTCAAGACAATTTTCTGGTTAAACCAAGTCATTTAATTTGTTGATAATGAAGCTGTCCACAACATGTCCCCCCTGTCATTTAAAGATCTGTAGGGTCTGCTCTGTGACCCGTCTCTCATCCCCAACAGTGGCGGGATGTGTTCCCCATGTTCTTCCTGATGCGTCTAGAAAGGTCTTGATTGGTTTTGTTTATTTCCAACAGCGGGCTTCTGGCTTTGTTAATTTCCTTCTTCATCATCTCCTTTTCTATTGGATTCTGATGCTGGGACTTTGTGAGCACCAGGTAGGGACCACGGATCTCACTCTCAGCTGCTGAGTCTGTGTCTTTTTTTTAATTTTTTTTAATTTTTTTTTTTATGGTTGTGAGCCTAGCCTTTAACGGCTGAGCCATCTCTCCAGCCCAAGTCTGTGTCTTATTTATCTTATTTACATTATTCATCTTGTGTGCAGATCGTGTGTGTGTGTGTGTGTGTGTGTGTGTGTGTGTGTGTGTGTGCCACAAATCATGTGTGGAAGTGAAGGAACAACTTCCAGGAGTCATTCTTGTTCTTGTCTTCAGTTACGTGGGTTCCGGAAATCAAACTCAGGTCATTGGGTTTGGCTGCAAGTTCCTTTACCCACTGAGCCATTTTTCCAACACAGCTTTTGCTCTTCTTAAGCATTATCTTAGGTCATTGATGGTAGGGCTTTTTCTCATGATATGAAGAGATATGATATGATATGGTATGATATGGCATGGTATGGTATGGTATGGTATGGTATGGTATGGTATGGTATATGATATGTATGAGATATTGTGAGCCAGGAATTTCCCCTTATGTTGTACGTGTATATGCATGTTTGCATATATGTTCACATGCAGGGGTTGCATATGTGGGGGTATGCATGAGTGCTGTTTAGAAGGTTTTGGCTTTTGTTTCTTGTTATCTTGACCGAGGAGAGCACCATCTGGGAAGAGGAACCTTGGCTGAGGAGTTGTCTCCACAGTATTGCCCAGAGGCATGTCTGTGGGGCATTTTCTTGCCACAGTGGGCACCACCACCCCAGGCATGAGAAAGCAGATGAGCAAGCCACGGGGAGCCAAGCAGGAAGCTCCCCCCACGCAAACCTAGTTCTATCATTCCACTGAGGATGACCTTGAGCTTCCGACCCTCCTGGGTCCCCTCCCCACCCCCACACCCTGGGATTTCAGGTGGGAGACAGACCCTCCCTCACACAGTGCTAAGGTTGAGCCTTGGGCTTCCTGGGTGACAGGCATCTTTACCAGCTGCGCTACAATCTGCAGCCCTGACGGGGCCTCTGGATGAAATCAAGACACTGTCAGAAGTGGCTGCAGTTTACTGCGGAATATATTTTCAAAGTGCATTTCCCCTTCTTTTGACAGGGGTGTTCAGCTAGGCTGGCCTTGAACACGGAACGCTCCAGCCTCCGCCTCGTGAGTAATGGGATTACAGGTCTGCGCCACCATGCATGACTTGCAAACTGCTATTTATACAAGTAAAAGGAACGTAACTCTAGAATAGCAAGAAAAGCATAGTATGTGCACAAAGATTACGCATATATAAGAGCACAGTAAGTATATTTAATCTACACGTCTGGTGGTGCACGCTGAACTTCTGTATGACCGGATGTAAAAAATAAATCCTCCTAGTCCCTGCTCCCAGGATGATAACTCTGAGACTATTTATTAATAAATATTATTATTAATAAATGCCTAAGCCACACACTTTAGCTCATTCTCTGACTCGTTCTTAACTTATCCCTTTTAGTCTAACCTGGGTTCATCCCTTTTAGTCTAACCTGGGTTCAGCCTCGCGGCTGGTTTCCCCTCTTGTCTTCTTCTGTCCATCTCCTCAGAGTTCCTAAGGGTTTCGAGGTATTTGTTGCCAGTTCATATGTTGTTTCCCATGAGGCGCTTGCACTCTTCGTGGTCAAGCTTGCCAATAATTTATAAATAGTATTTAGTGCCATCCCTTCATGAAATCGCCATCCATGAAAGACTTCCTGTGAGGATGTGACCTTCACTGGGGCTCCATACTCTCTCTTCCAGCCAAGTTTGAATCATTAGCATCTCCCTCCTGGGGAGACTGGGCTAACCCCCAGAGCTCTCCTGCTGGCGGGTTCTAAAGCTGGTCCCCTGGGACTTTCAGGTTTCAGGTTTCTCATTTAGTAAGGGGCTTTAGTGAAAAGGGTTTTAACTGGGAAGCACCATCCAACACACTGGCCCCCAACAAGGCTGCATGACAGCCCTGTCCCTGTCCTACCCCCAGCCCTGAATTGACACAACAAATACTTTTCTAATTCACAGATGGTCCTCACCAGAGGTGTCCACCCGCCAGCCAGCTCCTGTGTTCTTGCTCTGTTGTGGTGCTCTGCTGGGCCAAGGCTATTACAGATACTTTGACCTAGAGGGTGTTATGGCCTGTCCTGTTTGCCCAACGTCAGTAGCTCAGGAAACAGAGCTCCAGCGCTCCAAGTAAAGACCCAGTCCAAATCTGTCAGCACCGGGACACGTTCTTTGTTATCACATGTGATTGCTGGGCGAGCATCTGTACCAACCTGACATAGGCTACAGCCATTTGGGAAGTGGGAATCCAAAAAAAAAAAATAGTCCTTACGGGATTGGCCTGCAAGGCATCTTCTTTATGAATGATTGACATAGGTGTGATCTGGCGCTGTTCCTGGGCAGATGGCTGAGCACGCCTGGGGAACACGCCAGTAAGTGGCATCTTCCACGGCCTCTGCTCCAGCTCCTGCGTCCAGCTTCTTCCAGGTTCCTGCCTTCTGGTTCTGTCCTGGTTTCCTTTGATGATAGACTGTGATGTGGAAGTGTCGGCCAAATAAACCCTTTCCTCCCCAGGTTGCTTTAGGTCATGGTGTCTTATCACAGCATTAGGAAAAAAACCTAATTATGACAGCACTCATGACTCCCGAACCTGAAACTTAAAATGCTCCAAAACTTAAAATGTTTGCTCCCTAAGGAGTATTAGGTTTCCCTATGTCATAGACCATAACAAAAAAAACCACATTTTTTTCAAATATTGTGGAAAGTGGGCTTAAGGTATTGTGTTTATCGTGCGTATGAAAGCTAACAAACTGTTTAGACATGGGTTCTATCCTCCCAAATCTCACTGTGTAATATGCAAACATCCCAAACTCTGACATAACCAAGAAACTTCCTGTTCAAGTACTCAGGGGAAGATACCCAGTTTCTGCAGAGAACACGGAAGTTCCGGAGTTTGGAGTAGTATGTCAAATACGATATTTCACCTTCTTTTTTTTAAGTAGGAGGAGAGTTGCTGGGCAGTAATGAATTTTTTTTTTAAAATGTTCCTTAGATACATAAAACTTGGACTTTTACCACAATCCCAGAGACGATCATGTCTACAAACCTTGCCGTGTATCAATGAGTCACCTGACTAAGCCTGTGGGAGAACTTGGCCGTACTCAGCTACACACATGAAGGAAAGTGGATCTGCTAACTGTGCGGCAGTTTTCGTGTAGCAGCGGGTGTGCACGGGACATCTTTTCTGCATGGGGGAGAGGGATGACGGGTAAGAAGATGTTGTCGGCTCTCTTGACTCCTGACCCACGATGGTCTTTTCCCCATTGTGCCTCGCTTCCTTCACTAGCAAACACCTTCCGGGCGGCCACCATATTTACTTAAAAATCACCACAGCAAACATAGCCAATGCATGGTGTAGAACTGGAGCCATATAGAAAATCGCAGAGCGTCATCCCATAAGGAAAGAAGTTATGCATGCAGATGTGTTTACAAGTTAGATCGTTTTTCTTTGTTTTTGTTTTTACTGGAGCGCTTCAGGGCTCTGTGCTGTCAGTACGTTATTCTGCGTCATTGGCAGGGTGGGTAGGGTTTCCGGTGGACTACGGTTCCTTACACACCTACCATGTCACATTGGGAAACACCATCATGGAGACATGGAGACAAGAATTTACACATTTCCCCCAAAGCTGAATAAAACACCTCTCTTAATGATTCAACCTGTCTTTCTCCAATTCTTTTCTTTTTTTCTTACCTTCTTTCTTTCATTCTTCCTTTCTCTTTCTTTCTTTCTTTCTTTCTTTCTTTCTTTCTTTCTTTCTTTCTTTCTTTCATTCTCTTTCTTTCCTTCCTTCCTTCCTTCCTCCCTCCCTCCCTCCCTCCCTTCCTCCCTCCCTCCCTTCCTTCCTTCTTTTCTTTGAGTCAGGGTCTCACTCTGTAGCCCAGTCTGGCTACAGAGTGAACTCTTGGCAATCCTCCTGTCTCAGCCTCCCAAATGCTGGAATCATAGGCGTAATCCACTACATCTTCTCAATCTCTCTCTCTCTCTCTCTCTCTCTCTCTCTCTCTCTCTCTCTCTCTCTCTCTCAATCCACATTCAGTTCTCCTGTCAACATCTGTATTTTTCCAAATTCATATACTAAATAGTGTCTGGTTATGATCCCATGTACGAAGCCTTTATTCTGTGGGTAAAGAGGTCCACTGAGCCAGTGTCTCTGGCGGATTTTATTTAACAATGACCGGCATGGCCCACTCTGAAGGTTAGAAGCAGCCCTGACTTAACTATCTGTCAATAACCTTCTGTCTCCTCAATACCCGCCCCCAACCCTGCCCTGCGAGCTGGTGGGGAAGCCATACCTTCAGGAGACTATAAGAGCCACAAAACCCACTGTCGCCATCCAGCCACGAGACCATGAAAATACACAAGGTTCAGAAGCCCTGCTTCCAACTGCCAGCATCCTACAGGCAAGTCAGACTCACTGCAGCCTCTCCTCTTCAGGGAAGCTGGCCCCACGTCTGTGGTGGCATTTGTACTCTGACTAGAAAAATCATTTTCCTTTATAAGATCTATGGTAATGATAGCTACGTATGTACTCTTTTTTTCCCCCCAAGTATTTAGTTTAGCTTGGGTTTTATTTTGAGATAAGGTGTTATGAAGCCCAGGATGGCCCCAAACTCATCTATGTAGCCAAAGCTAGCCTTTATGTTTCCCTGCCTCCAGCTCTGGAGTCCTGGGGATTTTAGGTGTGTACTGCCTTTCTTTCTAAAGAATTCTGCATTGTCTGCATTTGCTTCCCATGTCTTCAGAGTTCTATCGGTCTCTGTGGAGTATGCTCTGCATAGCGGATAGGATGTGCTCATAATTTAAAATCTGCAAGACCGAGGTCACCTCCTAGCCACACTGACAAGCACTGAGGACTCTGGGATGGGCAACCATGGTGAAGCGGTTGAATTAAAATTGTGTTTCTGTCATTTTTGTTTTGGTCACGGGCCCGCTTTTCCTTTTTGGCATATTGCCCGTCCTAAACTAAGGTGCATTTTGTGCAAGTCTGTTTGTTTTTTTGTTTTTTCCTTTCAGAGTTTCAGGAGCATTGATGGAGGACACTGGTGTCAGAGCCAGGCAGGCGCTTTAAAGGCCAGAAAGATCTGCTGACAAGGGTGGATCCGGAAAGCCTCAGCAAGGGCTCATCGGTGACATTTCCATTATCAATACTGTCAAGACCCCAAAACAGGTTCCCGAGGGGCTGGGCGCCGTGCTGCCTTTAGCTGCTCCAGCAGCCTTCCTGGGCACACACCGACTCCCTCGGTAGTTCATATGGAGCCAAAGCCAACCAGTGCGTGGCTGCGGCCACACAGACCTGTTAGCCCAGCATCTGGTCACGTGTCATTACACATTTTAAAATATATTTATTTCAATAAATGATTTTATTAAATATATCTAACATTATTTAATAATTAATAATAGAATTGACAATTAATAATATACATAATATATTTATCTTAATTTTAGTGGTGGGTATGTGCGTGTGTGTGTGTGTGTGTGTGTGTGCGCGCGCGTGTGTGTGTGTGTGTGTGTGTGTGTGTGCGCGTGTGCGTGTGCGTGCGCGTGCGCGTGCGCGTGCGCGTGCGTGTGTGTGTGTGTGTGTGTGTGTGTGTGCATGGGCGAGTGCAGGTCCCCATGGAATGTGGAAGAGGGCTTCGGATCCCACGGAGTTGGAGGTATAGGCACTTTTGAGCCACCTGATCAGGGTGCTGGGAATCCAACTGAGACCCTCAGCGGTGTCTTAATTAGGCTTTTCCTGCTGTGAGCAGACACCACGACTAAAGCAAGTCTTATAAAGGACAACATGTAATTGGGGCTGGCTTCCTGGTTCAGAGGTTCAGTCCATTTTCATCAAGATGGGAGCATGGCAGCCCCAGACAGACATGGTACAGGAGGAGCTCAGAGCTCTACATCTTCATCTGCAGGCTGCTAGCAGAAGACTGACTCCCAGGCAGCCAGGATGAGGGCCTTAAAGCACACACCCACAGTGACACACCTACTCCAACAAGGCCACACCTCCTTAGTGCCACTCCCTGGGCTGAGCATATATAAACCATCACAAGCAGTATGTACTCTTAACTGCTCAGCCATTGCCCCATCCCCCACCCCAAGGCAGTATACATTCTTAAGCATTTTTGTTTATCCTGAGACATCTCAGTCCCTAATCTCTCTCCTTGGCATGCTGGAAGAGAACTGTACCCAGCCAATGGCCTATCCTTCAAGTTCCTCACCCAACCTTACCTTAAGAATCAGGAAAGGTGATACCCATTACCTACCCAGAATGCCCTCTCTCAGGCGTAACTGAAGGAAGGTGGAGCAGAGATGAAGGTTGCTCTGATAACACCCAGATCGCTTCCAGGAAGGATGAGGCTAACGTGATTCAGCCCTGTGAACAGGAGCACCGAGCATCCAGGCCTGGGAGCCCACTGGTTCAAGAAGCTTAACTTGTTTGGCGTCAGCTATTCCAACATCATGTTAAATGCAATAGCTAAAGAGTGGCAAGGTTTAGACTTAGAATATTCCCTTAAAGGAGACTTCTTCCTCTTGTCCCATTGCATCCAGAGCCTAGGACTGACCCAGATTTCAGGACTTAGCTTGGACCGACAGACCGGCTGAAGCAGAGACTGCGTTGCCAGTTCAGAATGCAATCCCCCTCTGTGCTGCTGTGGGTGCACCCAGTCTGTCCAACTGACCTCATGGCCTCCCGGCTCACTGAACAGAGCCTTAAAGCCTCGCCGAGGAGGGGCGCCACATTGTCGAGTGAGTCCCTAGGGATTCCATCCAGACAAAGCAATGTCTTGGTTCTTCTCTTCTCTTGAAGCAGCAAACACCGGGACAGCCTGACAGAGATGCCTGCTCCTTGCAAGGGTCCCAGTGGGATACTTTCCATGAGAAGCAATGAAAAAGCCAACCCAAACCAGCTCAAATAAGGTATTTACTCTCTGACATCATTGCTCCAGAGGCTTGGTGGTCCCAGAGTGCATCCAGATATCTCAACAGTGCCATCACCCATGCCTGGCGACCCCTCTAGGCGAGTTAGTTACTTTTCTGGTTGCTGTGACGTTGGGGGCACGAAAGATAGTTCAACAGTCGAGTGTGCCTATTGTTCTTGTGGAGGACCTGGTAAGTCACAACACCCCCATAGAGCATCTTAAATCACCTATAACTCCAGCTCCAGAGGAGTCCAATGCCTCTGACCTCCTTGGATACCTGCACTTGTGTGTATATGCCACCCTGGCACACACACACACACACACACACACACACACACACACAATTAAAATGAAATAGCTGACAAGAAGCAACATAAGGAAAGAAATGTCACGGGCTGTCATTTTAGAAAGGTATTGAGGTAGCACTGTGGAAGGGTTTTATTACCAGCCCCCCCCCCCTTCCCGATCTACCCAGATGTGAGCAAGGAACCTCCCGCACTGGCTACGGCAGCCAAGGCCCACTCCTGCCGCCACGCCTTCTCCCTCCACACCAGACCAGTCTCAGGATCTGACTCTAAGCAGGAAACAGGAATCCCGTTGACTTTGGGCAAAGAAGCCACCAACTGTGATCACACAGATACATTTTTTTCATTTCCATCATTAGAATGTGGAGTGTGTGTGTGTGTGTGTGTGTGTGTGTGTGTGTGTGTAGATATGCATGTGTTCACACGTTCATGTTTCTGCATAGAGGTGCTTGTGCACATGTATGTGCATGTGGGGGTCAGAGATCAACCTCTGGTGTCCTTGGTTGCTTTCTTTGAGACGGGGGTCTCTCAGTTTTACCTGGAGTGGGCTTGGCTGGTTTGCTAGTGAACCACAGACATCTGCCTAGCCCTGCCTCAGTAGCACTGGAATTGCACACATAGACCACCATTCCTGGCTTTTCTAAAAGGGCTCTTGGCATCAAAGTCAGGTCTTCATGTTTGCATGGCAAGCATTTTACTGGCTATCTCCCCAGGATCTAGAATCACTATTCATTTTCTCTTCTCCCACCATAGATTAAAATAACGTTTATTGTCTCTCAACTGGAAGTCCAGGCATGGCACACCTGCCCTGTCTCCCAGGTCCTCACGAGGCTGTTGAAATCAAGAGGCCGCTGGATCAAGTTCTTGACTCAAGCCTGAGATGAACTAAGGAAGAATTCACTTCCCATCTCACTGAACTTGTTGGCTGAGAAGAGGAAGGAGCTGGGTTTCTAGTTGCCATGGGACCAAGGTGTCTGTGTCTTTCCTGGCTGTTGGCTGAGGACTACTCACAGGTCTTTGGCTTGTGGCCACCTTCGACTTCAAAGCCAGGCAGTGAAGCAACTTCCTGGCATTAAATCGTTCTTGTGAGCTCTCTCTCTCTCTCTCTCTCTCTCTCTCTCTCTCTCTCTCTCTCTCTCTCTCAAAAAAAAAAAAAAGCCTGGAGCTTTGATACGGCCCATGTGATCACATTTAGGATCACTCAGATACCACCCTTTCTTAAAGGTACATGCATCACCTGCTCACTGAAGTGCACAGAACGCCGAATTCAAGCAGTGAAAGTATACTGTGTGTATGTGCCAAGGGTCAGGAATCTCAGGCAACATGCTACAATCTGTCTACCACAGATTCCAATCCCTCCAGGGCTGGAAGTGGATAGAGAAGGTTCTAGAACCTAGCACGGTGCCTTGGCTATTGATATAGCTCAACCAAGATGGTTGACCTAGAGACCTCATCTCTGCCATTTTATTTCAAATGGTCACTCCCTCCTGCCACCCAATGTCCCCTCATTTTCTTCATTCTCAGCACTTATCACAAGCTGACATGTTACATATGTGGATTGTCCCTTCCCCAGATGCATGGAATCAGACGTGCTACAGGTTCAAGCCCGTCATATTTGTATGTGTAGAACTGGGTATCTTGCCTATGACCTAAGGCTAAGTGTGAAATGTATACATCTGTTTTACATACAGAACTGAAAGGCAACTAAGATTTAAAATAATTTGGGTACGAAACAAAACTTCATGGGGTGGAATCATCACTGCGGCATCATGTTGATATTTAAAGAGTTTGAGAGACTACAACATTTTGGATTTCCAATTATTATATATGTGTGTGTATATGACCTATTATATAATATATCATATATACACTTGCTGGCCTGGTAAAAACTATTCATAAGGAGGTTGACTGTCAGCTGTAAGAATTCTATTCACACTCACCACAGAGCGCTCCTGGAAATAAGATGTGTCTGCTGAGTGAGAGAAGATATTTTTTCCTCCATGGAAATGGGCACTCCCCTGGTGTCCTGTCAACGCCCTGAGAAACTATGAGGATGGAAGCTGCTTGAATTTTCCGTGAACATGAATGATGAAAATTAGAAAGAAAAGACACAATTTGAAGCACTTTCCTTAGTCATTCAACAAACTCTGCCCAGGACGCAGCCGATGTTACTCAGATGCCGGCCAACAAATAACCAAACCTGCAAAGCCACTGCTGCCTGGTTTTCATGACTGCTCTTGCCAGCACACGCTTTGGGTCTCTCCTCTGCCATCTTGCCTGAGGAAGACCGCTCTCAAGCTGGGCGTGGATCCAGTGTTTGCCTTACAGCCTTCTGAGACTTCCTCATGCCAGTCACCCTTGATGGTCTGAGGGTCATCTGCTCCACGTGGAGGGGCCATTGTGACACTCTTAGTTTTTCTTGATACACTCTGATCTTCACTGTTACAATCCTAAGGCAGGTAGGCCTCAGGTAGCCCAGGCTGGCTCACTGTATAGCTGAGGCTGGTTTTGAACTCCCTCTCCTCCTGCCTCCACCGCCCAAGTACTAGAATGATAAGGGTATATCACTATGTCCAGCGTTGGCTATGTTGTCTATGCTACGGTATCCTTTTAGTAGATTTCAGGGGAATTAGTGGCTGCCCAAGAAACTAGAGATTTATTTCATACTTAACACATATTCATCCTACTGGATATAGCTTAGGGGTTGGGCACTACCCTAGCATATGCAAAGCTCTGGCTTTGATCTCCAACACCCAGAGATGATGTTTCTGTACATGTATTATTGCTTTTGTAATAGGGGTTATTGAGTTGGAATAGGGACAAATGAGTTACTGGTCATACTGAACCCGTTATTAATTGTGCCTATTGGGTTACATCAACCCTCTGAAGTGTAAATGTCACCCCAGGACCAGCTGAGTGTTTGGTACTGAGTTCTGTGTGTCCTAAGTTAGTATGTTGAAGTCCTAATTCCTAACACCTCAGAAACCTGTTCTCTTTGGAAATGGCCTTTGATGTCGAAATTGACTTAAAATAAGGTCATTGGGGTGGGCCCTCGTCCAATAAGGTGGCGTCCTTACCGGGAGAGCGAACACATACAGAGAAGAGACCAAAAGAACGCACAGGGAGACGTCAGTCATTTGCCGTCCAGGAAAGAGGTTTCACAAGAAACCAGCACTTTGGACACCTTGACCTGAAATTTCCAGCTTCCAGAAGCACGAGACGCCGGCTCTCTGCCAAAGCCACGATGCTTGTGGCACTTGGGCATGCCAGGACAATGGACAAAGGCACTGAGCAGAGACCCATGCAGGAGAGGTGGGGAGGAGGGAAGGGGGGATAGGGGAAGCAGTGGTGGGAGGGTAATCCAGCCACAGTGGAGGCAGGACCTGTGGGGAGCGACAGACACAGAGGATAGGGTACGGCGACTTAAGGCTGTAGCACTTGTCTGGCAGCCCCTGAGAAGAACGGAGAGAAGTCCCTGCCCCTGCCTCCAACATCCTGGTCACACTCAGAAAAGGATCCGGGGCACACGGCTGGACATGCACACAGCAACAGACCTGCCTACAGGCTGGGATGACAGCCACTCACTCTCCTGGTGTGTGTTCTGCCGACCAGGACCCAGGCAGCTCATCTCTGTGGTCATGCAGGGTGAGAGTCAGAGAACCCGCCTCAGGCTTTTCCCTCCCCAGGGCCCCTTCTCTTCCCTGACTCCCACAGAACATCTGCTTATTGAGAATCCTCAGGAACCCAGCATGGGCCAGAGGGTCATAGGCCATTAGAAAATGAGGCAGGGAAACCTTAGCTGGTTTGGCTTGATGAGATGTGCCTGTAACCCAGCATTTGAGGGCCAAGGCAGGAGACCGACATGGGATGCGTAGCTAAAGGTTTGGGACACATAGCAAACCCTGTCTCCAATACCAACAATGCCAAACAATAAATAAAACAGAGCCACAGATCTAACCTTTCGCTTCACATCCTTGTCTTGATTCTCGGTGCCCACTGTTGTGGATGTCCAGAGAATCATATAAACATGTTACCTCTCTCTCTCTCTCTCTCTCTCTCTCTCTCACACACACACACACACACACACACACACACTCATGCTCACTCGCACGCTCACAAACAGTCATTGTACAAATAATGCCTATGTACATTTGACTCCAGTGGGGGTGGCACACACCTGCGATTCCAGCACTTAGGAAGCTGAGGCAGGAGAATTGTAAGGTTTGTGTCTAGCCTGAACTATATTCTGAGAGAGTGTCTCAAAAATAACAACAAAACCAGGCAGGGTGATGCACCCCTTTAATCTTAGCACTCAAAAGAGAGTGGCAGGTGGAACTCTCTGAGTTCAAGGCCGACCTCATCTACCTAGCAAGTTCTAGGCCAGCTATGATTGCATAATGAGACCTTATCAAAAACCAAACCCAAAACCAAAGCCCTCCCAAACCCCAACAAACTACAAGCAGCATAAAGTTACAAAAACAAACAGGCATAAAGTTAGAAGCTCCTGAAACCCACCACACAAATAAGTATAAATTCCTAACCTCTGCTGCGCTTTGAGGAAAGCCAGCATCCTGGAGAAAGGCTGGCAAACCTAACCCAGCATCCGGGTCCTGACACCGTCCTTCCTCCGTCTCATCCTCTGGCTCCTATCTGCCTCTTCTTCCGGTATGCCATCATCTCTCTCATCTTTCCACACAACCATCTCCCTTCTTCAGTGTCTTCCAGGTCCCCATCTAGCTGAATGACTCCCATTCATGCCACGTCAGTGGTGACCTAGCTCCGCTTCCAGGGGGCACGGCGGCTGGGCTCCCATTGAAGGCCTTACCAGCTCTTGTGGTCTTACCTCCCTGGAGTGGCTGCCTTCAGAGCCATCTTCTTTTTTTTTCTTTTTTCTTTTTTCCTTTTTTTTTATTGGATATATTCTTTATTTACATTTTATTTCCCTTTTCCTGGTTCCCCACCCCCCAAAGGTCCCATATGCCCTTTTCCCTCTCCCTGTTCCCCCATCCATCCCTTCCCACTTCCCTGTTCTGGTATTCCCCTACACTGATGCATTAGCCTTTCCAGATCCAGGGTCCACTCCTTCCTGCTTCTCGGACATCATTTGGTATGTGGATTGTGTCTTTGGTGTTCCAAGATTCTAGGCTAATATCCACTTATCAATGAGTGCATACCATGAGTATTCTTTTGAGACTGGGTTACCTCACTTAGTATGATGTTCTCCAGCTCCATCCATTTGTCTAAGAATTTCAGGAATTCATTGTTTCTAATGGCTGAATAGTACTCCATTGTGTACGTATACCACATTTTTTGTATCCATTCCTCCATTGAGGGACATCTGGGTTCTTTCCAGCTTCTGGCTATTATAAATAAGGCTGCTATGAACATAGTGGAGCATGTATCCTTATTACATGCTGGGGAATCTTCTGGGTATATGCCCAGGAGTGGTATAGCTGGGTCCTCTGGAAGCATCGTGTCCAGTTTTCTGAGGAACCGCCAGACTGATTTCCAGAGTGGTTGTACCAGCTTGCAATCCCACCAGCAGTGGAGGAGTGTTCCTCTTTCTCCACATCCTCGCCAACACCTGCTGTTTCCTGAGTTTTTAATCTTAGCCATTCTGACTGGTGTGAAGTGAAATCTCAGGGTTGTTTTGATTTGCATTTTCCTAATGACTAATGATGTTGAACATTTCTTAAGGTACTTCTCAGCCATTCGAAGTTCTTCAGGTGAAAAGTCTTCGTTTAGCTCTGTACCCCATTTTTGTTAGGGTTATTTGCTTTTCTGGGGTCTAACTTCTTGAGTTCGTTGTATACATTGGATATTAGCCCTCTGTCATATGTAGAGTTGGTGAAGATCTTTTCCCAATTTGTTGGTTGCCTATTTGTCCTTTGGACTGTGTCTTTTGCCTTACAGAAACTTTGTAATTTTATGAGGTTCCATTTGTCTATTATTGATCTTAGAGCATAAGCTATTGGTGTTCTGTTCAGGAACTTTCCACCTGAGTCAATGTCCTCAAGGGTCTTCCCCAGTTTCTTTTCTATTAGTTTCAGTGTGTCTGGTTTTATGTGGAGGTCCTTGATCCACTTGGAGTTGAGAGCATATACTAGCAACTTAAAGGCACACCTGAAAGCTCTGGAACAAAAAGAAGCTAATTCACCCAGGAGGAGTAGAAGACAGGAAATCATCAAACTCAGGGCTGAAATCAATCAAGTTGAAACAAAGAGAACCATACAAAGAATCAGCAAAACCAGGAGCTGGTTCTTTGAGAAAATCAACAAGATAGATAAAGCCTTAGCCAGACTAACAAAAGGGCACAGAGACAGTATCCAAATTAACAAAATTAGAAATGAAAAGGGAGATATAACAACAGAAACTGAGGAAATTAAAAAAATCATCAGATCCTACTACAAAAGCCTATACTCAACACAACTGGAGAATCTGGAGGAAATGGACAATTTCCTAGATAGACACCAAATGCCAAAATTAAATCAGGATCAAATAGATCATATAAATAGTCCTATAACCCCCAAAGAAATAGAAGGGGTCATAGAAAGTCTCAATTAGATCAGCTAATCAGTCCCATAACCCCTAGGGAAATAGAAGGTGTTATAGAAAGCCTCCCAACCAAAAAAAGTACAGGACCAGATGGTTTTAGTGAAGAATTCTATCAGGCCTTCAAAGAAGACCTAGCACCAATACTCTTCAAACTATTCCACAAAATAGAAACAGAAGGAACACTGCCCAACTCATTACTCAGCGTAATGAAGCCACAATTACGCTGATACCAAAACCACACAAAGATCCAACAAAGAAAGAACTACAGGCCAATTTCCCTTATGAATATCGATGCAAAAATACTAAATAAAATTATTGCCAACCGAATCCAAGAGCACATCAAAATGATCATTCACCATGATCAAATAGAAAGTCTTCCAACCAAAAAAAGCACAGGACCAGACGGTTTTAGTGCAGAATTCTATCAGACCTTCAAAGAAGACCTAATAAATACCAATACTCTTCAAACTATTCCACAAAATAGAAACAGAAGGAACACTAGCCAACTCATTCTACGAAGCCACAATTATGCTGATACCAAAACCACACAAAGATCCAACTAAGAAAGAGAACTTCAGACCAATTTCCCTTATGAACATTGACGCAAAAATACTCAATAAAATTCTTGCCAACCGAATCCAAGAACACATCAAAACGATCATTCACCATGATCAAGTTGGCTTCATCCCAGGGATGCAGGGATGGTTCAATATAGGGAAATCCATCAATGTAATCCACTACATAAAGAAACACAGAAAAAAAAAAAACACATGGTCATCTCATTAGATGCTGAAAAAGCATTTAACAAAATTCAGCATCCTTTCATGCTAAAAGTCTTGGAAAGAGCAGGAATTCAAGGCCCATACCTAAACATAGTAAAAGCAATTTACAGCAGACCTGTAGCCAACATCAAAGTAAATGGAGAGAAATTTAAGGCAATCCCACTAAAATCAGGGACTAGACAAGGCTGCCCTCTCTCACCATATCTTTTCAATATAGTACTTGAGGTACTAGCTAGAGCAATTCGACAACATAAGGAAGTCAAAGGGATAGAAATTAGAAAGGAAGAAATCAAACTATCACTATTCGCAGATGATATGATAGTATACTTAAGTGACCCAAAAAACTCCACCAGAGAACTCCTACAGCTGATAAACAACTTCAGCATAGTGGCTGGTTATAAAATCAACTCAAGCAAATCAGTAGTCTTCCTATACTCAAAGGATAAGCAGGCTGAGAAAGTAATTAGGGAAATGACACCCTTCACAATAGCCACAAACAATATAAAGTATCTTGGTGTGACTCTAACCAAACAAGTGAAAGTTTTGTATGACAAGAACTTCAGGTCTCTGAAGAAGGAAATGGAAGAAGACCTCAGAAAATGGAAAAAATCTTCCATAGGTTGGCAGGATTAATATAGTTAAAATGGCAACCTTGCCAAAAGCAATATACAGACTCAACGCAATCCCCATCAAAATCCCAACTCAGTTCTTCATAGAGTTAGAAAGAGCAATTCTCAAACTCATCTGGAATAACAAAAAAACCCAGGATAGCTAAAACTATTATCAACAGTAAAAGAACTTCTGGGGGAATCGGTATCCCGGACCTTAAGCAATACTAAAGAGCAGTAGTGTTAAAAACTGCATGGTATTGGTACAGTGACAGGGAGGTGGATCAATGGAATAGGATTGAAGACCCAGAATTGAACCCACACATCTATGGCCAATTGATCTTTGACAAAGTTGCTGAAAACATCCAGTGGAAAAAAGATAGCCTTTTCAACAAATGGTGCTGGCTCCATGGGGGGGGTCAGCATGCAGAAGAATGAGAACTGATCCACTCTTATCTCCTTGTACAGAGCCATCTTCTATGGCTGGAAGTTCTGTTTGCATAACTACATTCCTACTCCCAGGCAGGAATTTTTATTTTCTTATGATTGCCACCCTAGTAACTATCACAGGAACTCAGTCTTAGCACTCATTGTGCATTCAGCTGAGTCTAGTGAATGAATGGGGGTGTCTCATGGACTCTATGCATAAAAGGTCCCTGAATGGGGCTGGAGAGATAGATGGCTCAGAGGTTAAGAGCACTGACTGCTCTTTCAGAGGTTCTGAGTTCAATTTCCAGCAACCACATGGTGGCTCATAACCATCTGTAATGGGATCCGATGCCCTTTCCAGTGTTTCTGAAGAAAGCAATGGTGTACCCATATACATAAAATAAACAAAGAAATCTTTGGGAAAAAAAGTCCCTAAACATTTTCAACGGGCAGTTACTCTGAATGTACTAAATAGTTACAATAGGGACTGGTGACATAGCCATTAAGAGCACTGGCTATTCTTCCAGAGGTCCTGAGTTCAATTCCCAGCAACCACATGGTGGTTCATGACCCTCTATAAAGGGATGTAATGCCCTCTTCTGGCATGCCGGTGTACATGCACACAGAGAACATGTATCTTAAATAAATAGTTACAATGTGCTGTGGTTTCTGCTAGCTTGTATATCTACCTCATTCAGAGAAACCTATATTGAATTGTTTCCTAGCAGAGATTATGTGTCTTTTAAAATGTATTGTTTGTTATTCTTGAATAGATGAACCAAAACACAACCAGTTAGGAGACAGTGCTGAGAAAACAGTATGTGTAAGTGCACAGCCAGTCTTCGTGGATTAGCATTTGAGTCTGAGCTTTGTGCTACTGTAACAGAATGGCTGAGGCTAAGCAGTTAATAAAGGGGAAGGGATTGCATCCTCACAGTTATGGCAGCTGAGATGCCAAGGGTTCGGTGGGTCCCACGGTTGTTGAAGCTAACTTGCATATCATTCTATGGGAAGAGGTCTGGGAAAAGACCTGGAGGCAGGGAGAAGAAGGAGAGGAGTCAAAGGGTAGGGGGGATGAAGAGGGAAAGAGAGAAGAGATGATAAAAGAGACAGGGAGCAAAGGAATGCAAGAAAGAGAAGAAAAGAGAGACAGGCAGACAGACAGACAGAGAGGATGAGAGGCACAGCTTGTGAGGCCAAGGACATGGCCCAGCAGGGAAAGGTGCTTACCTACAAGCCTCACAAGCAGGGTTTGATCCTTGGAGCCCACAGGATAGATGAGTACAATTTGTCTAAAACACACACACACACACACACACACACACACACCCCAAATTTTTTTTAATGAGGTAAGCACTTTTTTTGGGTCATTGCCCTCACTCATACAGAATCACAAATTGAGGAAGAAAAAAAGACAACTAAAAATAGCTAAAGGAATGTTTTCAATATGTACTTCTTCCTTGTGGGTAGATGGCTCAGGGTTGAGGCAAGTGCCCCGAATTCCTGCAGGGGCAGCTAGAGAACAGACATTTTGCTCACATACTGTCCTCTCTTGGCACTAATTTGGTAATTTGGTGGACTATCTGGAGCTGAGCTGGGACACTGGCAAACAGCAGGGACGGTAGCAAGCTGCAGGGCCTTGTGGGAGTTGCAGGTAAGCACAGACCAGTTTGGGTACACCTGTCTACACAGCATCCTCATTAGAGACAAACTGGGGTGCTTGTCTTATGCAACCTCTGCTTTAGTTTGTTACAGGAAATGAATCCAGAGTGCTCGAACAGAAAAATATCCACCGGTCAATGAGTCATTCAGGTTAATTCTGTGGAGTGAAGATTTAAGATGGGCTATGTGACAGCGGTTTGATTTCTCCAAGACAAAGATAAGGGTCACAGAAATAATACTCAAGTTACCAACAATTGACAACTGCTCGTTGGTCTGCAAGCGATTCTTCATTTATTTAATTAATCGAGCAACTAGTTATTAAAAGTGTTAACATGTGAAGCGCGTTAGAAATTAGAGGGCTGGGAACATAGCTCAGGGAGTAAACCACGTGTGCATGGGGACCTAAGTCTGATTCTTAACACTCACACATGAAGGTGTGGTGACACATCCCTGTAATCCCAGCCCAGGGGAGGTGGAGGCAGCAGGATCGTCGGGCTTAATGGGCAGCCAGCCTCGGTGATTTGGTGAGCTCCAGGTTCAGGGATGGACCCTGTCTCAAAATAATAGAGAGGGATTGAGGAAGCCAGCTGTTGCCGTCCTCTGCAGAACCTCCCCCATGCACGTACAGATCCCATACACATATAGCATTTGTGGCGGTTTGAATAAGAATGTCCTCCATGGGCTCATATATTTGCATGCTTGGTCATCAGGGTGTAGCACTACTTGACAGTGATTAGGAGGTGTGGCCTTGTTAGAGGAAGAATGTCACTGGGGTTAGCTTTGGGGTTTCAAAATCCCAAGCCAGTCTCAGCGTCTCTCTCTTCTTGCTGCCCATGGATCCACTTGTAGAACTCCTAGCTACTGTTCCAGCACCACGTCTGCTGAGTGCCGCCATAATGCTACTGGACCGAAGTTCTGAAACTGTAAGCAAACCTCAATAGAATGCTTTCTTTTATGAGAGTTGCCATGGTCATGGTGTCTCTTCGACGCTGGCTAAGGTGACGATAAATAAGTAAACTAGGACCAGGGATATAGATCAATAGTAGAGCGTTTGCTTAGCATGTGCAAGGTCATGGTTTCAATCCTTGGCATAATCGTGATGATGAAGTAGGGGGAAGAGGAAGAAGAGGAGGAGGAGGAAGGAGGAAGAAGAAAGAGGAAGAGGAGAAACAGGAGGAGGAACAGGAGAAAGAGGGAGAGGAGGAACAGGAGGAGGAAGGAGGAGGAAGAAGAGGAGGAGGGAGAGGGAAAGGAGGAGGAACAGGAGTAGGAAGAGGAAGAGGCAGAGGAGGAGGAAGAAGAGAAGGAAGAGGAGGAGGATGGATAAGAGGAGGAGGAAGAAGAAGGAGAAGAAGGAAAAGAAGAGGAAGAAGAAGAAGAAGAAGAAGAAGAAGAAGAAGAAGAAGAAGAAGGAAAAGAAGAAGAAGAAGAAGAAGAAGAAGAAGAAGAAGAAGAAGAAGAAGAAGAAGAAGAAGAAGAAAGGAGGGTGAGAGGAGAGAAGGGGGGGAGGGAATTGGTGGAATGGCCTGCAATTCTAACTAGAATGAGGACTTTTTTTTTTTTTAACAAGGTCTGGAGAAGGTAAGTGGGGATGATGCGCAGGAATCCAAGAGAGAGGCATTCTGGGTAGAGAAATGTGACTTGAAGGCTCCGCCATGAGAATCTGGCCAAGGAACAAGGAGGGAGGGCTGTGGGGATAGACAGGAGAGCGAGAGGTAGGGAGTCCTAGAAACCCTTGTTTCAACCTGGAAATGCTGCCGGATCCTCAACCCTGTGCCTCCTGTGGAACTTACTGGCTGTTGATGCCCTTAAGACGTCAGTTGGACCACCCACTCCCTGTACCTAGGGAGTGGCTTCCTCTGAGACCATGTGTCCACAAGTATGTAGAACACAGGGACAGACATGATGAATTTCTAACCTGCACTGGGAGGGGCACCATTTCTGAGGTGTCCCTGCAAGGCTTCCTGGGACACTGGGATGAACCTAGAGGATGGGAGATGACGAAAGGAGTCTATTCAGAGAGCCCTGTGTGAGCAGGCACAGAAGCTGAGCCCACAGTGAGGGCCAGAACCACCAACCCCAGAGCTGGGAGTGGGTGGCAGAGGGGAGCCTGAGTTGCTGTGTCTGTCTCTCCGTGCCCCCCTCCCCCCACTTCCGCGAAGCAGCACGAGGCTCTTCTAGGGAGTTTGAATCACACAGAAAGCATGGAAACCCTCAGGCTTTTTGAGCTCAGAATTTAGCCATTCTCTATATAGCCCATAACGGGGTTTCCTGGTTAACGTTGATCGATATGACAATTGGCTCTGCCCTTTGCTTATTCATCTGTTCATAGACACCTGAGCTGCTATAATGTTGTAATAAGAAGCATGAATATTCAAATATCTCTGAGAGTCTGATTTATTCCCTGTAATGCTTAGCCCCCCTCTCTCCCTCCCTCCCTCCCTGCTTGCCTGCCTGATTCCTTCCTCCCTCCCTCCCTCCCTCCCTCCCTCCCTCCCTCCTCTCTCTCTCTCTCTCTCTCTCTCTCTCTCTCTCTCTCTCTCCTTGCTTGCTCTCCTCTTTTGTATGTCTAGTTGGTTCTGGGTGCCCGAGATTAACCCAAGGATTCATGCATGCTTTTGCACACTAGTCCTAAGGCACACCCAGCCTCGTGCTTTCATCAACATGAAATCCTTTAGCCTGTGATGGCTTGACTTACGGCTTCTAGACTTGGCAATGGTGTGAATAGAATACATTCAGTAGAAAGTGTACTTTGAATCTTGACCTTTTACCAAGCTATTGATGTATATAACACAACACTGTTTCGCAACACTGGGCAGCAACAGGAATTAGCAGTTCTCAGAGAGCCCTGTGAGGAAGATGCGAGACAGCCAATACTCTAGAGTGTGCTGTGTAGCCAAGCCTGGGTCCTGGGTTAAGTTCATTAAGTTGAATGTGGGTTTGACTTAATATGGGTTTAGCTGGGCATGGTGGCGCATGCTTGTAATCCCAGCACTTGGGAGGTAGAGGCAGGAAAATCTAGAGTTCAAAGTTATCCTCTGCTACTCAGTGACTTGGAGGCCAGCCCAGGCTATAGAAGATCCTATCTCAGAACAAACAAACCCAACAGTAGTTAGAATTCCACCTCATCTTAAGACAGGGAGGATCTATGTACTCAGAAATGGACTTTCTGGATCAAATATTTGTATATTTTTAGTTTCCTAGAATTTAATGTTCGAGACAGAAGGTTGTTTCCAGACTGCACTCATGTTTGCCAACAGTGCCCAGTGTTTCAGTTTCTCCACCTCTTCCGGGGATTTGTTATTCTGAGGGCGGGGGGAGTTGTTTGTCTTGTTTTTATAGCAGTATTAAGGTGTGTGAGGAGTTCTTTGCTGCATTTCTTATTTGCTTTTAAGTCAGTAAACTTTTACGGAAGGGATTTCACCTGCCCTGTCCACGAAGGTCACTGAAGGTCAACCTTTCTCAAAGAACCCGTGTTTAACCCAGGCGTGCTAACAGCACAGAGGTCGTCGGTGTCAATTTCTTCAACACTTTACTTTCAGAACCATCTTAGGATCTCTCCGCCTCTCACAAGCTGCCACCCCACAGGGCTTCAAATCATACACATCCCTTTCTCACCCAGAAATGCTGTGGATCTCTGTGTAGGATGTGCCAGTGTAAGAAGAAGAGAAAGAGGCAGTGGTGGGGGGAAGAGGAGGGGGAGGAGGGGGAGGAGGAAGACGAGAAGGAGGACGAGAAGGAGAGGAAGAAGAGGAAGGTAAGGAAGAGGAGGAGGAGGAGAAGGAGGAAGAGAAAAATTAGTGAGTCTTTCACAGTTAACTGTCATAGTTTTCCCATAGGCCCAATAAACAGTCCCAAGAGCAAGCAAAACCACAAATTACTGTGTGAGGCATTTCTAACAATGTGTGGCTTCGGGAGAAATCCTATCAAGACAGACCTCAGTC
The DNA here is from genome assembly GCA_964023405.1 of Apodemus agrarius. Taxonomy (NCBI): domain Eukaryota; kingdom Metazoa; phylum Chordata; class Mammalia; order Rodentia; family Muridae; genus Apodemus; species Apodemus agrarius. The sequence goes on from OZ030019.1 coordinate 16,668,905, forward strand.
TGTTGTTTTTGAGTTAAGGAGTCAGTCCCCGCCAATTCCCTTGGCTGTTTCTCTCTCCAGCCGAGTCAGTGCTTGCCCAGTCCACTTCCACTGAGTTCTCCAACACAGCCTTTCTAGAACAAGCCATGGCACGCGTGAGTCCAAGCCTGTGAAAGGAATGACTAAAACCCTTCCTTCCCTCATGCACTCCTTTCAAACAATTGCTTTACAGTTTTTACTGAGTTACTCATCTGTATGAGTGTGTGTGCTCACGTGTGCAACACGAGGGCGTCGGTTCTCTTCTTCTACCGTGTGGGTCTGGGGGATCCTCACTCAGGCTTGAGCACCTTCACCTGCTGAGCACCCCTTCCCAGCCCACTCCTACCCCCACTCCCTTCCCATTTGTGTCAGGAGGTAGAACATGAATTTGATGTCTTTGCTAATCTCTGTGACCAGCTGTAACTGTAAGACCTAAACTCAGGAGAAGGCCTTTCCCTTGTCCCCTTGAAAACGAAAGTGGCATCCAGGTCCTCTCAGGAGTGACAGCCTGCTTGGCTGGAATATTGGTTTTGGCATCTGTAAGGATTCATACTTACCGAGCACCCCATTTTTATAGTTTGGCCGTTAAGATCCAAGTCTCCAGTTGATAAGATAAGGAATTCCAAGCGCGGCGGTTCAGGGCGGAGGAGGAAGTTGATACATTACAGCCCATCCCGTTCCTGTTTGGCGAAGCCCCTCCGCCCTCTCAACTTGCCTTTACAGACTCTCCCTTCTCCAAGCATGTCCTTGGCAAGCTCTGAGTCTTCTTTGAAAGTTTTCTGTGTTGAATAAGAGGCCTTTGATTTTCTTTTTCCTTTTTTAACTTGCCGTAGTTAAGAGCCCCAGGGCCCCTAGTTACTATTTCTATGGCATTTGGATTACACACACACAAGCAAACAGTTGAGTTGAGTTCATCATAACCTTTTAATAACAGCTTCCATCTGCAGTTCTCTTTAGAGTGTAGGAGATGCTTGCACACATAACTGTTCATGGGCCCACACATATAGAAACACTGTGATCGATAAAGCAGAAGTTAGCCCTGCTTTGCAGAGCAGTTGAGCCTTAGAGGGATCAAAGGGCTGGCTCTAGCCACACTGGCACACACAGGACTCAAGCCCAGACCTTTTGATTCTTAATCTGTACCAAGGAGGATTCTGTTTTGTATTGGTGATTATGGAATTATCAAAACACATGGAAAAGAAGGTTAGTGAATTATTCCCATGTGTAATGCTTGCAAAAGATTTGAAAAGTGTGGAAGAAAATGCAACCAATCAAATGAAAACCACTAAATTTGTTACATTCAGGACTCAGGAAATAATTTTACAGAAACAGGGAAAGAAAATGATAGACTGCTGAAATTCATTTATCTAGTCTTTGACAGAAATCTCCAGGAAGAGCTAAATGAGAAACGAATGAATTACCTAGAATTATATGTAAGTTCTCCTAAGAATGAGAGCTCAGTTTAAAGATATGAACAGATGAAAAAAAATCTTTTTTCCCTTGAATAAAACAATATGCTAAGGAAAAAAAAAAAAAGAATGAGAGCTCAGATCATTTAACTGGAGTCCCTACAGCAGTGGTTCCCAATCTGGGGTTCATGACCCCTTTGGAGGTCAAATGACCTTTCACAGGGGTCACCTAAGACCATCAGAAAACACAGATATTTATATTATGATTTATGGCAGTAGCAAAATTACAGTTATGAAGTAACAACAAAAATGTGATTTTTATGGTTGGGGGTTACTACAGGCCTCTAATACCAGCATTCTGGAGGCTGAAGCAGGAGGATCACAAGTTCAGAGCCAGCTTGGCTACAAAATAAGACCCTGTGTCCAACCCTTTCCCTTCAAAACTCCAAGAGAGGGGAGACACATATGTGTACAGAGAGAAAGCCTGGGTTTGCAGCCCCTACCTGGGCCCCTGCCTCAGAATCACGTGTTTGGTAACAGAGTCAACATTGTCCAAGCAGCCATGGCTTGGAGATTACCAGTCGTCTGTATGTTGATGTATTTGTTGATACTAATCACCTTCCTCAGTTGATGTGAGAGCCTCAAGGTGCTCTAGGAGCTGTCTGGTTCATCCCAGAGAATGCAAATGTCCTTGGGTTTTATAACCGAATGAACAGACAAGGGCCTCCTGGATGAGCAGAAAGCTACAGAGGAGGAACCAAGCTGCACTGTCCCTTCCCCAGCTCTCCGAATGTCGGACTTTAGGTTTGGTGGAGCAGTCCTCAGTGATCTAGCCTTCGAACCAGAGGGGAGTGTAAGCAGCAAGACACAGGCACTGGGGAGAAGCACTGGGGAGAAGCTTGTAGGGGAACATTTGCTGATCTCATCAAGGGTGGCTTTTGTTAGCGTTTGTATGCCCATGTACGTAGGGGAAACTTACGATGATCCATGTCCTAACTCAGTCTTTGGTAAGGGAAACTATAAAACTCTCAATGGACTCACAATTTAAATGCTCAAGGGATATCTGCAGAAGGACTCACACAAAGTAAGGAATGGATATAATTCAGTACTTCACATAGTTCTTCTGTACAAGAAATAATCAATCCCACCCATAAGTAGCTGGCATTCACAGTGTGCATTTTCTCATTTCAAATGTTGCTAAAAGTAAGGCAGACAGCGTTTGTGTGAGTGCTAATGTGGTCTGGTAGATCGATGGTGGTGTTCTATTCCACAGGCGTTTACTTAATTTCTCTGGGGTCTGTGTGTTAATTACTGCTGAGGGGTGCTGAATGGAATTCATATTCTCCTCGCAGTTCTGTGAGTTTTTGGCTTCACAGTTGATTATGCTCTGTGGTGAGACACATACATGGCAGCGAATGCTATGTCTTAAATAAGTGACCATAGATTTAGAGATGTTAAAACCTACTTTAATAAGTATCCTCAAACACTTCACTCTGCCCCCTCTAGCCCACTGTCCAAAGGTAGGGGAGAAAAGATCCTAGGACAAAGAGATGTGCACCTGTTTAGAAGTAGTTCTTTGGGGGATTCCAATCTCCTTTGTTAGGACACCAGCAGTTCAGTTCAGTAGTGTCAGAATACCAAACATGAATCAGCAGCGGTGGTGGCATGATCCAGCAGAAACAGCCAGGCCTCCGCGGATTCAGCATGAGTCAGAGGGAGTGACCAGAATCATTCGGGATGCCAGGAGACATTCTCTGCCATGACTCCCTCAGTGAAGTGAATACACAAGACCAACAAAGGTCTGCACAGCTAGCTATCCAAGCGCCCTGTCACTGTCTATTGAATCCTACTTACACCCTCTCCAAACATCACGTGTCCTCTCACAGGTCTTGCCTCAGCAAAACACCACGTGAGTATCACATGACACAATCAGAAATTTCCACTTTAAGCGACCTTTAAAAATATGTAATTTACGTGTGTATCTCTGAGTGTGTGTATGCACGCATAGATGAGCAGGTGATCATAGCAACCAGAAGAGGGTGCTGGATTGCTTGGAGCATCTGTGAGCTGCATGATGTGCGTGCTGGAATCTTAACCCCATTCCTTTGGCAATAAGCTCTCTTAACCACTGAGCCATCTCTCCAGCCTCTACATGACCTTTGTATAGCTACATAATATTCCTCTGCATACTAATTCTCCTGGTTCTCAAGTCTACTTTGTCTGAAATAAATGTAACCACTCTAGTTTACTTTTGGATGGTATTAGCCTGGCATGGCTTTTTTTTTTTTTAAGATTTATTTATTTATTATGTGTGAGTACACTGTAGCTGTCTTTAGACGCTCCAGAACAGGTTGTCAGATCTCATTACAGATGGTTGTGAGCCACCATGTGGTTGCTGGGATTTGAACTCGGGACCTTCAGAAGAACAGTCAGTGCTCTTAACCGCTGAGCCATCTCTCCAACCCCCTGGCATAGCTTTTAAAAATATTTATTTATTTTACATTAGTTCAGTATGTGTGAGTGTGCAAGTGTATATGTGTGTGTGTGTGTGTGTGTGTGTGTGTGTGAACTAGTTTCATTAAGATTGTTTATAGGACCATGGGCACCTTGCCAATAGTAAGTGGCTACACCAGTAAGAAACAATCTCTCCATTATCTATTAACTTTGTATAAATCTTTAAGAAGAGATGGACTCCATGGCCCTTCCCACTTCTGTAACCCGGAGTTGATAGGCTCAGTCTTATATAGATCTTGGCCAGGGAATCACAGCTACTGTAAGTTCAAGAGTGTAGTACCCACACCATACCTGCAAGTCAGTATTCCATAGGTCTTCCCCAGCTTCTCCTACTCACTTTTTTAAACCACCCCTCCTCTGGGATGTTTCCTGAGCCTTAGAGGGGGTGAGCCTTAGAGGGGGTGATTTAGCTGTCCCACTTTTGCCTGAGCATTTATTTATTCTCAGTACTTTGAGCAGTTATGAGTCTTTGCAGTGGCCATTGCAAAAAGACGTTTCTCTGGTCAAAGCTGACAGTAGCACTGAGCTATAGGCATAAACATAGTTATATAGAAGGCCATTTTATGGGTACGTCATATTCATTTAGCAAAACAACTGTAGTCGCTTCTGTACTAAGGCCTATAAGGTCCCTAGCCGAAGACTCTACCTGGTTTCCAGCTCCTGCAGAGTTTATGTCTTCCTGCAGAGCGGGCACCAGTGCCAATCAGAAGGCAGGTGGTTGGTTACCCGGAAACACACTTACCATTACTACACTGGTGGCCTCGTGCTGTCCAGTTGGTCGTTATTGTTGCACACAGGGTCCACAGCTGGTAAGACTGCTGATGGCAATTATCTGTAGTAGTTCTGGGCTTTTCTATGCCCTCTTTTATGCCTGAATAATGACACAGAAATCTATTATATTTATTAGTAAGCTTCAAGCACTATAGCTGGCCAGACTTTCATCTATCCTAGCCCAAGCACTCTAATTACTGTTCAGTCACATGTCCCATTACCTGCCATCTTAGTCCCGCCCCACTGTCCCTGCTCCATCCATGTCCTCATGGCGATGGCTCTCTGGCAACTCTCCAGAGACTCTCTCATTTGTTTCATCATGATATATTCTCTCTCTCTCTCTCTCTCTCTCTCTCTCTCTCTCTCTCTCTCTCTCTCTCTCTCTCTCTCTCTCTCTCTCTCTCTCTCTCTCTCTCTCTCTCTCTCCTTCCCAGCTATAGGCTGATCAGCTCCTTATTAACCAATCAGAGGTGATGGAGAACAATTTTTACACAACATTGAGATGCTTCAGTAATAAAGGCAATGTCGATATCCGGACTGCAATTAGATCATTGGTCACAGTTATCAGTATCTGAATACACAGTGCACAAAAACATCTCCCATCAGTTATTCCCCCCCGCCTCGCCCCAGAAGTCTGAGTATAGCATCTGCAGACACTACAAGAGCTCCAGAAGGGAGGACATTTCCAGTCCAGTTCCAGACTGATTTCTTTATGTCTGCAAACCAAGCATGTGGCTTGCATGGGCTTTCTATGGGAGGTCTCATGTAATTCTTGTTCTTTTAAAATTTATTTATTTATTTATTTATTTATTTATCTATTTATTTACTTATTTATTTTAGTGTGCATTGGTGTTTTGGCTGCATGCATGCCTGAGTGAGGGTGTCAGATACTGTTTTGAGCTGCCATGTGGGTACTGGGAATTGAACCTGGGTCCTCTGGATGAGGAACTAGTTTTCTTAACTGTGAGTTATCTCTCCAGCCCCTGTAATTCCTATTCTGATTCCTTTTATATGCCAAATGTTTCTCCGCTGCATAAGTCAAGGTTTGGTGTCCAGTGTCATGAATTTTGGAAACATCTCAGCCATCATTACTTCAATTGTTTCCTTGTCCTTTTGAAATTCTCCACCTGCAAGTCCAGAAACATTGTGTCACATTGTCTGCAACTTCTTCACAGTTACTATGAGTCCTGTTGGTTTTGTTTGTTTGTTCTCATTTCTTTTCTCTGTGCACTTCAGTTGGAGAAACTTTCACTGATGTATCTTCCAGTTCACTGTTCCTTCCTCTGGCCTCTTCTTGTCTATATAGATAAGGCCATCCAGTGCTTTCTTTGCCTGTGCTAGTGGTTTTGATTGCTATGATTGCCTTCGGATTTTTCTTAGATGTCCTGTTTTTCAACTTATTCTTCATCTATTCTTGAATGTTTTCAACCTTTTTATAGCATCATTAACATATGAAGCATAATAATTTTACATGTTTTATAATTCCACAATCTATGACATATTTGAGGTTTCTTTTTTTAGATTGTGCCTTTAAAGCATTTCTTTAATCTTTTGGATAATTTTAAAACCATGAAAAGTACTTTCCCATTCCTGCTACCAGAATATTAGATATTAGGAGCTTTTTTTTTTTTTTTTTTTTTGATCTCCATCTTGAAAGGATGTGGAGTCCTGGAAACAAAATCCACGGATGTGTGAGAACACACTAGAGAGGAACTCCGAAGAGTCTCTAGGCTGTTCCTGCTTGATTTTCTACCTATGTGTGGCTCCAGAAGCTTCTGCTCCATATAAGTCTCTCTATCTATCTGTCTCCATATTGTTTTTTTCAAGACAGGGTTTCTCTGTGCACCCCTGTCTTAAACCTTGAACCAGGCTGCCCTTGAACTCACACACAGAGAGATACGCCTACTTTTGCCTCCTGAGTGCTGGTTTAAAGGCATGCTGCACCACTGCCCAGCTTTGTCTCCAGATTTCTGAACATTGATCCTTTCCCTATGATCTAACTCATTTTCATGGGCATTTAAAACATGATTATTTTCAATGTATTCATCTCTCTCTCTTTTTTCTTCTTTTAAAGACAGAGCTGATGACTCCCAAGCTTTTCATGTGTCAGAGCTAAAACCAGGATATATTATCAAGCGAAGGAGGTTGGAGCAAGCATCTAGACTGTCAAGGGCTTCATTCAAATACAACCGAACAAGTTGCATATATTGAGAGTTTCAAAACCTACAGAGGCAAGAGGTAGTGGCCTGCTGGCTAGGCCACTCGTGGAGTGCACAGGAGGGGAAGCAAGGAGGAGGAGTGACAAAATAGTTCTCAAGGTCTGGCTAAACGAACCTTAAATAAGGAGGTTCCCACTGCTTTTAGAAAGTTAGCATTTAGCAATGCCCTGGGAACCATGTCAGTTCCAAGGGCACAGGTGTGCGGGATGGGGGGCCTGGGGGTTATAAAATGAGGGGCTCATCGTCAGCACCTTTTACTTGGATATCACTCAGGCTGCCTTTGTTCCTTCAAAACTGATGCATTCCCCAACTAGCCACGATCCAACATGTCCTAGCTCTCAGTCAACTTGTTACCAAAATCTTGACACTCACGGTTTTATCTCCAAACTTTCCACACATGCAGAGGTGTGACTTTTATAAGGAGTATTCAGTTCTAACAGAGAGTATTTCTGAGTGTTATCTAGGATGACAATCTAGACGATGAAGACCACAGTGTCGCCAACTCATGTTAGCTTACTTACCATTTTTACATTTTTATGATGGAGTAAAGTTGCTAGGAGCTACTAGTACATTGTACTTTAGATTCTGAGTTTTGATGTCATTGTACATATCCGTGGCATGATCCTGTCTCAAGATACCTGACAACAGCAGAAACCATGGCTTCTGATGGCCACATACCATGTTCTGTGTTTACAAACCACCACCACATCTACAAAGGACCCTTCTCTATTGCTTGTATTCATAAAACAGTTCTACCTTTTGCTTTCAGCATTGTAGGAGGTAATGGTATGATAGGGCAGACTATTATATATATATATATATATAATATATATATATACACACATATATATGTATATATATACACACACATATATATGTATATATATCACACACAGACATGTATGTATAGTTACATGTATGTATTTATACACACACAAATACACACATATATATGTATATATATGTTTGATTTTTTGAGATAATATCTATGTAGCTTTGGCTGTCCTGAAACTGTGTAGACCAAGCTGGCCTTGAACTCATAGAGATCCACCTACTTCTGCCTCCTGAATTGGAGGGCTGTACTACCATTCCCATCTTAGAGACTATGGTATTTTCTATGTTAAATGTGCCACACACATTTTGATGTAGAATGTTTTCAATTTGTGATGGCTTTATCAGGAGAGAACAGTACCCCAAATCAGAATATCCATGTATGTATCCAGATATTGGTACTGCTCTTTATCCTTCACAGCTCATCTGTGGTGTGGATGCGCTGCCTTTCTCCCTTTCTTCTAGGGATGTCTGTCCTTAACACCTTCTACTGGGGAGTCAGGGAAATGATCAACATGAATCTCTGAGAAAAGTAATTTCAGAAACATAAGAAAGGTCTAAAAGGGCGCACCTCTGATGGATAACCATGGTTACTGACGTGACTGGATTGAGAGATGCCTCAACGATTAGTAAAGCACATTTCTCTGCATGTGAGTGTGAGTGTGAGTGTGTGTGTGTGTGTGTGTGTGTGTGTGTGTGTTACATGCATGTGGGGGGTATATGTGTAGGGTGGATATTTCTAGAGAAGATTAGTAAAAGAAGGACCTGTGGATGCACCTTGGACACAGGCAGCTGGGGCTGGGGCTGAGATTCAGCAAAAGAAGAAAAAGGAGGAAGGCCACAAGGATACTCTTAATATCTGTCTGTCTGTCTGTCTGTCTGTCTGTCTGTCTCTGTCTCTCTGTCTCGGTTTCTCTCTGTTTCTTTGTCTCTCTCCGTCTCTCTGTTTCTCTCTTATGCTCCTACCTACCATGAGGTGAACAGCCCCCCTGTAGACTTATCTGCCACCATGATGTTTTTTTTTCTCCTCAGTGGTAGGTCAGGAACATATAGTCAAGTGGTCGTGGGTTTTAAACTGACATTATGAGTCAAAATAAACATTTCTTTCCTCAACTTGTTTCTCTCCAGCATTCATCACAGCAGCAAACAGACTGACACAGCCTTCATCACCCTGGGACATGGTCTGTGGGTACCAGAGTTCATCTGAAGGGCTGCCAAAGGCAATTATTCAGAACACAAAACTTCACTCTCAAAGAGAGGGAGAAATTATCAAAGAAAAGAAAAAAAATTCCGAGAGAATCACACAAAAGCCAACTTGTCAAACTGGGTTTTGGCTGTTTCATTAGCAGATATTAATTATACATAATAATGGGCTTATGACACTTTCACACTTGCAAATAATGCATTTTGATCGCACTCTCTACTCATAACCCTTTCCAAACTTCTGGAACCTTTGATGATTGTTCCATCTTTACAGCCAGTCCTGTTTTCATCTGTCTGTCTGTCTATCTGTCTGTCTTTGTCTCCCCCTTACCCTCCCTCTTTCCCTCCTCTCTATGTCTTTTAAGAAGTCTTTTATGAAAGGAAGCCTCAAAACTATTTTATTTTAAAAACTAAACCCTTCTAGATTTACAGGGGGAAAATTTAAACCTAGTTTATTTTTTTCTTAGATAGCCTTAGCGCCAGACATCTCTGAAATGCCTTTCAAGTGGGACTTCTGAATGTCAAACCTTGACAATAGCTAATGCTGTAAGGACAAAGACTTCTTTCTTCTTAACTGAAGAAAGAATTCCAGGGATTGTTCATTACTGAGGAGAGGCAAGCGCTGAGGCTCTAAGCTGTCCCCACACCCAGGGGCCCATTCAGGGGACCAAGTTTAAAACCATGCAGATCTATAGATATAACGTTACTGTGCATCATGTAAAGATTATTCTTATATTATTCAAATGCTGATTTCTCTGCCCCTATGTCTAGTTGGAAACAGACATGGCATTGTGATGCATATTCTAAGAATCTCTTGTTTCAATGTTGTGTAAACATCACTCTTCAAGGATCTCTGATTGGTCAATAAAAGCTGATCAGCCAATGACTGGGCAGAAGAGAAGGGGGCTGGACTTCCCATAATAGTGAGGGGAGGGGTAGAGGAGAGAGGAAGAGGAGATTGGCCGGGGGTTGAGGGCTGGGCAGACGCCATTAGCAAACAGCTGGAGCTGTCGGAGCCAAATCAATTCTAAAATGCAAATATATGGGGGATTTGGGTTGGGAGGTGGCAAGATTCTTATAGAATTACTAGAATAGTTTAATAACTGCCCAGTTATGCTGTAAGCTTATCAAAATCTAATCATTTCTGCCTATTTATTTGGGAGCTAGCTGGGATAAACAAATGGATAACTATAAATTTCCTATAACAGATCTTTTTCAAGGAAGACAAGAAAGGGTACTTCAAAAAGGATTGAGTTCAGAGACAGGGGTAAACAAAAGCATTGAGAATCATTTTATGGCAAAAAGTAATTCTAGTTAACTAATTACAATGACAGTTCCTACCTTTGAGTGTGTGTGTGTGTGTGTGTGTGTGTGTATGTGTGTGTATGTGTGTATGTATGTGTGTATATGTGTTTGTGTGTGTATGTGTGTATATTTGTGTATTGTGTATGTGTGTATTTGTGTATCTTTGTGTATGTGTGTGATGTGTGTGTATGTGTGTACGTGTGTATGCGTATATATGTGTATATGTGTGTATGTGTCTCTGTGTTTGTATGTGTGTGCATGTGTGTATGTATGTGTGTGCATGTGTGTATATGTGTGTGTATTTGTGTATGTGTATATATGTGTGTATATGTGTGTGTATGTGTGTATGTGTGTGATGTGTATGTGTGTATTTGTGTGTGTATTTGTGTATGTGTGTATATGTGTGTGCATGTGTGCATTTGTGTGTATGTGTATATGTATGTGTGTGATGTGTGTATGTGTGTAATGTGCATGTGTGTGTGTGTGTGTGTACACACTTGAGTGTGTGAGAGTGCATTATCTTGCTGAGACAGGGTGTCACGGCACAGGGTGTCCTTGAACTCACTCTATAGCTATGGCTGGTGTAGAACTCCTTTTCCTTCTGTCTCCCCCTCACAAATGCTGATATCATTTACATAATAATTTTCTTTAATAGTATTGTGACTAATGTTTCGAATGTGTATAATTTTGAGGTGCACACTATTAATATGAAAGGGACAAAATGGCATGATATTAGCATTCTTCCCATAACTAGAAAACTGTGAGGGGCCAGGGCAGGGAGGGGACTGTGTGCCTGCTGGGTACATCAGTTACTCTTCTACTGCTCTGAGAAAACAGTGACCAAAAAGCAACCTAAGGAAGAGTGAGTTTGTTTCGGTTTATGGCTCTAGAGCAGCGGTTCTCAACCTTCCTAACACTGCGACTTTTTAATATAGCTCCTCATGTTGGGGTGGCCCCAACCATAAAATTACTTTGGCTGCTACTTCATAACTGTAACTTTGCTACTGTTATGAATCATAAAGTAAATAACTGATATGCAGGATATCTGATATGCAACCCCTGTGAAAAGCCTGCTTGACCCCCCAAAGGGGTCACCACCCACAGGTTGAGAACTGCTGTTCTAGAAGGGAAGAGTTCCCCGTGGTGAGCAGAAGCACTGTGGTAGCAGAAGCAGGATACTCCAAGTCCATACTCAGTGAGATACTTACTTCAGGAAGACTGTACCTCCTAAAGACTCCAAAACTGCCCTCAAACCACACCACCAACCAGGCAGTCAAATACACGAGCCTTTGGGAGAAAGTTCTCATTTGAATCACCGCACTGGCCCCTGGCCCTCAAAGGCTCATGGCCACGTCATAATGTAAAATACATTCAGTCCAACACATGAGAGTCTCAACACCCTCCAGCGACCCATTGACGCGAGGTAGCCTCTTACTTGTGACCCATCTATTAAGGAAATTACAAAACAACAGCAAATTAAATTCAGTGACACAGACTATACGTTCCCATTCCCAAAGGGAGGAAAGGGATCATAGTGAGGAAATACTGGACCAAAGCAAGACCAAAAACCGACGGGACAAATGCCAAATCCGGCAGTTACGGGTTCAGTGTCTGAGGTTTCATTTTCAAAGTTCTTAGATGGTGCCGGCCTCTTTGCTGCCTACAACCGCCTACCTCCCCACACCCCACCCGCTATTCCCCACCCACCCGCCACCACCCTCTCTGGCTTGTTCCACTCCTTGTATGCAGCTCTCCTTGGCAGGTACCTTGGCAGGTATCTCATGGTTCTGACATCTCCAGCATCTTGGGGTGGGGGGTGGGGTCTACTGTAACCCACGCTTTACCATCTATTGCTTTACTCAAGGGCCTCTCAGAGATTTCCCACAGGGACTCTGATCCTGTTGCACATTATCCGGCCTTTGAAACTATGGAAGAAGGATCCATGTCCCGCTCTCTCAACCTCACCCCCGTAACTGCAGGCTTTTCCACTCACATCCCATTTCCCAAATAATGACTCAGAGCCTGTATTTTGTTAACAAAATGCCTAGGCCATAAGCTAGGCTTGTCACCTGACTAGCTCATAACTAGATTATCTTATTTATACTAGTCTGTGGCTGCCATATGGTGAGTTAACTCTCTTCAGTGTTGTTCATCCGACTTCCTCCGAGTCCAGGAGGGGAACTCCTCCCACTCTTCACTATTTCCCAGAGTTCCTCTCTCTCTCTCTCTCTCTCTCTCTCTCTCTCTCTCTCTCTCTCTCTCTCTCTCTCTCTCCAGGATATCCCACCTTCTAATCCTGGCTCAGTTTATTGTCCATCAGATTCTTATTGATAGGTGATGCTTCCACACAGAACACAAGAGATTATCCCCACACCCCCTCGATCTTGCATCTTTTCCATCTCCCAAATCAGCATCATTTGGATGGCACTGCCAAGTTTAGCTGTTGGCTTGCGATGGATCTCGTCCCCGTGACTTACGGTAGCCGCAGCCCTTGTGGGTTGGAGTAATTACTTTCTAGGCACAAGAAACCTCTTAGTCTTTCTCGTACAACCTGGAGGTTTAGCTGGGTGGGGCCTTGCCCCGAGGGCACCTTCTCTATCTTTCCGGGTGAAGGGCAGCAAGCCTTTTCCAATGGCGCTCATCTTAACAGTTACAGCCTCTCTTTCACCCAGGACTTGACCTAAGCTTCTTAGTGCTCTTTCTTTTCCAAACTGCTTGTGCTTTGGTTTCTTTCTGTCTTGCTTGTTCCTCTTTTTCACTGTAAGCCTGAACAAAGTGGGCAGCAATAGCCACGCCAGGGGCCAGACGTTATGCTGTCTTGAAATTTCCCCCACCAAAGAAATGAATTCTTTCCTTTTAGATTCGGCTTCTCAGAACACAGGAAGAAGGCAGCTAGAGTTTTACCAAAATATCACATGAATAGCCCCTAGCCCAGTGGCTAAGGAGTCCGTTTTGCCTTCAAGTCGTCGTGGGCTGGACCTCCCCTGCACACATCACTCTTAGAGCTTACCTTCCAGGACCCCCTAGACTTACTCTACCAACTGCATGGCATGGCTTTTCTGCTCCAGCATTTCAAAGTCTCCCACATTCCTCATAAACACAGTTTGGCGAATTTCTTCCCGGCAACAACCTTACCTCTGCGGACCCAAGTTCTATATTAGCTGCTTCACTACTGCAGCTAAGAACCCTCTCACCCTTCTGCCTCAAACGGTGAGCCCAAGCAAACCCTCCCTCCTTTCTTAAACTGTATCTGGCCGTAACAAGGAGAAAAGTAAATAGTACTGGACAGAAACAATGTACCCGAACAGATGTGGACTCCACGTGGGCTGGGCATGACTTAACTCACAGAACCTGAATGTGGCCAGACATTTCCTCTGTCCGTAATTCAAGCCACAAAGTCAGAAGAAGAAATTATTTAGTAGTAGGAAGGCAGAAAAAGGAGCAGGAGGGGAAAAGGAGGAGGAGGAGGAGGAAGAGGGGGAGAAATAAGAGGAGGAAGAGGAGGAGAAAGAGGAGGAAAAGGAGGAGGAAGAAGAGGAGGAGGAAGAGAAAGAGGAGGAGGAAAAGAAGGAGGAGGAAAAGAAGAGGAGAAAAAGAGGAGGAGGAGGAAAAGAGGAGGAGGAAGAGGAAGAAGAGGAGGAGGAAGAGGAAGAAGAGGAGGAGGAAGAGGAAGAGGAGGAAGAAAGGGGGAGGAGGAAGAAAGAGGAGGAGGAGGAGACAGGAGAGCCACAGTGCAGACTGATGCCAAGGTGGACTTGTGCTACATGAATGGGAAGCCATGAATGAGAAGACAGCACCCAGGAGAGAAGAGCTACAAGGAGAGAAAGACTCCAGGGTCACAGAGCTCCAAAGAGCAATCAGGTCCCCGGAGCCAATTCCAGGCTAGCACTTAACATTACAACAAGTCTTACCGTTGTGTGTGTGTGTGTACATGCATGCATGCATGTATGCCTGTGTGCGTGTGTATGTGCATGTGTGTTTGTATATGTGTGTGGTGTGTATATGTGTGTGATGTGTGTGTTCATGCGAGTGTGATATGTATGGTGTGTGGGTGTTTGTATGTGTGTGTTGGATGTGTGGTGTATATGTGTTGTGTGTGTTGTGTGGGTGTATGGTATATAGGTGTGCAGTGTATGGGTGTGGTGTATTGTTTGGAGGGGTATGTGGATGTGGTAGTGTGGTGTGAATGTGTGGTATGTGGTGTATTTGTGTTGTGTACATGTGGGTTTGTGTGGTATATAGTATATATAGTATGTGTGGTGTGGTGTATATGTGTGGTATATGTGTATGGTATGTATAGTATATGATGTGTGTTGTTGTTGTTTTTCTGAGACAGGGTCTCACCCAGCCCAGGATATCCCTGAACTCACTATACAGCTGAGGCTGGTATCGAACTCTTTTCTGTCTGCCCCCTCCTCCCAAATGCTGAGACCGCAGGCATGCAGCAGCCATCTTGGCTGAAACCCTACCTTTCTCAAGACAACTTGACTGGGTCTTTCTGCCTCCAAAGTATTCAATAATCTTTCCACCACTCCATGATACGTTGAATTATGATTTCTTTGTTTAGTCTGCATCTCTGGCCAGAAAACACTTGAGATGTTAATTTATAACTGGAACAGGAAGTGTCTTGAATCCCCACCCTTCAGGAAAACTACTGTGTTGATCAAGCTGGCGGGACACCTAAGCTGAGAGCCTAGCCCTGGAAGTCCAGAAAGGCTCTACAAGGCGGGTGAGGCAAAGATGTGGCACAGGCTTGCAGAAGGACTATCTGGCCCACCTCCAGCACGGCCTCCTCGTGTGTCTCTTTGCCATGTTTTCTCTCGTTTCAAATCAGAGCCCCGGGCTCCGGTGTTGCCTCTGTTTCAGATCCTCTCTGACAGCTTTACTTGCTGGTGTCTACATAAGTTACCCATGGGACTGAGTGCTCTTGCCGACACTTTGTTTTCCCTGATGCTAGTGTGGATTCCCTCAGCACCCGTTTGCAAAGGGGGGCAGCAGGAAGAAAGAGAAAAAGAAGGCACATGCTCTCTGTTATGAGGCTACGGAGATTGGCCAGCAGGTTGGCTCTAGGGGTGCCATGGCCAAGCCTCGCTAAGCCTGACGACCTGAGTTCAGTCACCAGGATCCACACGCTAGAAGGACACAGCAGATTCCACAGGCACGCATACACAAGGAAATAAATTTAATATTTAAAAAAAAATAGGAGAGAGAAATTGCCGGGTAGTGGTGGCACACACCTTTAATCCTAGCACTTGGGAGGCAGGGGCAGGTGATTTCTGTGAGTTTGAGGCCAGCCTGATCGATGGACTGAGTTCTAGGACAGTTAAGGCTACTCACAGAGAAACCTTGTCTTTAGAAAAGGGGGGAGGAGAGAGAGAGAGAGAGAAAGAGAGAGAGAGAGAGAGAGAGAGAGAGAGAGAATCATTTAAAAATATAAAACACAATAACAAGTTTCATTACTATTATCATTATTGTTACTATTATTGAGACAGAGTTCCACGCTGTAGAGCTAGGTGGCTTGAAACTCACTATATAAACAAGGCCGGCCTCAAACGTGTAGCTCTCCTGCCTCCGCGTGTCCCTATTCTGAGTCGTGGAATTACTGGCCTGCGTTACCGTGCCTAGAACTAATCAGTATATAACATAACGTGTATATCACTTTACTCTCTTCACCCCTCTTTTGCTTTCCCCTCTCTCTGGGTCCATGTCGTTATAATTTGAATGTGAATCGTGTCCCATTGGCCACCTATTTGAACAACTGCTCCGCAGCTGGTAGCAGTGTTTTGGAAAGTTACGGGAGCTTTAGGAGGTGAGCCTCGTTGAAGAGAGTGAATAAAAGTGGGGAGGGGCGCATGACCAGCCGCCTCAGAGTCCTGCCGCCATTCTTTCTTGACCATGAGGGGTTGTTACCCCCTCCCTCTCTTCTTCCTCTTCTTTCTCTTCTTCTTCCTCCTCCTCCTCCTCCTCTTGGATTTTTTTGAGACAGGGTCTCAAAAAATGTAGCTCTGGCTCTCCTGGAACTCATGAATACAGACCACGGGGGGGGGGGGGGCTAACTCACAGAGATCCACTTGTTTGTCTGCTGAGTGATGGATGGATCAGAGGCACGTGCGCTACCACCGCTCAGCCGCTGTATCCCTTCTTAGCCTCTAATTAGGGCAAAACAGAACCTCCCCGCTTGAAACTGCTTCTTGCCAAACACTTGGAGAGTGGGTTTTAAGACAGTTATGGCATATACCTCAGGCTGGCCCTCAGCTCACCATGTGTTAGCCTGGTCTCACACTCACCATCCTCTCACATCTCCTCCCACGGGCAGCGATTTCGGGTGTGAGCCAGCAAACAGAGCAGAGCCGTCTTAGTTACGGGAATCCACCCTCATCTTTATTGAGTAGTGTTGAGTGGTGTTGATTGCTATTTATACTCTGACTCTGTGGAACTCTGGGGTGGGGGTCTGGATTAGCTTCCATCATTCTAGGTATCATACCACACGCGGGTCCTTCTTTAATCACACAGGTCCCAATCCACTTCCCACGTGAAGAATGCGATGATGTAACTTGTAATTGTGCCTGCAGAGCTGGGAATAGCCCGGGAGATTCGGCGATGCCACGGCCTGGCCTGGCCAAGTCTGTCCTTGGTGGTGCTGCCTGGAGCCTTGTCCTGGCTCAGCAGGGAAGCGATTCCATGGTCGGCGCCATCTGCCTTCCACATGGACCTGATTAACCCAACCTTGCTTTACACGTTAGAAATGAAAGCCCCTGGAGTTTACAAGGCTCTCTGAATGCTACATCAGTTGTCAATGGCAGAGAGAAGATTGTACATTCACTGAAACATTGGAGATTTTACACACGCGCGTGCGCACACACACACACACACACACACACGCACGCACGCACGCACGCACACACACACACACCACACGCACACACGCACGCACAGTACACATATAATTTGTAAGGAGGAAAGGTTAGTTTTGGGCTCACAACAGACAGTATAGGACTACCACTCGACAGCCTGTTTGTGGAATCAGGAGATGAGGAAACACTAAGGCCAGTGTATAACACACGTAACTTGGGGCTGGAGAGCTGGCTCAGCGGGAATGAGCACTGGCTGCCCTTGAACAGCACCAGGGTTCAATTCCCACCACCCACACGGTGTCTCACAATCATCCGGAGCTTTCTTCCTTTGTTTCCTTACATGATTCTCCCCCCTTTAACTAACATCTAATAAAGAAACTTCTGCAAAGAATTCTGACTCTTAATCCCAGAATAGTGGCCACTGCAGAATGTGTTACAAACTGGACATATTACCTACTTTTGGAGTCTGAGCCCGGGGAAATCTCAAGAGTCTTTTCCCAAAACAGCCCTTGAAGACTCGGGAGACAGTACGGAGGATGAGGTGACTGCTGCCCCACCTAACAAACTGAGTTCAGTTCCCCAGGCCTCCACATGGTGGAAGGAGAGAATCAACTTCCACAAGTTGTCCTCTGAGCACACACAAGCTGTGACATGCACACATCCACACCCTAACAAATGTTATTGAGGAAAAAACCCCAGCTCTTGAAGTAACTACAAAGAGAGAGAGAGAGAGAGAGAGAGAGAGAGAGAGAGAGAGGTTAAAATGCATTTGTCACCCTGTTCTGAGCTGTTATTTTCATATCAGCCCAGTACATCTCAGAGTTTAGGTTGCAGGAACAGACAAGGAGAGACATGCCTAAAGACAAGCACACAAAGCAAATAAAAAGATCTGTTTTATCTGCAGACTTGAGCCAAGCCAATCTAAACTGTTTATCCTTAACTCTCCCAAGGGCACGCTAGATAGAAAGAAATCCTGAGTTTATTTTTTATAAAGAGAAACACAATATTAACTAGGCTATCCCAGAAGAGGAGGATTTCTCCCTACCAGCAAGTAAACAACCAACTTTGCACCTCCACAGAGAGGCCAGAAAGAGTTTGGACGGGCAGGCCTGGCCAGCTTCCTATCAGCACGCATATCTATGCTATAAAGTAAGTTACTATAGAAACCCAGGAGAAGGGTCAGAGATCCAAATCTGTGCAGGTCCCTGGTGTCCAACAAGAGCAGAAAGATATGAAAGATGTAGAGTTTGGCAAGGAGGAGAGAATGAGTGGGTTTAAAGACAAGGTGGGTGTAGAGACCGGAACTGTAATAGTAAAGAAACTCGGGAGGGTGCATGGAGGGTGAGACCACACCCACTGAGGACTCCAACATGTGAAAACAGATATTCACAGGAAACGGGACAGCCTGTCTCGGGAACGCCACCCTGTCAAAACCAGCCACCTTACACAAGTGTTTTTCCAGCATCAGCCACCAAGGAGCACAGGGTGCCCTACAGGCTTGGCAGAAGGGCATCATCTTGCATACTGGGCTGGCCGAAGAGCCTAGCAATGGCATGCACGTGGTACTGGCTTTGCAGCTGTGCAAAATGCAACTGTTATAGGGTCGTAGAGCTTGTACCAGGATTCTAGAGTCTCCACGAGGCCGGGCGATATATGGTACGCTTACGTTGCCCAAGTGACAACAAATTAGAACTGTGAGAACCAAGTGTGAGTTGAAATGTAAAAATGAATACACTGGGTATGGCAGCCCCTCGGGACATCTACAGATGAAAACTGTAGGCACAGACTAAAGGTGGAGAGAGAGAGAGAGAGAGAGAGAGAGAGAGAGAGAGAGAGAGAGAGAGAGAGCTAGAGGCAGCAGGGCTGGAAAGCTGGCACACAGATGAAGCTATCACCAGCTCCAGGCGCCAGACATGAGGCTGCACGGTTTGCTATTCACCCTCCTAGGAGCTGGTCTTGTTCCCATACAGTCTTTCCTTGCTAAAACCCTCTCATATATTGGACTTTCAAGACTGAATATTTCTCCTTCCGAAGACTCATCATTAAGAGACCATCCTGAATCTCAGAAGAGACTCCAGACTCTGGGGCTTCTGAGCCATGGTAGAGCCGTTGGGATGTGACCGGCCCTTAAAGAAGAGCTAGATGCATCTCACGTTTTAATGTGTCTGTGAGCCTCTGACAACCAGGGGTGGAACATTATGATTTCAAAGTGATGTGTGGGTGTTGTCAAGTTGGCAGTGGGGAGATTTGTGGTGATTAATCTTCATTGTGAGCGTGACTAGATTTAGAAACACTTAGGAAACACATGGATAGACATGCCGGTGAGGGTGAGGATGCTTCCTGAGTAGTTTGACTGAGGAAGGAAAACTTACCCGTGGGGTAGAATCCAGACCGAATTAAAAGGAAAAGGGAAAGAAGGTGAACTCAGCCCCAGCATCATCTCCTCTGCTTCCGAATTCCCACCATAACATGAGCAGTTGCCCTATACTCCTGCCTCAACAGCTAGGGCCACCAAGCTCACTCGACACTGATGAACTGTACCCAATCTTCGAGCCCAAATGAACCCCGTTCCTCCCTGAATTTCCTTTGTCAAGCATCTTGTCACAGAAATGTGATAAGCACCTGATTCACCATCTATAGGTATGGAAACTTTAGAGTTTCTCCTACTCGCTTTGAGGAAGGAGTTATAAGCCAGGAATGAATTACAACAAGCTGTATCATATATCACAATTCATATCTTCATATGAGAGCTTGGTCAAAACCTTCATTATATCTTATTATTATTGTTTCTGAGGTAATGACATATATTGAGATTATGTTTTAGCCGTGCCAGAAATACGACATTGAATAAATGATTTCATCCCAAGAAGAAATTCATTCATTCATTCATTCTTTTCTTTTCTCCTTCCTTTTTTCTTTTTCTTTTTGGTAGAGTCTCATGTAATCTAGGATGATCACACATTCACTGAGGATGACCTTGAACTCCTGAAGCTCCTACCACTTTCTCTCCCATGCACTGGGATTTCCGGTGTGTGTTACCATTCCCAAGTAAATAAATTTCATTCAGAAGATAACTGAATAACTCTATAGAAAATGGGGTCAGGATGGTGGTTGGTTACACAGCATAGCATTTCTACCTGTTCCTAGGAGACTGAAATGTTCCATCCTGCCATGAAGCTCCTTAAGCAGGAAGGTAGGCAACACAAAGGAGCTTCAGGAAGTCCCCGAAGCCGACCAGATTCACTAGACCCCACCCACCGGAGTAAGCAGGAGAAGCTAAGATTCCCTCTCAGAAGAGCAGAGCCAAGCTGTGGCCAGACCAGTTGCCTAGAAGAAGCAAAAGCCAGCCAAGCTGGTTTAGAACAACTGAGTCACTTGAAAGGGACACTGTCCAAACTGCTGTCTTCCCTGCAGGCTGTGCAGTGTGCTCCAGATTCCCAGCTGTGTGAGTTGTCACTTGTCGGGTTTCAGACCTGAGGCAAGTGGTTGAGGGGCATATTTACCATACCAGAGTGGACCTGGCCTCCAAGTTCTCCCAGCATCCCTCAGTCCCTACCTGTTACAGGGCTTGGCTGGCATACCCCACCCACCCTCTACGCTGAACTCACCAGCCCAGTGGATCGGCATCCCCTCCCTGTAAAATGAATTATTTTAAATATAGATATAGGTAGTAAATTATATGACTATTCTGTAAATTATATGTATTCTTTATCCTAGGTAGTTCCCAAAAAATGTTACGGAGAGACCAAGATTTATTAACAAGCTTACATCTGGGCAGTCAAATGATCTATCTTAAGCCCTAAGCTAATCTGGCTACCTGTCAGCCAAAATCCCAATAATACTTCCAATTTGGGCCTTCCATATTTCTGCTGAACTCTCAAGAATTCTTTCCTCTTTACTCCTCATGTGCGATCTACCTCTTCCTTCTTCTCCCCTCCTTCCCCTGGCTGGTGGAAGTCCTGCCCTATTCTCTCTTCTGCCCAGCCAGTGTGTGATCGGCATTTATTGATGAGGCAAACTATGAATGTTATAAGAATTGTTTACACAAACTTGAGACAGGAGATTCTTGACATAAGCACCGAAGCATCACAGTGCTGGGTCTGGATTATAACGAGATCTGAAGGGACGAAGTCAGCATTTGAATAACACAAGAATAATCTTTACACCGTGCACAAAAGTATTATGCCTACACCTCCCCCAGAAGCTCTTCCCTATATAGTGCAGACATTTTGCTGTCTCTGTCTCTGTCTCTGTCTCTGTCTCTGTCTCTGTCTCTGTCTCTGTCTCTGACTCTCTCCCCTCCATCTGCATTCTCTCTCTCCCTGCATGTGCACATTCTTTCTTTTCTCCCTCCCATGGCGACTTCCCTGGCCTCGTTTCATGGGACCAGTGACCCCACCCGAGAGCAGCTTCCCAATAAACCAGCTTTTCTGTACTTTAATTTGGTTTGAATTGGCTCATTTCGCCAGAGAAGAATAACTTATCATTGCCCATGCTGGGATGGGTGGGCCCTGGTAACGCAGCTGACTTTGAGTCATTTCTGTTCATTTAAGTAATCTTTCACCCATATTCCTGTAACGCCCTCCCCCCAACAAAACCCATTGGTTCACAAAGCTGGACTTTGGTGGTATCCATACTTTAATTTGTCATGGGTTCCCTATCAGAGGTGAGTAGATGTGGTGTGTGTGTGTGTGTGTGTGTGTGTGTGTGTGTGTGTGTGTTACATCTCCCTAGGAAAAGTGTTGTCACACAACACTACCATCATCAGATGGGCTAGTGTAGGTAAGATTGACCTTGAGCAAATTATTAAGGCGTTTTAGTTTGTGTACCTTTTTAGTCTCCTAATTCTGCTGCGTCGTCCTGTTTTGTTGATCTCTACCTAAGACCTTCTTATAAGGACATTCTTTTTTTTATTTTTTTATTGGATATAGTCTATATTTACATTTCATTTCCCTTTTCCTAGTTTCCCGCCCCCCCCAAGGTCCCACATGCCCTTTTCCCTCCCCCTGTTCCCCCATCCATCCCTTCCCACTTCCCTGTTCTGGTATTCCCCTACACTGATGCACTAAGCCTTTCCAGAACCAGGGTCCACTCCTTCCTTCTTCTCAGACATCATTTGGAATGTGGATTGTGTCTTTGGTGCTCCAAGATTCTAGGCTAATATCCACTTATCAGTGAGTGCATACCATGGGTATTCTTTTGAGAATGGGTTACCTCACTTAGTATGATGTTCTCCAGCTCCATCCATTTGTCTAAGAATTTCAGGAATTCATTGTTTCTAATGGTTGGATAGTACTCCATTGTGTATATATACCACATTTTTTGTATCCATTTCTCCTTTGAGGGACATCTGGGTTCTTTCCAGCTTCTGGCTATTATAAATAAGGCTGCTATGAACATAGTGGAACATGTATTCTTATTGCATGCTGGGGAATCTTCTGGGTATATGCCCAGGAGTGGTATGGCTGGGTCCTCCGGAAGTATAGTGTCCAGTTTTCTGAGGAACCGCCAGACTGATTTCCAGAGTGGTTGTACCAGCTTGCAGTCCCACCAGCAGTGTAGGAGAGTTCGTACCTCTTTCTCCACATCCTCGCCAACACCTGCTGTTTCCTGAGTTTTTAATCTTAGCCATTCTGACTGGTGTGAGGTGAAATCTCAGGGTTGTTTTGATTTGCATTTCTCTAATGACTAATGATGTTGAACTTTTTTTTTTTTTTCCGAGACAGGGTTTCTCTGTATAGCCCTGGCTGTCCTAGAACTCACTCTGTAGAACAGGCTGGCCTCGAACTCAGAAATCCGCCTGCCTCTGCCTCCCAAGTGCTGGGATTACAGGCGTGCACCACCACTGCCCAGCCTGATGTTGAACATTTTTTAAGGTGTTTCTCAGTCATCCAAATTTCTTCAGGTGAAAAATCTTTGTTTAGCTCTGTACCCCATTTTTTGATAGGGTTACTTGGTTTTCTGGGGTCTAACTTCTTGAGTTCTTTGTATACATTGGATATTAGCCCTCTGTCAGATGTAGGGTTGGTGAAGATCTTTTCCCAATTTGTTGGTTGCCGATTTGTCCTTTTGATAGTGTCTTTTGCCTTACAGAAACTTTGTAATTTTATGAAGTCCCGTTTGTCTATTCTTGATCTTAGAGCATAAGCAATTGGTGTTCTGTTCAGAAACTTTCCCCCTGAGCCAATGTCCTCAAGGGTCTTCCCCAGTTTCTTTTCTATTAATTTTAGTGTGTCTGGATTTATGTGGAGGTCCTTGATCCACTTGGAGTTGAGCTTAGTACAAGGAGATAAGAATGGATCAATTCTCATTCTTCTACATGTTAACCTCCAGTTGAGCCAGCACCATTTGTTGAAAAGGCTATCTTTTTTCCACTGGATGGTTGTAGAGGACTGAAGAAGAGGAAATAAACAGATGAAGAAAGAGGGGTGGAGGAAGAGGAGAAAAAGGAGGAGGAGGAGAAGAAGAAGCT